>VWZS01001838.1:157763-393099 GCA_013397075.1 Rhabdornis inornatus | reverse complement strand
CGCTCCTCCACACCCGCCGGGGGGCTTTCCGCCGGGGACACTGCCCGCCCCGGCCCCACGCCTCCTCCGCCTCCTCCTCACAGGATAAAGTGGTGAACCGAACGTGGATAAAGCACCCCCGGACGCCTTCCTCCCCGACCGCCTTTATTAACGTGCTTGACCACCGAGGTCCTGTCCGGACCGGGACCACCACTCACACCGCGCCGGGCGCTTCTGGCGCCGCGGTGCCGGCGGACGCCCCTTCCCGCGGGGCTTCCCGCCCCTCGCCCTTCTCTCCGTGATGCCCGGGATGCCTCTGCCCGCGCCTGACGGGCAGCGAACTCCGCCGCCCCCGCCCTGCCCCGCCGCCTGACAGCGCCGAGCCCCGGCCCGCGGCTCCGCCACCCCCGCCCGCCGCGGCAGCGGCAGCGGCACAGACAGCGCTACGTCAGCGGGGGCCGGGCCGGAGGAAGAGTTTCCCCGCGGTGTGCGAGCGCCGGGAAGTGCCGAGCGCCGCCAGGGGAAGCGGCCTCCCGGGGCCCGCCCGGCCCGGCCCGGCCCGCGGCCGGGAGGCGCTGCCTGGGTCGGGACAGGAGTCGCCTGTTGGCCGCCCTGCGCCGCGGCGGTGGGGCACTGCCAGCCCCTTTGTCTGCTGCGATCACCTGGCCCGTGCCTGCCCCACCTCAGCCCGCGGCGCCTCCCCGATGCTCCGAGCTGGCGCTGAGCGGGAGACCGCAGGCCGGCGGTCGCCGCTGACCTGCGAACGTACTGAAAAGGAAAAAAAACAAAAAAGCCCCAAACTTAAATAAAAAAACTTCTGAAAGGGTAAAAGGGTGTGTGTACTGTATTCTTGAACGTTATCCGCACGTCATGAAAGATTTCAGTCATTTTTCATCACCGTGGTATCAAATACACTGTGAAATACCCATGAAGCTACATGCAGCCTGACTTTCTCCTCCTCAGAACAAACGTACTCGAGATCTGGATGGTTTCCCATGGTGAAAATTATTACTGCCTTAGTTATTTTTAGCCACCGATTTTGCTTTTGTGTGTGTGTGCTTGTGCTGAGAAATTCAGCAGGAAATTGATGGACTTTGCCCTTTGATGGGATTTGAGTTCGCTGTAATATCACAAGAGAAGAGGCATCAGTCCTGGCACCCAGGAGAGCGGCTGGGGTGCTTCGAAGAATCAGCCACAGTAGAAAGAAGCCGGATTGCCTGGATCCAGTTGAATAAAGACTTAAAAGATCAGCACCCAGTCCTTGATCTGGACCTGATATTCCTGACTGGAGAGGAAAGAACAGATAATTATGGATTTCTGCAGATAATGGCTCAGGAGGCAGGTGTTATATTTGGAGCTAATGAAACAGCTCCAGTATCTGTGCTTCCAGAGCAGTTTCCAGATAGGAGATACGGTGCTAATGAAGACAGTGGGTCACGAGAGCATTCATGTTAATGGAAGACAGATTTTCTGGTGCCTGTTCCCACTTAGTCTACTAGTCAAAATAGAAGTACAGTAAAATCTCCATGTTCATTATCATCTTGACAATCTCCAAGCAGAATCGTTTGATATAGAGCTGTGGTATGGAGCCAATTATGGGAAAGGTCTTCCTTTGCAATTCAGCTTTTCCTGGGCTCACAGCAGCCGTGATACATCTATCAGGTTACTCTTGTAAAAAACCATACTCCCAGGCCCCACCAGAAATACAAGAAGGACCTGCTCCTTTCCTCCCAGCCCCATTCACTACCTGATGCATATAGGACTATATATTAAGCTATATGGTCTTACATTTAGTGTGTGAGAAAGAACACTGTCATTAAATCTTTTGTTTTGATATCTTTGTGTTTTTTCTCAATAAGGGCATTGTAAATAGTACACTCCATTTCCTTAGATACTTACTGGGAAACATGAAAGCCAAACTGATACACTGTTTAATTTTTTTCTGGTTATTTTTAGAGAACTGCAACTGTATGTATTCTGTATACCCAAGGTGAGTAAACATAGTCTCCATGGTGAGTTTAATGACCTAGCATCTCTCTGAGATTACACATGGATATTACGAAAGTCTGAATAAATACAGACATTATTAACACAGCATACAAAATAATAAATAGACCTTATATTTGGCTAATTACATATACAGTCTACTGCATACCTAGCTAGGCCCTGATGCCTAATTTGAGCCATCTGCACTTTTCCATGCACTGAAGCAAGCTAAAGTTTGGTTTCACAAATAATTTCTTCTAAGAATAAATGTCTGCCTGCATGAACAGGGATTTACACTCTCACTTAGACAGCTCCAGCCTTACACTGCTTAGGAAAATATCTTGCACAGTTTTAATTTGCTTCTAGATTTTTTTTTTAAATTATATTTTGGAAAAGCATGTCTATGTCAAGACTGAACTTTTATCACTAAGCAGCATCTTCCTGGTTCACATTCGTGATTGGACCTCTGCCCTCAGACACCCCAGCATATTGTTAAATTTGCCACTCTCCTGGGGTTTTTGGAGGTTGCCCCTCGTACCGTGTGGTTCATATGTTTGTTCTATGCATTAAAAGTTTTTTATTTTTCAGGTGATCCCATCATTCCCATCTCTCTATTTACACCACAGACTTCCCAGCTGGACTGGTCCCAGTATCACTGTCTGTCACTGAAATCCAATAACTCAGGTACATGGAGCAACATTATGATGCTTCTTGGAAGTTCATCTAAAAACTCGTCTCAGCTGTTTCTAAAACTCTAAATAATAGACAGCAAAGAACATTCCAAATATTAAGTACCATTTTTCCACTTGAAAAGTTTTTAAATATTTGTTTGCTTGAATTTTTTTTTCCGTTGTATTTCTGTGCATGTGGAAGGATTTGGTTCTTTAAGAGCTGAAGAACAAAAGCTATTCTATTTTGCACAGGGAGGTCTGGAAAGGAAGATGCAGCGCTTGCAGTATTTCTCCTGCAGAAGGGCAGTAAGAAGTATTCCAGATGCATTTCTGTACTCTGTTACAAAGGCTGCAGCAGCACAGTAAACGATGGCCTGAAATTTTATTATGTTTTAGCTATTTTTCCCAGCTGTGGGGGTTTTTAAAAATTTTTAAATACACGAAGGATCTACAGGGTCTCTATACTCAGGACTGGTTAAGGTGATCTGTCTACTCTCCAGAAATAACTTTTGCTGGTAGAAGCCCCTCTGTTCAGCACTCTGAGAGCAAACAGACTTTGTATCGGGGCTGCTCTCAGTGTGTGCTGCTCGACTGGAAAAGGAAAAGACCCCCAAGAGATCATAAAAACACAGGCTAATTGCATCAGCTTCTATTTTCATTCTTACTTTAGGAAAGAGGCTACATCAATATGATAAGGGATGGCAGCAATGGCACGGCCAGCACGCACGCAGTCACCTGCAGACAGCGGCCTCCCAAGGCACGGTTTTACTCCTGCAAATCCCTTTTAGGTTGCCCCTGCCCTGTTTCGGCTAGCGGCGGTGGCAGCGGCAAGGAGGGACGAGCAAACTGTAGGCAGCCTGTAATCTCAGACAGCCCCTGACCTTTCCCTGGCCTGTGCATTCTCCATAGCTCTGCGGAGAAACAGCACTATCTGCTGGAGAGAGGATGTAAAGTCCTGCCTGGAGTCGCGTTAGGCTTAATTCTATTATTGCAGCCACAATTGCAACTGGGTTTGAGGTGTTGTTGCTCCAGATTGATAGATAGCTTAACTGCATTTTCAGGAGGATTTCTTTTTTCTTATAGTCACATTAGTCCTAAAAAACTGTTCAAAGATTGGAGAAAAGTCAGCAAATTTTCAGGCTTTTCCAAGTTCAGCAATATGAAAGAAAGAGAGGAGATTTTGTGTTGTTTTATTATTAAAACGAGCATAATTTCTTGGAGTTATACTAAACTGATAGACAAGGAATAAAATCAGGCTTGAATGCAGGAGAGATTTTTGGAAACACCTTTATGTAAAAAACGAAATGAAAGCCAAACCCACCCTCTCATTATAGGCCCTATGAAAACTGAGGAACTTTGAATCCACTCTGGACAAGAATGTATTCCAAGCATATGAAGATATTCACCAGTATGAGTATATCCACTGAATTCCTTTGAACTTAATGGATATGCTTATGCAAGTGCAATAGTTAGGTGTTAGTAGAATCAGTCCCTTCCTGGCAAGAAATCAAAGATTGCTGTCAAATGCTGACTATTTTTGAAAGTCAAATTATTATTTAGTATCTAATTTTGGAGGCACAGTTATGAAAAAAGCATCCTCAAGAGCATTTTCACTCCTGTCATGATGCAAATGAGTTTTTGGGTATACCAATAGCTAATCCATCTTTTCTAAAAATAAAGACCAGTCTCTGTGAGCTTGGTCCAGCCTCCAACTCCATTCTAAGGTTTCCTTTGTGTCCAGCCAATTTCCTAGTAATTTATTCTTCACTCCCAAAGTATGTACCTGAGGAAGTTACTTAAGGCACTCCCAATGCTCTCTGTGAAATGTCTCAGCATAAGGGATCTTGTCAATGTGTGATTAATTAGGTCTCCAACTCTCTCTCTAGTGTAATTACACTTTTGGTAGTCTTCCCAACCTCTTTTAAAAGAACATAGTGAACACTAGCTGTGTGTGTTAGCTTTCACTGGGAATAAATCTCCCAGAGTACATCTGCATGGATTTGCAGGTTTAAGGTACATGGTTCTGTAGGCATGGTGACATGGTGGCTTCAGTGCAGTGTCTACCAGCCAGCCTGTTCTCAGGCATGCACCTGGTTTGCCAGCCAAGACTGAGCCCCATGATATCATACCTGCCCAGCAGTTCTTATCTGAGCTAGATAGATCACAGCCAGTTTAAGCATATCTGCATGTGCTACAAAAACATACCTCTCCAGTTGCAGAACATATGCTTAGGTCACTTCTAGGCTAGAGATTTCTGGCTCAGGCAGGGCTGTAGAGCAGTATGATCTCAGACAAACACAGCTGTGCCAGGCAGTCTCACCATTGTGGGAGCAGTTGTTACTATTTTATTTCTTGTGGACGGTGATTTTTTAAATTGCTATAAAAAGTTTTAGCACTGTACATCTTTCTGGTAAAATATAATGGAACTTCTATACTTCTCTAGGTACCCCAAATATAAAAATAGCCTTCCACTTCATCTCCTACATGTCTCCTCTCAACCTTCACATGAGTATGCTGACAGCATTTACTGTGGGTTTGCCATTTGCAGGATTGTTACTATTCTATGCAAGGAATTGCTGGAAAAACTTCTAAAGGGTAAAACCGAGCTCTGGTCTGTTCCTGGTTTATCAGCCCTCATCTTGAGGGTTTCTGGGGCAGGGAAGCTTGGAGTTACCTGGCATTGCTCAGGACTATAATAGGAGTCTGTTGCTGTTCAGGCTCAGTGATTAGATTGTCATTGCTGGAAGTAATTTTGGTAAAGAGTTACAAGGAAAGAAAGAATTCTGGAATGGATCGGGATTCAAGAGACAACCCCTGGCCCTAGATCAGCCTCTCCACACACACGGCATGAGCCTTGGAAGATATTTTTTCTAAGAGTATTTTTTTTTTCTGTCTGCATCAACACTAGAAGAGGATAGAAACATGAAGGGCAGTCATACCTTTCCAGGCTGTTGCTTTCTTGAGCAGCACACAGAAAAATACCCATAGTGTATATGCTGCTTGAATGAATGATTTTGTATTGTATCGAAAAAAACAAACCAAACCAACCATGCACACAGTAAGTAGGGAAAAGGACCGGTCTGTTTCCTTCCTTTCTTCTCTACCAGCTAGACAATTTCAGGCAAGTAGCAAATACAGTTTAGTGCTGAATGTGATTCCTTTCATGATAGAAAAGCTGGCCAATGGGTTGTTACAGCCCCCTGAGGCTGGACACCCAATGTATGTTGGGGTCAGCACTAAATTACCCATACTTCTCTTGGCTTTTGCGGGATTTATTTCTTCCACATAGTACCAAAGCATTGTTGCTTCTAAAAACTGTTCTTAATTTGAGGTGAACTCCCCCAAAAGAAACTGTGAAGGAATCTGAGCTTATTTGCCTCCAGGAAATGGAATTTATTATCTGCTCTCTTGTACACTACAGGAGTGGAAGCCACGTTAACACAGGGCAGGATACAGCATACCAGGCTAGAAGGGTTTACTGTTCTGCTGATCTATTTGGTGTGAGTACACCAGAAGAAATTTGAAAAAAATAAGGGAAGCTGCAGGTCTGGTCAGCTTGATATTTACATGCCTAGCCATCAGCAGATATAGTAATATTTCCAGAGAATAGTGGCAGTGTGTATGTACTTTATTGAAGCATTGCTAGCATTCATCCTACTGTCTTACCCTGAACCCTGTGCAGGATTTGGAGCATCTGTCACTAATATGTGTGACACTCCAAGGCAAACTCCTTTCACAGTTGAGAAGTTGCAGGGGAGTAATAAGTGTGCCCAAGGTGTAACTATCATTACCAGCTTCTGTTAACTTTCTTGATGATTTTAAATTATGCACACTGTTGTTTCAGTAGCATCAATGAAATGTAAAAAGAATAGGCTTTTCAAAAGAAGGTAGTATCACTGCTTTACAACACAGAGGAATGAGAAACAGAATGAGTAGATGACTGCGTTTTGGAAGTACCTCTGAATTTCAAATGCTTTAATTGTAAAATATCTGACTAGAGATATTTTCGGTATCTCAAGTTAAGTAGAAAATTTTCAGAATTTAGTCCTAATCGCTGCTTAAATTCACGTGTGAAGTCATTAAAAGAGTCACTAATAAAACCAGCATGTTGTTATTCTCAGAGGCTTCCTCCAGCCTTTTCCCATGGTAGTATTCAAGAAGTGAAACTTTGTAAAATTGATAAATAAAGGCAGAATAAAGATGTGATGTAATGATTTACAGTATTGGAATGCTGTCATTCAGGACATGTAGGATATGCTGAGCTGTATTTTTTACTGGCTTCATAAACAAGCTACAATGATGGCTGAAGCCTAAAAAGACCTATATGTATACTGTACAATCTGAATTGTCAGGATTCAGGACTCTTCAGGACACTTACTCCTGCATATGTCTTTGGAGAACTAAAATGTAGTACATAGGTTCACAAGTATTTATATTTATGTCTTTGAAGCTGCTAAAGCCTAGTTTCATTTTCAAGTATAGGTGGCAGTTTCGACTTTAAAAGGTGATGGACAGTCCAGCAATGGTTGTTGCTCTAACATCATAAGTGAAGGAGGGGTGTCAGTGCTGGGTAAAACCTTTGAGGTGTGGACTGACAGAGATGGCTTTTCCCATGAAAAAATGATGTTTAATGGGCCTCTACTGGCAAATACAGAATAGAAAACTGTTGACCACTAAACTGCCATGACTCATGACTTTGAAGTTCACAAACAGAATAAAGACACAAAGGATAAGCAGGTCATAATTACTCCTCAACAGTTTATTTTACTTTTCTTTTTCCTTTTTATGTTTGTGAGTGTGGCTTTAAGTCTGTCACACTCCATTTTTCTTCTGCATTTACATGCTCCAAACATGCCCACCTAACTCTATGTCCAACTAAGAGCTTAATCTCTTTTACTTAGTGTTTTCTGGATTTTAGAATCCCTTAATAATCCAAAAAATGTTTTCCTTCAGCGTAATTTGCTGTAACAGCACAAGAGGGGCAGAAAGCAAAAAACGTGATCCCACAGCAGAAAATTTGTAACAAGACAGGGCATGATCCACTCCCTTTACATACACGTAACCCGGAATTTCTGAGTCTGAGCAAAGCACTAGATGTCTGAGTTAGTGCTACCTAATTAGTAATTATGCCTCTGTAACCTCATAGGTATCTACAAAACTTTCACACGTCTATGCTCAAAGCAGCCTCTTCACTTTTATACTTTCATTTTGGGATATGATAGCTATCCTGTAAAGGTGAAGAAAAATCTATGTTTAGCAAATAACTTTTAAAATATGTCCTTTATCATAAATATTCCTGCTTTTGAACATATCAGGTGTTTGGGGGCAAAAAGAAAGTACCACAGACTACAAATTTTCAGTATCTGAAACCAATCTAAGTCTCAACTGAAAATAATCTGTCATGGAACTTAAAGTTTGAATATGATAGCCAGTTTGGTTGGTTGTTGGTTTGTTTTTGTTTTGTTGGGGCTTTCTTAAGGAAAGCAGACACTCCAAAAGAAATGTGTGAGAATTGATTGCCTTCATTTAAATCTCATATGAATATGTCAGTTATTTCTTGTTATATGAATTTAAATGAACTGGTAGAAGTATACTTGCCCTAATGCTGCTCTTGTAAAGTCAGTTAGGTAACTGATCCAAAGGAATCAAATGTAGGTCTGCTGACTCTTAGCTAATCCAAGATGGGATAAGTTATAACTGTTTTTTTCCCCCCAGGTAGTTAATTAAAAATTATAAATTAGATTAGTTACAGTGTTTCTTTGAAAAAATATTAAATAGTAATAAAACAATTGTGGGGTTTTTTTGTTTGTTTAGATCATAACTGTCAAAGTAGTTTGGTGAAGAGATATGTCATAATTATAAGGACACTGCATTTTTCTGAAGAATTTTTCATGAAAACTGTTTCCCCTCTCTAATATTAATATAACTGAAGGAGCCCCTTGGGATATCTTCAATATCCATGGTTTTAACATTAACTCTGTCTGGGTCTGGGGAATCCAGTATTAGTCACCCATTTTAATGCAAAGTGAAAGGAATTTGTTGCATCTAGAGGTCTAGATATGATGCTTAAAAAGCAGCATAGAGAAAAAAACCTAATAAGCTTATGCTTATGAATAACTCTACTATTTTTTTAGGTATTACAGTCTCCACACCTTCATTCTTCATAAAATAAATTACTAAAATTATATATTTTATTAATGTAATTATATATTACATTAGTTACTTACTATATTTATACATATAATTTATATATAAATATATATAATTTTTATTTAATCACATCATGCAGTATCTCATTGTTCAGTTTTATTTTCTCCCTTTTTTTTTTAATCTTTTTGTTTATACTGACATTAACATATCTTTGTCTCCTTTTCAAATGAATGAGATTTCTGGTTTATGCCTTTATGCTCCAGTTTGATTTTTTGATACTAGGTTTAGCCTGGGGAGAAATGTTGCCACTTACTTTTTTTATTAGGAAAAACACATACTGACAAATGAAATGAGTGGTTCCTTTATGTGCCTCTTCCTCCAACATATGGAAGTAACTTATACTTGCTGCAAGATAGAGAAAGCTGTGATCTGCAGTAAGGAGTCATGAGGGAGAGAGGAAGGAAAGGGGGCTTAGCAATTAGGTTAGAAACTCTAATAAGGTCTTATAATTAGCAACTATTTATTGTCACAGAAACAGCTATTATCCAGTACAATCAAAGCAATCTAATCTATAATTCTAATGTCTTTTTTCCAACTTGTCCTGATTATTTATAATTTTATAAAATACTTCATTTGGACTGAAACTTTTCTAGTTTTGTGTAATGTATTTTAATATTAAAGCTTGAGTAATACAGTTCCCGACATTTCTAAGTTATGTATATGTTAATAGCATAATCTTATTCAAACATTTCAGTAGCATATTTTATGCCTGAATATTTCATTAATGGCAAAGGACAGAAACGTCACACAAATCATTACCCAGGTTTGTTTATCATCTCTCTCTAAAAGGACAAAAACTGACAGTTTCAAATACACTAAGATATCTAAATATTACAGTTCTGGTGTCCAAGGATGATGATGCCAAGATCATTAGGCAAAGCTCCCACTGTACTTAGCACTCTGGAAAGGTCCAGCACTATTGTGAGGTGTAACAGATTAAAATAACTAATTTTAAGTGACCTCTATTTCGTATTTTTGGAAAGAGCTCAGATGTCTTCTGCTGATTCAGAAACTTATCTGATGATTGGATCCACATGAATATCTATCATGAAAACAGACAAGCAGAAATGAGAGGGAGTTCAAATATTTAGAGTCTGGCTTTGAGTAAAAACCACTGAATCTTACCTCATCCATCAGGTCATTAATAGAACAGTTCAGGTCTTTCACTGAAACCTAATACTCTGTACTTTGGGAGTACAAGTCCACTGATGAGAGACAGCATTCACAAAGGTGTTTGAAGTTGGCAAGCTGTGGCATGTTGCCACTCGCCTCTTCCCATAAGGACAGTGCATCACTACATAGAAAATGTGGATGGTTTTCTTCTCTTTCTTGATTATTAGTAGATTGCATGAAGTGGATGATAACATATTTATTGCAAGCTGTCTGAAATACCCTTTATGGGGATTTTTTTCCTAGCTTTGCAGATGAGTGATTATTTATCTCAGGAGGCAACATATAGTGCTATCACAGCTGTTCAGAAGCCATGAAGCTTTGTAGTGAAACATATGGGCAGGTTAAAAATGTGTGTGTAACTGCAGCAAAGTGCTTCAGATTAAAAAAGGACGTGTTGTGCATGCAGCCTTTTCTGAATTGGATCTCCATTTGACTTAAGTGAGTTTAGGGAGCTTCAGCAGCAGGTAGGGCAGACTAAGCAGCAGCAAGTTATTGTGCTGGAAGGGTGCAATTACTGCAGTTGAAAGGCACAAATGCTCCATCCTCAATAGATGGGAAATACTGGATTCATTTACACTGCATGATTAAAGTAAATGTTCCTGGGAATTGTCCTGGATAGGAATGTTCTCCACATTTGTCCTTCAAACAGCTGTTCAACATACCTGCTCCTATCCTGCTTTACAAGACAGCATTCCAAAGCCTTCTTAGAAGGGCAAATAAAAATCTATTTAATTCTACAGAAGGTCCTTCCCAACGCCACATGAACCTCACTCAGTGCCTCCTTTAATGGGCCAAGCACTGGGATCTAAATCTTTCTGTTTCTTTTAACTTTCCAGTTAATTTTTTTTCACAAAGACACCTTATGGGAAAGTGTTTCTCAAACTGGGTAGAAGAGATCCATCTAGGTACATCAAGGGGGAGTAGTGGGAATGCTCTTTGGTATTGTGTGTACTTACCACTGGGATACTTTAGTGGCACTGGGTTATTGCCCATCAACAACATTTATTTCTGTTGTTACAGAAGCAACACTCCTGAAGTATGGGTTGTTGCTTAATGTCATTTTGTTTGACAACAAGTTGAGAACACAAATATCTGCATTTTTGGAGGAGCTGATGTTGAATTGCTGCAAATGTACTAAAATACAGAGAGACAAAACAAACAAGTTAATACAATTTTGCTTCCCATAATCATTCTTTCCTGTTCCCTGCTTTCTTGTCATGCTACTGTCAGGTCTAATAACATAGGTGTCAACTTCTACTCTGAATTATCTTCAGAGTTTGCCTTGTGGATCTTTTTGGCAGTGAAATCTTCAATAACAGCCTGTCCAAGATACAATGGAGCATCACCCTGCTTTTTCAGTTATGACAGATTTATTCTGGTGCTGCTCCTGTTCATTCAGAATCTTGGAAGGATTTGTGTAGGTTTTTGCCTAAAACAACATACTGGTTACTCTCATTTATCCCTGTTTGCATAAACTCATGCTGTTGATTCTCACTTTCAGGTTCCTACGCAGCCCATCCCTGCACCGCCTACAATGGCTCCTTCCTAACAAGATGTCAACACCTTTCTCTGATTGCTGACTCCTAGAAGCAGGAAAACTCCTTTCTTATGTTCTAATTCAAGTACAGAAAGGCTTTTCCTGTTTTGTCCATATGCCTAATAACTCCCTGAAGGGATTTACCCGTCTGCCCACTGGGCTTCATGCTCAAAGCTCTCCTTTACTGTGATACCTACAAATACACACAATACCCATCTGTTTTTACTACCTACAGCTTGCCATATAGGATCCTGCTCCCTCACGGCAGCTTCCAGTTCTTATGACAGTATAGAAACAACAATAAAGACCAAATCAGCAAAGGGTATTTCATAGCAATGGAATACAGTTCTTCTGAGAGGTCCAAAACCAGCTGATAGTGCAAAACCAGCTTTACCTGAATAATGTCAGATTAGGAAAGAAGATAAGGGACTTTGAAACTCTTATATAGGTGCCCTCTATACTTCTCAGTTGTGAAATTGTTAAATCCCTACCAAAAAAAGGTATAAAGGATGAGCAGCAGGCTTTCTAATTTTACCAGCTGTAGTAAGCAAAACTCCCACAGTTTATGGGCCATAACTCTTCAGTGAATGGCAGAGATCACTGTAAACCTACCTTCAAAGTGTTTAAATGGTGCCTTTTCCTAAGGCAGCATGGTATTCAAGCTATTTAATATCACCTTCCATCTCAAAGATGGATGTCAAATTTATTAAAATATACCACTTCTGATCTGATGTTCCATCAATTTATCTCACTTTTACTACCTATAACTGCCATTCAAAAGAGGCTATTTTTAAACAGTGAGAGTTTCAAATTAATATTGTCTAAAAATTCACCCAAATGCCCAGGAGAACCTGAAGCCATTATTATACCTGTATAAATCCTAACTATAACATAGGATAAACAAATAATTACATGGCAGTATATTTGGTGAAATGACTGTACTTTTCTTCACTAATGAAGGATGAAGTGGCCAGCTAAAACGAGAACTAAGCAGCTAATGGAAAAGCACTTTATTTAGGAATGTGAGGAAGTAAAATATGCCACGCATATCCTAAATTAAATCTTGTGGCATAGCAGAGCTATGACTGCAAAGTCATTGTGTGTATAAAGGTGGGAGTCGGCAAATAACTGTGTTGGAAGCTCAAAGTTTCTCTTTAATCTTGTAATGTGTTCACTGGTATTTTATTTACAGAAGCAATTACTTCTGGCTATATATAGTTAGCTACTGTAATAGTTATTTTACAGAAATAGCAACTGAGTTTTATGTGTCAACATTCTCCATTCACTGGAATTTTTGGAACCTCTTGTCAGAGAATGAATGACCTGCAATGCTGCAGGATAACTGAGACAAATACAAAGCAACCATTTTCTAGGCCTTCTAGTACTATTAAAGCTGAGGTTGCCATGTAACAGTTTTTTTTAACCTAACAGCATTGGTTTAAATTTAGCAAAATTGACACATTACATATGTTTATGTTACTTCCAAAATGTTGGCCCCATTACAAAACACTGTGCACACTTCGAACTGAGCAGATACTGAGACTGAGTCTGCAAGACTGACGGCAGTTGTTTAAAAGAATGGTCCCTAAGATTGCTAACAGAGCCATTTTCCAAGTATTTTTAACAAAACTGCAGGCTGCCATGCTAGCGAAAATACTGACACAAACCAAAAGCAAGCTCGAACTTCTCTGGGGGAAGGCAGAAGGGCTGATCTAAAAACACATCTCTCCCTGCAGCCAGGAGCTGCATCTTTTTCTCATTTAGGATCAGACTAATCCATCTCCAGCTGCAGCTCTGCTGAAGACAGTGGAATTTCAGGCGGTTGATAAAGGCCTTAAGTGACTCTTATTTTCATCTTTACAGTTGTGTGGCTTTGACCACACACATACAAGCCCTCTTTTGGGTTTGAAAGAATCAACTTGCTTTCAAGGATGGGAAAAGAGAGGAAATGATGACTAAGCATGAAAGAAGTTCTCCAAATGATGATCTATATCAGGATATCTAGTACTATGACTACATTTTGACTACATGTAAAGTTTCTTGATTCAAAATTACCCACAGGTTGGTTGGTTAGAAATGTTTATGTATGCTCGTATAAAATGTTGCACCAGTAACAGACCTGCAGTGAACAGGGCAAAGAGCAGACACTTTTAGTGTACATGCACTGACTGGAACTGGTCAAAATTTTTCTGGCAGAAAATCTGTAAAATCTGACATGCTTATCCATCTCCTTTATGTGCAAATGCCTGAGCATATCACAGCCATTGTTTATCCTCACACGCCATTTTAGGAAGTGTTATTAGTAGCCCATTTTAACAATGAGGAGCCAAGGCACAAAAAAGAGTCACTTGTAGAAGGTCACACAGGACATCTGTAGCAGAGGAGGAAATTGAGTCTGAGATTCAGATTTATGTTCCCTAGAATGAAGCCCTTTTCGTAGCTTGCTGAAAGCATATGATCAATTTGTAAGCACTTAAGTTGCTGTTTGAACAGACAGGAATAATGGACATGTTTTGAGGCTCCTCCACTTGCCAATATCATCTCCTCTTTTCAAAAGTGATGGATTCAGTCCTTCTGTAAGACATGTGGCCCCATGACTACTGGAGGTCTTGAGCTGTGTGCTTCTGCAGAGTCAGCAGAGGAAACTGGAAACCCTGATTCACGTTTGAGGTATCCTTCCTAGTTCCACACAGAGAAAACTGACAGGCATACATGTATATATATCTGTATATATAGATATGGAGTAAAATAAAGTGGATAAATCCATTTATATTGATAATAGTACTGGAATAATGGATTTTGATAGTTCAATGGTCTAACTTTGAGTGAAGGATTTTACTTCTGATTCTCCCAAATGTGACTTTTTCCAGAAAACTCTCACAGCCCAGAAGAAATTTACTGTCATCCTGAGCATGCTTGTTTACACAAATCAGAACTGATTTCTACAGAAGTAGAATTCCATCTGGCAATCCCTAAACCACCTTTGCTTCTGATTCTGAAGAGACCTTCTCTGAAATAAATGCATGCAGTAACCCAGGAACAATTACCTACACTTCAGTCCAAACATCCTTTGCACCCGTTAGCTTCCTTCCAAGACTTAATTCTTTTTTCATTCTCTTATGTATATAGACTGGACATATGAGCATGTAAGAGAACTTGAGGAGTAATTCTACAAAAGGGTTGCTGGATCAGGTGGAAGAAGAACTACACTATCTTCCTTCCTGCAGCTGTATATTTAACTGTTCATCTATGGGATACCAATGCATTTTGAAGGTGCTGGTACAGTTCTCTATGTTTGCACAAGGTATGTAATTTGTCTATGCCTTCGTCCTTCACAACAGGGAAACAACAAGGCTGTGAAGATAGATACCAGGACTTTCTGGAGCAGTTCAGAAACTCTTCAAACATACTCTGACAATATCATCCTTTCTTCTGGGCCTGGTAGAAAAAAGAAATTGAGGAGCTGTTGAAGCAAAAGGATTTTTTTTTGGTTGTTTTTTTGTGGGGGTTTTTTTGTTCTTTTTTTTTGTGTTTTTTTGTTTGTTTTATTTTTTGGGGTTTTTTTGTGGTTTTTTTTTTGTTTGTTTGTTTTGGGCAGATGCTCTGATATCTGTATTGTTTGCAAAAAGTCTTTGCTAATTAATTGGGAAATTGCTGCTTTTTCTTCTGCAAGGCCATGCAGACAGGTGCAGACAGACACAAGCAAACTCTGCTCACACTCTGAGCTGCCCAGACTTTGCAAGCTTCTGTCTGGAAGATGTAGAGTCATGCTAATGTGGCACCATGCCCAAAATAACATACCCTGCCTCTCAGCAGTGCTCATTAGCTTAGGTTCATGTAGTTATCTTGCTTCTGGACTGGGGCCTTCCGGTGTCTGACAAGCTAAGTGCACTGGCAGAGTTCTCCTGCCTCTCTGGCCTCCTCTACGTACATATACCTTTATGTCATTACACGTTGTCACTTTTTGTTGAGAAATGGACTGCTAAAAATCACTGACTCTCTTCTCCCAGTCACACTCCCAAAGAAACTTTTGTCAGCCTGCTAAAATGATAAAAACACATGAGGATCTCATGGTTCAGCTCACACCACCACCACCAAAGCAGCAGTAATGGCTGCAGATGCAGCTAACTCACAAGCTGCCAAAGCACTGAGGTAGGAAACAGAAGTATGGATCGCATTCTGTATGAAACCTGAGTACAGACCATATGACCTTCAGCATGTTACTGCAACATGGCCAAGAACCAGACTGCACTCTCACAGCATAAGCAATCCAGCATCTGCCCCCAATGACAAATTTTTGGGAACACTGTGAAAGACTGGATTTTCTCCAGTTCTCAAGGAGGGGAGAGTGAGACCCAGCAGATTGCCCCACTGGTTCATCTCCCTTCCTGATATTTCAGACAGCATGAATTTTCCAAATCCCAGAAAAAGAGAATAAGATCCAGCTGTGCTGAGTTTCTTCCCCAACCACTGTTAGGACCCACAATCCATCACCCTACATTAAAATGACAAGTTTGACTGGTTTTATGTTGAACTGTGGCTACTGTGGAAAAGACACAGGTTTCAATCCTCACTGGTAATATAGGACATGGGACAACTCAATCTAACTTTTACCTGTCTATCAGATATAGAAAATTGCATGTCTTTTGCAAGCAAGTCAATGCTTATTTTCTGCAGCTTGGAGTGTGCCAGGAAGCTGAAGCAGCTTGAAGCTGCAGCTCTGTTAGCAGGGCATGTTAATTTTGAGGTTAAGTGCTTCACTAGCTATGGCTGCACAACTTTTGCCCAGCACAGAGCACACACATGGATCTTTTTCTGGTAGACAGACCCATGCACATACCTTTTGCTGAAGCTTTTAAAGCCAAGCTTGAGAAAACATTTTATTGAGGGCAATACTGGAATAGACTGACACTTAAGTCCTTCTGAAGCAAGAAGGGTAATCTGTGTTTAAACTTAGTCCCATGCTTTAATCTGCTTTTTTACTAGTTTGCTATCCTGAACAGAGATAAACATAAGCACGTGCTTTCCTGAGTGGACCTCTGAAAACATTTACATGTAGCAGTTGAGACATTGATTTATTGATGTCAAGTCTAGCCCTTATGAAAGAACAATAACATAAAGGACAAGCCTTACCTCTAGGAAATGAGAAGCTATTTTACTTTGCAACTATATTGCATTGCATTAGAAAGTAAATCCTACACATGTGAGAGAGGAAAAGCTGTTGTACGATTTGACTAATTTTACTGAAATGTATGCAGATTAGGGAGTTTCAAATTTTTTATACTTGGATATACATCTGGTTGGTTCTTTTGTGCTGAACTCAGAAATAATTGGGTAAATATCTTTTTAAAGGCTTAGAGAAATGTCAGTCTTAATCTTTTGCAGCAGGGGTCACTATAAACAAATCTACAAAAACCTGCCAGCATAGGATGCATGTGCCAGAACAGACAGAAAAATCACTGATTATAGATAAGGAACAGTGTCACTGTAGGCGAGCATGAGAAAGGAACCCAAACATTTATATATAGGTAATTTCTTTTAAATCAGTTTTACAGGCTTAGCCTACCCTTACAAGAACAGTGACCTAATTTCAAACTATTAATAGAAGAGAAGTAAAGTTGACTGCATGATATGTACTTAGACATAGGAATTTTAATGCAGTGCATCAAAGGAGTCAGATGACACAGGCAGTATTTTTATATTCTACACAAAGCTGCACTCTAAGTATTACAAAATTTAATCAGACCAAGTCTTCAAATATGACTTTTAAGGTATTTATAGTTGCAATCTTTTGTCCTTAGTTATGTAGTGCACTGAGTTCCAATACTTATTTAAAGGTTGTTTTGGCATAAGAGTAGAATCTGATCTGAAATATGAAGAATCAGAACCTTTCTATTATAAATGACACTGTTTCATCCAAAAAACTGATGATCTAACTCTCTAGTACTACACTAAACTACCCTTTGCTCAGCTCTTACGAGGACAAAACTGCAGGTGAATCAGCTCTGAGCCTGCAAACACTTGCACACTTGATCACCTTGAAATATGCGAACAGTCTTGTTGAGTGCTGTGAGTCAGATCCTCAACTTGTGTAAATCACAGACCCTATTTAAATCAGCGGAGCTGTAACAGTTTATATCAGCTGAAGATTTGGCACCAGAGATACATGCATAACCCCATGCACAAAGACAAGTATGTGCATAAGTCTCTCTCCAGGCCTCTGAAAGCTAAAGAGGCCAGGTAAACTCCATGCAGAGAGAGATTGCATTGAACATTATTGTCTTTAAAACCATTCCAGACTGTTAAACACACATTTATTATAAAGTCAAGATGAAAAATTATAAATTATTTAAGTTTATAGCACCTTAGTTACATTTAAGATGTTGCTGTTCCAAGGCTGGAGGACAGCTGGCTCGTAGTTATGACCACAAGTTACAAATATTTATGATACAAAGCAGAAGACCTTTTAGGGTAATGGAAGCTCAAAAGGCGGCTTTAATGTAGCAGTATGCTTGCTCCATGCTTCTGGTGATGGCTCCAGAAGCCAGCACCCATTAAACTTTTGCATGAGATATGGACTTCACGGGATCCTTGCTGAGCACTGACTTAGAAGCTATGGACGAGAAAGGAATAGGTGTAGAGACTGCAGGGAAACATAACTTTAGATGGAATGTTAAGGCAGGAACCTAATCTTTGGATACGTTTTCCAGCACTAGTGTGCAAATGCTTTTAAGGAACAACAATGCAAATTTTAGTGTGCATGGGTAAAGAACATGAACATCCTATGTATATTGGGATCTACATGTTCCTATCGACACTGGGGGCCGAAAGGGCGTGTATTAATTTCTGCGTCTTCTGCAGCCACCTTTGACGCAGTACCTCACAGCTTCACACAACGATGACCTCTGCTTCCCAAGACCCCTGTGAGAAAACCCTGCTTCTTGGCTAACACCTTTCGGACTCGCATTAACCCGAAACCCAACCGGGACGTTCTGCAGCCCGCCCTTTGTGCTTGGTTTAAGAGAAAGGCGGCTGATGCTCTCGCACTGGGGCAGACTCGGGGTGGCTGGCCCTCAGCCCTCACAGCTCCCGGCGCGGCGGGGGCGGTGTGAGGGGCAGTAAGAGCGACGGTACGAGGGGCGCTGTGAGGGGCAGCGTGAGAGGCGGTACGAGCGGTGTGAAGGGCGGTGTGAGGGGCAGTGTGAGAGCGGTATGAGCGGTGTGAGGGCGGTACAGGCCGTGTGAGGGCGGTGTGAAGGCCGATATGAGCGGTGTGAAGGCGGTACGAGCGGTGTGAGGGCGGTGTGAGATGGCGGCACCGCCCCGGCCCGGCCTTACTTCCTGCGGCGCGGCGCGGCGCGGTCGCAGCTTCCTGCTCCTCCCCGCGGTGCGTCGGGCGGGTGAATCCGCTATGGTCGCGCTGGCGGCCCTTTCAAACGCGGCAGCCGGCGGCAGCAGGGGGTAACGACGGGGGGAGCTGCCCGCCCCTCGCTGGGACCGGGCCGGGGGTGAAGCAGGGCAGGCAGCGGCGCCGTGCTGGCCCCGGCGCCCTCAGTGCCACGCCGCAGCGCCCGGCAAGCGAGGGGTTCTCTCTTGTCTCGGTTGTTCAGGAGGAAACGAACCTGTTCTTGCCCCCATTGCCACCCCCTCTGCTCAGGAAGAGAGGTGCCCCACCCCTGCGAGGGGGGGAGCGGCACCGCGGGTGCGGGCGGGCACCCCGGGCTAGGCTGGGGCGGGACAGCTGGAAGGGACAGGAAAGCGATGGAGAGGTGGCTACTTCCCGTGGTTCTCTCACGGAGCTGATGCCTTTTCCAGGCGGCGAGGATGGCATTTAGCTCTGTTAGCCCTCCTCTTGAACGCTGTCAACGTATCTGAACAAATCAGGGTGTCGCCAGGGACAAGGGATAAGGCTTTGAAGTACATGAAGTGTATTTTCATCTGGGTCACCTTTCTGGGCTGAGAAGCAGTGATTTGGGGTGATAGTGAGTCACCAAGCAGCAAACAGTGCTTTGCTCTCAACTCCCCTTGTACCTCCAAGCCTCCAAAATAGGTGTTTTGGTGTGATAGACTTTGCTGTGGCTGTAGCCATGCAGAAGAGATGTGTGTCTCCCATATCCCTTTGGGAGTGAAGACATCTCGTTTAATGAACCAGGATGGATGTGTTTCTGTGGGGCTGGTTTGCTGGACTGGAGAACAGGAATAACTGCACATGATGTTGCTGCATCAGAAGCAGTATCCCCTGATTTTGGATTATGTCTTCATAGGTGGTTTGAGATAAGTGCATTAAGGAAAATGTGTGAGAAGTGTTTGTCCTCCCTGTCTTGAGCAGACTTCTTCTGATTCATGTACAGGCTGCTGCATAACATGAGTTGTTCCTTTTCCTCAGTGGTACCCTATCATAGTCTAGAATGCCCCTTCTAGGGGCACAATCTTTGTGCTTTGTCTTTTTGATGGTACTTCTGTAAGTAAAAACAGTTGTAAGTAAGAACAGGTGGTGTTCTTACTGGTTCTTACACCTTTTCCTTTCTGATTAGCTTTGAGGACTGTTTTGGTGTATGTGTGTACTCTGTATGTCTCTGTTTCTTTGTGTTCTAATTTTCCAGTTAGTGCTGGAGGCTCCTAAACTGTGTCTGCAATTCCTTCCTCAGGCAGGCCTGACTGGCTTTGTGCAGGAAGAGTCCTCGGAAATCTGCACTAGCTTCTCTGAGCAAAAGTTTCTGGGAGTTCTCCAAGGTTTTAACCTCAAGAAGATTACAGTGAGTTGGATTTATATTTTGAAGTACAACTCAGCTGACTTATCTCTCCAGGATAAAAACCTGGAGAGACAGAAAGATTTCTATACAAGTCCCTACCATTGGTCTGCGTAGCATCTTTCCCCCTTGTTGCTGACTGTATGCTCACGTTTTGATTTTTCTTTTCCTTAAAATGTTACTGCAGTGGAGATGTCTTAAAATGACAAGCAAAATCAACCTGTTGAGAATCTCGTTATAATTATTGAAGTCGGCCATTCTGCTTCTACTAAGAATAGTCCGAAAGTACCTTGTCATATGAGATTCCTGTAGTGCTCTTTTTGTTCTGCCCCAGTTGCTTCATGTTATGCTGATTTGGCTAGTATTGTTAGACTTAAGAAGAAGCTAAAATGCAAAGTTCTATTATTCTTCCTGGTTTATTTGTGATAGAAAAGCAGAGGCTGTAGAGCAAAGTTGGAGGAGCTTCCTGTTTTGTAAGGAATGTATTGATTTGGATTAGCTGGAAAAGAGATTCTGAAGTTTCTGTGTGATTTTCAGCTGGACCAGGCTTTTTGCAGCTACTGAAATGAAATTAATTTCCAAGTGTATTTGTGATGGTAGTGTGTTTTGGGTTGTTTTTTTTTGTTGAGTTTGTTGGTTTTTTTTAATCCTGTGCCTTCAGGTAGAAAATCTATTAGAGTTGTTTCTGAATCTGAAAGTTGTTGCTCTACTGATGTGGTTTTAAAAGAGGTGTGTGCTAGTGTGGGGGCTTTTTGGGGGGGGTTGAGCAAATGCTGATAGGGAGTGAGAATTTTTTAAACTAATTACTTTTAAACTGTTATTAAACTTCTCTTTCTGCATAAGCAGTTGCTTATGCCACTGACGTTCACATAAGAAGAAATTTATTTTTAATAGGTTGTGCCTTTGCATGTGTAGGGATATTGAAGAGAACAGCAGTCTCTAAATGAGATTCGGATTGCTCCTTAACATAATAAGGTTTTTAAAACCTCAGTCTACTTATATTCTGTGCGCAGCCTAGACCTGTTTGGGGACAGAGACCAGAGAAATGGTTATTCCTTGCTGTGTGTTTTGTGCATACCCATATTAAGATTCTGTACAGTAACGGATGAGAGCTGCTTAGTCAGTCTTTATTCCTTGTGTGGCCTGACCCCAAATACAGTAGCCTTATTTTAATGAGTTGCTGACAGGCAGGGAGAAGTGTACTATTTGCAGCCATCCAAATTGGGATGTGGAGCTCTGCACTGGATGCAGAGGATAGAAGTGGTGGTGGTGGGAACAAAATAACTGGCAACAAAACTGATGCCAGACTTATTTGGAGAGTGGACGTAGCAGATATATTTATCTACAATAGCAATGATTGAAATAGTTTCAGCTCTTTTTCACTGCACAGCATAATTACTCTGAGAATTTCTTTAATTTTTACCTGGAAAGTACTTTTGAAGAACATGCCATAACTGCTGAGTCCTGTGGAAAAGCCAGGCTTTAGTGATAGAATGATGTGTTTCAAACAATGATGCTTCATGCTGCCATTGGAGCTTGGACAAGCAGGCGAGTTTTGATTCCCTTGAACAGAGGATCAAGGGTCTAATGTGAAGGTTCAGCATTAAGGTTTCAGCCTATCTTACAGAAGCAAAAGATATACAAATCTCTACAGAGGCAGATTTGAAATGAAACAGCAGTCAGGAGCTTAAGTCTGTGGGCAAGGCCGAAGTTTCCAGGGCCTAGCTCATGTTGCCTGCCATGGAAGTAAAATACTGTTGGTGAGATAGGTAAGAACTGTTTTTCTTAAAGAACAGCATCGTCAGAAATTAAAAGATTGCTGACAGTGTACATAAAATGAGAAAAGGTGTGTTAGCTGATGGTTACTGGCCAGAAGTTTACTAGCCTCAGGTGTGAAAAGAGCTGCTAGAACAGAGCTTGTTTAAGTTCAATATGACAATTGGTAAGCTGGTGAAATCCTGGACGGAGTGGCAGGATAACTTGTGCACAGTTCTGGATACAGTGTGTGTACTTCCTTCAGCTGATAAGGAACAACCACTGTAAACATCTGTGATACATCTGTGGTAAGGTACAGCAAAACTGAACACAGACACAGGAAGGGAGAATTACCTGACTGGTATAGATAGGTTACTCTTAGTTTTTCAGCTTTGTAATTAGCTCTTCCACAGCTGTGGGATTCTTCTGGATTTGGAAGATTTCCTTTGGATTTGGATATGTAAGGTTTCTTTACTCGGGGTAGAAACCAGCTCTCACTTGGAGTATTGTTAACTGGAGCAGACAGAGAAGGAAGTGTTAAAGACAGCTTTCCCACTGAGGCGAGTCTATCTGGAAAATATAATAGGAGATAAGTGGCCAACTTCACACTGGCTTGATCCCAGCATGCTGTAGGAGGGTGAATAAGCCTGTTCCCAGTTCCCTCAACACTCGAAGCAGGAGATGTGGGGGACTCTATCCCCACAGAAGCGGAGCATGGAGTTGGCAGTAGTGTATTGAGTGCCTTGTGATGCAGTCAGGGCTGTAGATGCTCCATGTGGAGCTTAACAGTGTTTGCCTTTGCCTGTTTCTTGAGTCTTCCTGCCTCACTTTAGGGACTGTCTCCAAGCTTATTTTCTATATTAGTTATCTCTCATCATCAGTGGCATTTCTGCTTTGTTCTTTTTCATCCTCTTCCCTGCCTCCCCCTCCACAGTGAATCACGGAAGGGCTGTTTTTCTTAGTCATTAAATGTAGGTGTTTGCACACCCCGGCACAGGCGGATCAGGAGGAAAATTTAGCAGACAGCTGTCTGGCAATTTGAAATTAAACAAGAAGTACTTTTGTGGTTTCTAATTTAAAAATTACTTTTTGTAAACAAAAAGTATATATGTAGTAACTATGGGATTCTTTTCTACAAATATGAAGTAAGTTAGTTTGTTGCATTCAGTATGAGAAGGGGAGGTGGTTATAACTTGGCCCCACCTTGCAGTGGAAATATGATTTTTTTAGCTTTTTTTTCCTTTGTGATACCTCATGCTTGGTATTTGTCTTACATGTGCTTTTTCAGTACTGGCTTTTATTTTGAGCTGTAGAACTCCATTTTGGCTTCTGACCACAGCTTGGCTGTTCACGCAGAATTACCAAGGAGCTCCTCTCCTATTCTTCTGCAGATATGGAAAGTTAGATAGGTCACCAGTATTAGATGTCAGGAAGTGCAATGAACTTTATAAAGTGAGCATTACTCTTGCCATAATCTTACTTAATGTAATGACACAAATGTTGAGATATTTTGAGACCCTTGGCCACTTAAGGTGAGGGGGGAAATACTAGTAGAAAAAAGGACCTTCCAGAGGAGGTTTTCCTTTTATCTGGGCTTCTGGGTAGGCTCCAGAACTTTCATGGATTAGCTGAAAAGAAGCGTGAAGTGTCCCAGTGCCTTCAAAAGAGTGGATCAGGGATCTGTCTGGCTTGGATGTTACCTAATTTTGGAAATCTTGGTGTTTAATATTTTTTTTTTATCTCCCATTCAAGTATTGAAGTATTATGTAAAAATGGGAAGATAATTTTCATGGCTCTGAAGTAATGTGAATAAATAAGTAATTAATTCAGAACTGTGATAATGACTATTCAGGTATAAAGAGCAAAGGAGCACAGAGAAGCAGAGTGGCCGGATGAGTTGGGTGTCTCAGAAGTGACAGTGAAAAGGCACCTGGGAAGCTGATAAGGTGAGTAATATTTTTTGTGTTCTTGGGAGATTTGTGTTTTTCTGTGGTAGATGTGTGTTCCAGCTGGTCGCATAATGGAACAGCACAGAAATGCTGATCTGTTACTGACCAAGATTGTGGCTCCAAGAAGGTGTTCGGCAAGTGAGCAAATGATGCTCAATAGTGCTCCTTCCACTGCAGTGCTGAAAATTGTCACCTGAATTTTTGTGCTGCTTTACAAGGAAAGCTTATTGAAAGCCATTAATAAAAAGTGTGTTCTAGTGCTTGAGCAGAGGCCAGAATGAAGTTGGATTAAAGGGCGTTTTGCCCTTGAGTTAAATGGCACTTTGGAACATGCTTATCTGGTTTGTATTGTGCAAGCATGGTACTTGAAGGTTCCTGTTGCAGTGGTAAGGCTGGATCAAAGGTCAAGGTATTAAAAAATGTAGAATGATGAAATTATACCAGATATGGGTAAAATACACTTCTGAATTTTGTAATAATTGAAATAAATTACAAGTTTTTTTGGTTTTTCTTGCTTTTTAAGTTTCTTAAATTTTGATTTTTCTGGCAGATAAAATGTTGAGGTTACCTAAAATTTTTTAGCTAAGACTACTAAACATGACTATTGAAATTGGTGGGCCCAACCACAAAAATTCTGTAACTGTTTAACTAAAATACAGCTATTATAGGTGTGAAGCTTGGGTTGGGAGAAAGCATGTGCCTCCCCTTTTTACTTTTGGTAAAGTATGTACTTTCTGTATTCCAATGAGCAGCTCATTCAAAATAACAGCTTTTATTGTGCGTACAAGCAGCAGATAGCCTCTAAATGTAAAAATCTAGCTGAAAATGGACAATTGCCTTGTCTTGTCCTATCAAAACCACATGGTGAACTCACTTTACTAGATTTTAATTTGATTTGCTATGTTTTTTAAATGGATGGAGGAAAAACTGGCATGCTATATGATACCCAATGAAACGAGAGAACCAGTACCCTTTTTGCTAGAAAGCTTTACATGCAAGCCAAATAATTACCCTCATGTGAAGAGAAAAGTAGCTTGAGAGGTTATATTGCTGGTTTGTTTGCTCAGTTGAAAAGATCATTGAATGTGTGCTGCTGTGGCCTAAATTCTTGGATACTGAGGAAACCTAACTTCCTCTAGAGGAAACTTTTGTGATTGCTGAAGACATTATAAGGGCACATTTGACAGTGAGCTGACGAGAACACAGCTTCAACCAAATGTTATGTTTCTCTCTTCTTTCCTCTGTTTCAGATGTCATCTCTACCAAGGAGGGTGAAATCTGTAG
This sequence comes from Rhabdornis inornatus, assembly GCA_013397075.1. Classification (NCBI taxonomy): domain Eukaryota; kingdom Metazoa; phylum Chordata; class Aves; order Passeriformes; family Rhabdornithidae; genus Rhabdornis; species Rhabdornis inornatus. The sequence goes on along the minus strand of VWZS01001838.1, from coordinate 367,805 downwards.
CCAAAGCCTCTACATCAGAAGAACTACCTTCATTTCTTAATTTGTAAGATTGTTTTTTTCTCTTAGGATTTTTTTCAAGGTTTATGCTAAGTGTGAGGAATTGCGTAAGAATAACATTCAGTTTCTGAGAAGTTGATTAAAATGTTTTCATGCACAAAACTTCAATTAAAAAATGCAAATTACTTAGGCTTCTTCATGCTCATAAAGAAGATAGGATCAAAGCAAATTGCCAGTTGTCCAAACAGAATCGTGTATATGATGTGTGTGTACGTCATAAAAATTGGTAGATTGTTTAAGCCATTAGCTCTGCAGCAGTGTGAAAGACCTGTTGAGTATCTCTATCTTTCTGTTAATTTTTCCTGTTCACTTTCTTTCGTGCCAAAAGCTACTCAGACCAACTTGCTTATGTATTTTTTTAAAATTTTTCTAATAAGCAATATTGTTGATTCACTTGTTTTTCAGGACCTCTGAATCAGAGGAGGAAGAGGAGGAGGAATGGGAGCCAAAAAGCAAAATTGCCAGGAGACCTCATTTGCCAAAGAAAACTGAGGCAAAAACTAAAAAAGCTGCTGTTCCACGGTCAACTGTGGCCAGGAAAATGGTCAAGAAAGTAGCAATAAAAGAGGAAATGGTGAGTATCTATAAGCAAGAGACATTTAATTATTGCTCTTGGGAAGTAACATGAACAGTTTTTCCGACTCTGGTTGCCTGAGTCTCCTCAGCTGGTACAGTTCCACTGTTCCTGTGAATGTTCAGTATTTTGGATAGACGTGGCTTTGTTTTGTATTAATGTGTCCATGATCTGAGGGTCCTCCTTGAAAATTTTGGCCAATGATAGTAGGATGTGTTTTCCCTGGAGATCTTTCGACAGTGTAAATAAATAAATGCCTCTGTTCTTTCTTAAATATCTCTGGTTTTTGTATTGCACCTTTAATGTCTTCTACCTTTTCACTGTCTGGGTACCACAAAAAAAGGCAGCTTGTGCTCACATTTCCTTGCATGGCTGTTCAACCCAGTAAGGATTGCAGTTTTATTATTATTAATATAAAATGCAGTTGTATTGCAAATTAGATACTTTGGTCAACTACTAACATCTGAGATCACATCATGGCAAAAGCCAGTCTTTCTGACTTCTGAAGATGATCTCTGGGGAAAGTCAGTAAAGAATGTGTAGCTTGTCCAAGGTTAAACTGTATCTTGGCAGACCAGATCTCAGTTCCAGTTCCCATGGGAACCTAACACCTCAGAAGTGCTTCCCTGCCATGCTTTTTCCTCTTTTGTTGACATGGATGGAGGCAAAGATTGTAGGTCAGTGTCTTCTGAAGGAAGGTCCTATTAAATTCTTTGCAGAATAATTTTATTTGATCTAAATCAGAGGTCTGCTGTGTGTATTTATATTGTTTCATCCATGCAAGATACATTTCGGGTCACTTGATTTCTGGATTGGTGTTTTGCTGCCAGAGACATTACTTGGGAAAATGATGTCTGGTGGCAAGTCTTCTTAGAGTTTAAGAGAAATGTTAAACCATTTTGTAACAGTCAGTGATTAATATGGTTTTAATGTCTTTTTTGGCAGGATGTATCCTTGCCTATTGCACCTGTAGAAGATAGTAAAATGCAGCTTCTAAAACCTAAGGAAGAAAATGCAGACACTAAATCAAAAAGTTTAAATCGGATGCCAGAAGTGCCTAAGAAAATGGAAATAAATTCATTCCAGGAGAAAAACCAAAACAGTTTAGTCAGTAATGAAAAACCCTCAACAAGTGTTTCTGTAGTGAAACAAGAGAAGTGTGAGGAGGAGTTTGCATTTGATGAACCACCCTCTAAAAAGATTAAGTTGAATGCATGTCCTGAAGGAAAGCCAGTTAAAAATCTGGGAGGCAACAAAATAAAGGAAGAATTTGAAATGAACTGGGATATTGTACAGGTATGAGATCTTTTCCTTTTCTGAGGTACCAATGAAACTTTCCTGCATAATTAGCACTTAGAATCTTAACATACAATTTGAAGTTGTAATTTAACCTCTGCTTAGGTTGTCATAAATGTATATAAATATAGATGTTGGTTGGTAACTGTTAAAACTTCAAACTTTGACATCATTCTGGTATCTGTGACTTTGGGTGTCCTTAGTACAAAGCTTGCCTGTAACAGTTTGTGGTTCTCCTGTATGAATGCATGGGTTTTCTGTGGAAATACACAACTGAAACTCCCACAGGAAGGGATGCTGACAGATTTGGGATGTTTGTGTGCAGTTTTATAGCTTAGTATTTAGTCAGAGTGGATCGTTTAGTTGTAGAGACCCATTTGAGAGTGTTTATCAATTTATGGTTCCATCAGGAAGGAGATTTGCATTCCTTGGACAACAGGGACAACAAGGGAGATATCATCTTTGTTTTTGTAGGATTTTAACTTTGAAGCCGTTCAGGTGGAGGCAGTTTTAGCATAGCTCTTGTACTGGAAGCCCAGGTGTGATCATGGAAGATTTTAATATGAATAGAATGGGAATGGATAGGCATATTGTATTCATCATCCTTAGTACTGTCTGCTTAAGAAAGCTGTAAAATTTTGTGGGTTTTCTCACATATTCCTGGAAATGCATATGGAGAATTTGATCTTTTTGTGTGCTCTAAAAGGGGTGAATATGATTGTGCAGGTGTTGTTATATTTTTAGGCTTCAGAATGAAATTTTTGAAAGGCTTTTGTATCAGCCTTGTACAGTACCTACTGTAGTGAAGTACGAACAAATTGCGATAGTTAAAATGTTACCAAGGTAAGCTGCTTGTATAGGGTGTCAGTGGTTCCATATTGGTACACTATAACTTTAGAAAGCTCAATTTGTACAAAATTGTGTTTAACTTTGCAAAGCTTGGTTTGTCTTGAAACTGTCAGTAGTATTGGTAGCTTCCTGTTATTGGTTGAGTGGGATTTGGATCAGCTCTGGCTTTGTGGGTTTTGTTTGTTTAGCTGAACCATGAGGTATGTCAGTGTTGGCTTAAAAAAAATTCCAAGTTTTCTTAGTTGCTGTGTACAGTTTATGGTCTTTGTTTTGTTTTATAATTTTGGTTTGATTTTTTTCTTCCTTGTCTTGTTTTTTGTTTTTGGGTTTTTTTTTTCCCAAGAGGTACTGCTTCCTGCATTTTTTATGGTGGTTACAAGTATCTAGGAACATTGGTTGCTGCATGTCCTGCTGAAATACTGGGTGTTGTGGCTGGATGCATGACAAGCCTGACATCCTATCTTGGGGAGGGCCATAGTCTCTGCTGGCCAGTGAAATGTTCTGGAAGTGGTTTTGAATGTTGAATGAGAAGTTGTTTAAAGCAATCTACCATCCCTCTTAAATGTGTTTGGTTGTCATGTTTGGGTTTTTTCTCTCCTTTGACAGGCCTTGTCAGAAATAACAAATGTTGAGCCATGGGTATGTGCAAACTTACTTAGGCTCTTTCAAGAAGAAAACACAATTCCTTTTATTGCTCGGTACCGAAAAGAGCTCATCAATAACCTGGAGGCCGATGCCTTGCGAGAAGTGCAGCACGCGTTGGAAGAGCTACGGTAAGTGAGTCAACAGCACAAGGAGGGATCTGTGTCGGAGGTGAGTAACACCTGGCTGCTGCTCCTATGTCCCTTATTTTACCTCCTTGTACACACTACAGCTGTAAAGGAACTAGTAAAGAAAAATGTTTTAAACTGAGGTAATTATACTTAACACTGTCTGGGGTTTTGCTGGGTTTTTTGGGAGGTTGGGGTTTGTTTTTTGTTTTTTTTTCTCTAAGTAACAAGAAATCTAGAGTTGCTAATGGCCAAAGAAAAACTAACATCTTTATTTCTTTGCAGTTTATTAAAACTGCACAGAAAATCTTGTGCTAAAAGAGTAGTTAATAGTTACTGGAAGTATGTAGCTTGATGAGATGAAAGCTCCACTCTTAGAAAAAGAATCACTAAGAACCCCTTGGCTCCCTGCTTGGATCAGGGGAGCTTCTAGTGAAGAGCCCTTCTTAGGTTGGAGTGTACCAGGAGATGAGGTTAAGCTATCCCAGATCACTGCAGGAAAGAAATTATCAGCAAAGCTTGTTGTGGCAATGGATGAGACTGCTTTCATTCCATCTTGCTTTTGTGGCTCTGTGTTCTTGAGAGGGCAAGGGAACAGGCTGGTCAGCTGTTCTGTCAGCTTGGTGTTATCCTCCTTGTACTCCCTGCTAACCCCTACCAAGAGATTCTTGCTAAGGAAGGAAGGTGGCCTGAGAGAGTTCTTGTCTGAACAAGTGATTAGGTAATAACAAAATACCTCTGCTGCTTGTGGTTGCTCCCATGTCTCTTACTGAAGACCTAAGAGTTTAGATCTGGTAGCCTGTACTTGATGCTGCAGAACTAGCTTGGTATGAATTGCATCTGTAAGAGCTCATCAGTGTGGATTTATTCTAGGGCCCTTTTATTTGGCTTCCAGGCCAGTAATATTACAGAAATGTGTGGAGTACTAGTGGCTATCAGTGTTACTTGATTTTTCTTAAAGCTACCACAGGATATTTTGATATAGTTTTGAAGTAACTGAAGAGAGAGAAAAATGGTTAGAAGCTTCTGAATTATCAACTTGGTTTGTTGAAGATTAACATGAGATGCAATTTTCAGGGGTTTCAGAGAGCTTCAGCAGTGTAATAGACAAGGTCACAATAGACATCTTAATTCACTGTGAAATGTGGCAGTTAACATTAATCTCTTACATTTTAGTACTGTTGCAAGGAAGACACATACGATGATACAGAAGTTGAAGAAAGAAGGAAAGTTATCCAGTTCTCTTTTAAAAGGATTGCTAAATTGCAGAACTTTGGAAGAATTAGACCATGTGGTCAGTACTATAGTCTTTTTCAGACCAACATTAGTTTAAATGTAATCTTGCTATCTAACTAGTGCATAATGTCGTGTGCATAGCATGATTGAAATACTTTCCTGCTTTTTAATTACTGTTTTTTTTTCGTTTGTTCTTTTTGTTATAAGTCTGCACCTTATAAAACTGGGAGTAAAGGCACCAAAGCCCAGAGAGCCAAGCAGTTGGGATTGGAACCTGCTGCTCTCTCCCTCCTGCAGAATCCTGTGGAACTCAATCTCTTTTCTTACATTAGACCCAATACCAAAGGTAAGTAGCCTGCTTCTTTGAGCGGTAATGTTCTAAATGTCTGAGAAGATTTTAAAAGGGAAATTACTTTGATTGTTTTGATGTTGTTTTCTTAGGCAACTACTTTAAATTCAACAGTGCTTTTAGGAACATGTGGTAACATGTTAACAGATTTAATGAGTCTCCAACCTTTCCTCTCTTTGTATTATAAATAATAGTGATTATGGTATAGAAATGACATAAATCTGGAGATTTATATATGTCTTATATATTTATAGATGTCTTATAGTTGCCATCTGTATTTACTGGTAAGAGAGAGGGAACCGCACCACGCACCTGAGACCTTTCCATTGTTCTACTTGAATTGTTTCCTAAAGATTCAATGCTGACTGTAGAAGAGGCTTAGGCTCATACTCTGTATTGAAGGAAATGTCACCCTGCAAAGCATGTATTAATTAAAATTGGCCTAGGGGATTGGGAGTGAGCAGGAGAGTTTGTCTGAATGACAGTAGAGATTGAAGAAGATGTAATTTCTGAAATTTGAGCAAGAACTTTTAACAACATGATTGTCATATATAGACTGCAGAATTGTGTCTTTGTGAATGTAGTTATGGGTGGATCTGTAGGGGGCAATCTCTGACAATAAAATATGAAGATGACTACAGCCTTCTTTATGATGTTAAAATAGAGATGTACTTCCATTCTTCCCTGTCCCAACACATACTTTTTGAATTTCAGCATAAAGGTACTGAACCTCCTTAGTAAGGCTGACTCTTACTTTTCCCACTTCAGTTTATTTAAATGTTACTTAAAAAATTCTGCTAATTTTGCAATGAAAATCGGTTACCAAATATTCTGGTTATTATACTACTGCATTTTAGCATATGTCATTACTTCATACAGCAGTGTATTGCAGCCATATATCTGGCTATTCTGGTGCAGTCTAAAGAGCCAGAAGAAAATCTTCACTGTAAAAGTTCAGATAAATTATTTAGAGTATATTCAAAAGGAAGTGCTATTTGTTGCACCATAAACATTAGTTTTTGAAAACTAGTACACCTATTTTTAATTCTGTGCTAAAAATAATGCTGCTTAGGTTTATATAATGGTCTGCCTTTGAAAGACATCAGAAGTTATATACATCTATGAACTGGGTCACTTTTATCACCTTGGGAGCCAGTTTGACAGCTTATATGCAACTTGAGATCAGAGTAATTTTTTTTTTAAGGTTTTTTTTTTTAAGGAATAAGCCACTTGCAGTGCAGAAAAGTTTTTATCAAGTTTTAATATTTGGTTCTTTTAAATTCTCAGTGTTTTGCATCTTATCCTAAAAGTAAACTGAAATAAAAACAGCAGTTCATGTTTCAAGGCCTGATGTTTGAAAGTTAAAGAAGCAGGCCAACCAGAAAACTTTGTTCTTTTTAGTAGTATACATGGTCAAAATTTTCTCTAATTACACAAGCATGTGCTGGTGGACACAGTAAAGTACCTGTGTGAGTGGTGCTTGTTGAATGGGAACTTTCTGATTATCTCTTAAATTCTGAATTGTTTGGGCCTATGCTTTCTCGTTCAAATCATCTACTTGAATGTCTCAGTCCATGTTCAGTATGATTCATGTCTTCAGATTCCCTTAGCTTTGTGTTCTGATATCACTTCTACCATGAGAAACAGTAACTCATAGATCTAAAGATGCAAAACTTACGACTTCTGCTATGTTTAGGCACTTAATAATGTATTATTATCTCACTTTTTTTTTTTCTTTCTGGCAGGTAAGTTTAGCTTCCTCATCTTAAACAGGGACAAGATAAATTTTTTTACAGTGTGTAACTTTACTGCCTGATCAGAAGCAGGATTCTGGGTTCCATGAGTAGATAGAGCTGTGCAACCTGTTAAAATGGTGTAAATAAAGCTGTCCATGAGGCAGCAGAGTGAGCAGTGGCATTGTCTCTTGTGTTGCAAGAGACATTTAATGCTGCATCTGCCAGCTCTAGGATTCTTGCTGTTTGCTCTGAAGCATTCATTACTGACTTGTTAGAAGCAGAGCTAGATATATTGAATTAAGATACAAGATGTCTATTTTATTTCATTATCTCTGCTTCTGGTCTAATTCAATCCCTTTGCTAAGAAGAATTATGTGCTTCCTCTTCTGGCCATTTGAAGGAAAGAAGGGATTCTGCGTGTTGGAAATTAACTGAATGATTCTGTTATCTCTCCAGAGATAAGAAGACATTTATAACTTCATGTCTTTGAAGATATTTTATAGCTTCAGTGTTTCATACAAGAGGTTGATGGTACCCTGACCTCAAAAGTGTTGTGCAAACTCCTGCAATACAGTGGAAATACAAAACTATTCCTCAGAGAAAAGACAGGATTACCTGCAAAGAATTTTAGGCAGTTTTCATACCAGTAGCAAAATAGTAGACTTCTGCTGCAGTTGCTCATTTTACTAAAACCTCAACAATTATATTTAACTTTTTTAAGAATTATATTTAAATATCCAATATTACTATTGCACTATTTAAATCACAAATGTCAAGATCTGTTAGCGTCAAAGTGAAAAAATAATTTTAATATAATTTTGACTTATGATAATGCATTGGTCACTTCAGGCTCATTAAAATATAGTTTCAGATGTTTTGGAAGGGCAGCTTTAGTTGATAAAAATTTTTAAATTACTTAGGATTCTTTAAAACCTTTGCAAGTCAGTCACAGACCTTTAATCAGTTTCCTTTCAGCTTGCATATATTTTCTTACTGCTTGTGCAGTTGTGTAAAGTAATTTTATTAGTTTTTTCTGTAATTATTAACTGTATATTATAGTGATTCTGTAATTATTTTTCTTCTAAGGGCTTGCAAATATCCAGGAAGTAGAGGCTGGAGTGCAGCATATTTTAGCAGACATCTTCGCTAAAGATAAAGATACACTGGATTTTATCAGGAAATTGTAAGTTTCATTCTTACTGTCTAAACTTTCTTGCTTAAAATGCAGTCTCCCAGTGGCAGATAGAGGACTTTTCCTTAATGATGTGAAAATGGTGTTCCAGTGGAATGGATTTAGGGCTGTTCCTGTGTATGTTCATTAGCCTTTCTGCCTGTCTGGCTGTCAGTGCAGTAGAGATCTGCTGTGAGTGTGGCATGGTGCTGTAAGTCCCAAAGAATGAAAAACTCTCTGTGCTCTGCCCTGTGTATAGCAGATCTCCCTTGCAGTAGTGATCCATAAGGGAGTTTTCCTTCCTTGCACTTTCTTCAAGCTGTAACTCTTCAGGAGTGAATCTGCTTAAGCTCTTGCTCCAATAGCTGACTAGACACCAGTCAGTGTAACTGGTGTGCAGTGATGATTGATTTTGGCATTGGTAGCCAACAGGCCAAACAAATATGATTGTTTTTAAAGCAGGACTTAGTGATTCTTTAATTATGTTAGCTGAATTTAAATTTTCTTACATGACTGACTTTAATGTTGTCGTGTTTGGGGAGTTAGTGTAACAGGCCAATAGTAATTTGTTTTTTTATTTTGTCTGCTGTGTGCCATCTGGGGCAGAGAAGAGAGTTATTAAAGAACATCCAACACCTTTAGGAACACACAGAGTTGCTTTGAATCAGCAATGTGATAATTTCAATGAAGGGGGTTGTTTTGTAAGGGATGTGCTGTCACTACCTGAGTGTCACTTTCATTATTTTGACCACTGGAAGTTCTATAGTTGAATACTCAGTGCTTGACAGATGAATCCTGTTCATCTGAAGTGTGTTGTATGTATGATAATCATGAGGAGCATTCAGGATTGACTGTAATTTTTTTTTTTTTTGCAACTTACCCAAATTTGTTGTGTGAAATTGAAACCCATAGCTGAAGTGCAGGTGGTGGCTTTTGAGCCTCCATTTCCTTGAGGAGGAGGGTTGTGATCAGCTTTTTCTGCTTGAATGTCTTCTCTTGAAGTCAGTACACATTATATCACCTCAGCATGAAGTTATGTCATCCAGTTATGCAGGTAATTAGAGTTAACATCACTTGTAATTGAGCAGACTTCATTTTTATTTGATCTGTGCTGTAATGGCTTGTTACAAGTTTCATGCTAAAATACCTTAGAAATATCTGATTTTTTTTCTATTCAGATGCCAGCAAAGGTACATTTCCATCCAATCAACATTGGCAAAAGTGTCATCCAAAAATGGAAATGAAAAAGATATCGATAAATTCCAACTGTACCATGAGTTTTCTTGTAATATAAAGAATATTCAGCATCATCAGGTACAACTTGAAATTTTTTTTCCTCAGAATTTTAACTGTAGAATTTTAACTATTGCTTTGTTTTTGAATATTGTTGCTTAAAACTAATTCTAAAGATTTTTTCTTTACAGTTATCAGAGGTAATGCAGAAATAAGCTCTTGATCTCTGTTTTAAGAAACAGAGCAAAGGACTGCTTTTCAGTACCCCAAAAATGGGTCTGTTTTGCAAGTCATCATTTTTGCCTTTTGTGAAGCATCTTTGGGTATCCTAAGCCCTAATCTTAGACTTCTATAACTAGATAAAGAAAGGAGGACTGAAGCAAACTTACTAGCTGATGAGAAGCTGATGACTTGACAGCTAGGCTACCCCTGTTACTGAAGGTCAAAGGCAGAAGTGAGATGCACTCAATGCAACTGTCAAGACCTCTGCACTAATTCATAACTAATCACCAAGTTAATTGTCTCTTGTTTTATTTACAGTCACATAGCTTAAAAAACCAAAACAAACCCAACAAAAACCGGTTAAAAAAATGAAACCAAAATTCCAAACCAAAACCAAACCATAATATCACAGAAGACAGACCACTTAGATGCTTCTAACTAGAAATGTCCTTTTCCTTTAAAAGGCTCTGATATGCTATCATTTTTTCTGTGCTTTCTGTTTTAAACCACTGTATTTTGAATTAATAAAGGATTAATTTATTACCAGAAAAAAATTCACAACATGGGCAGGCTAACTTTTAAGCTGTTTTCTCCCCTTCCAATATGAAAGGTGAAAGACTAAATAGCTACTGTTGATTTCAGTAGGCTGGTCTTGCGTAGATGCTTGAAGAAGAACCTGTGGTTTTTTCTTCATAATAAGTGTGACCTTTTACTGTACTTATATTGATAGTTATTTGGTGAAGAGTTGCTTCTAAAGGGTCTAGAAAAGTTGATAGAGCAATCTATTGGCTATTGTGCTGACATTGACAAAGATTGGTGGATTCATCATGTTCTGATGTATGTATTCTTTTGTGTCCTTTTTGTTTAAGGAATACCTGAGCTGGCAAAGAGTATTTGGTTTTATCTGCGCTCACAGTGGTGAATACCATGGTGTTCACTCAGTGCATGTTGCATAAGTGTTTGCTGGGATGATGGTGTGATTTAGTTCTTGTCCAAGGCATCCTTTTTTTTTTTTTTCTTTAAGGAAAACTGTTGCTTAACTACAGCAAGGGCGAAAAACTATATCCCAAACATGATCAACACTTTGATTACGTGGCTGCACTGTTTTTTATCCAGGATGTGTCCTTAGTTTGTCCATTTGATGTTAAGATTAGCTCGATCTGCTTTGGTTTATTCTCTCCTGTGTCTGCTGCTAACCTGAATACCTCTTTCTTTACCCATTCTGGCTCCTGAGACAAGTAATAGGCACTGATTTTGCAGCTGGGAGTCCTGTAATCACGGGATGGTTTTGCACACTTAGGTGCTGCCTTTCATCTGTGTATTTCTGCTATCAACTACTCTAATACATTGAATATTTCTCTACTATGAATTGTAGAAGTCTGAGTTGCTTGTGCTTCAGTGAGGTTTCAAGGCTCAAGGTGTGACAGGGCTCTCTGTACTAGTTGAGCAAAAAATGCATTTTATGGTAGTTTCTGACGTGTAAAATTGGCTGTTTTGTAAATACCCTGTAACTTTTCATGTCTGTTTTTGGTTCTTGGGTTCTTTCTTAATTTTTCGGTTTCTTTCTCCCTTTTGTATTTTGATAATGAAATAAGGAGAGAAATTTTTTTCTTTAACTGCCATCTCTTCATTAAGTTTAAACCCTGGTATTGTACTTTTGAAAGTCTTTCTCATCATCTTCATTTTCTTTACTACTTCACCTTATTCCCCTACTGATGCAAATTGCCATTTTTTAATGTCATTATTTTCTTGGGTTATGACCATCCTTTTCAATACCTAAAAGTCTTTATTTTTTCCTTCACCTAAGACTGTGAAGAGATAGTTCCTTTGTGCATTTAAAAACTGGTAAAATATATTCTTTAAGAATAGAGTTCAAGATGTCCTTAAGAGAAGGAATTCTCTGGTTTGGTTCAAGATTATTAAAAGAAGCTTATACCTGAAAAAGATATAGGAAAGCCTGAACTCAGAGTGATTTATATAACTTACTAATCCCCCAGAACTTCAGGTTAAATAGGTGTGTTTGAAGAACAGTTGTAAAACTTACTGCTTTGAAGATCTCTATTGCTATCATGGCTGCACATAGACAAGTGTTCTGAATGCCTTTAGGTAGAGGCAAAAGTCAGCTTTAAATCACCTCTTTTCAGAGTTGTAAACACGAGATTCCATAAAATACTGCATGGAAACTTGTCATTACCTGAGTTTGGAGGTGCAAGTGATCTTAAAGACCTGGATACAACCCTAACTCTGCTCTGGCTTAGGTATGAGTACAGGGGGTGCACAGTAGCCTGCCATGTTACCTGTAGGGGAACAAGCTGTGCCTTTGTGTCCAAAGCCCTGGCAGCTATGAGTGTGCCTTGCAGCATTTGTTGCAGTGAGTTTAAGTGCTGTGCAGTAAGCTGTGCTGCAGTTTGGTTCTGCTGTAGGTCTGGGTTACTTCCTGTGCCTCTGTCATTTTGTCTGCTGAGACATGTCATTTTGTCTTGTTTGAGTCCTGAAGTAATCAGAACTGACGTGGAGTCAGGTTGTTTGAAAAAGTTAAAATACTAAAACTGTAATGAGAAAAAAAACCCTTTGTTGTTTTAGTCAGGTTTAAAAGCTGACTCCAGATTTTGACATGGTCAGATACCCTGTGGGTGTTTCCAGCTGGAACATTTTACTAGCGGGAGGTTCAGTCGCAGCTTCTTCCTTTGGCAGCAAGGAGAACCTGACTGGTCTCTCTTAGGACATAGCTGAGAAGCAATACCAACACTGTCAAAACTAAGGAAAAAAAATTTCAAGAGTTTATTTGAATTTTTGATTAATTGTAAGCAGTTCAGTGTTTGTGTACGTCTTGAGGTTGCTTTCCTGTATTTGGAGATGACTGAAATAGTGGGAGGAAAATAATAAAATGTAGCATTTGAGGCAAATGCTGTATTTTCAATCTCATACTTAAAAAGGAATTGGAAATTAAAGTCCTTGGCTAAGTATACAGAACTTATTCTGTGAGTTTAAGTCAATATGCAACATAGAAGAGGGCTGTGTAATATGAAGCATGTTGTATTTTTATGATAAACAGAATAAGGTTTGATGAATCTTGTGACTGGATCACATTGTTGTTCTTGCTTTCTCTGAAAAATGTGTGTTGTTTCTAACAGCCCTTGCACTGGATCCGTTCCAGTCTCATATAAAAACAGTCTTTTTCCAGAAGTGAAGACTGCTTTGTGACTAGAATAGCCAGATTTTGACCTGTTACTTAAAAAAAACAAGCTAAACACAAAGAGCTTTACTATATTAGAAGGAGAAATTGAGTAATTCCATTCTTAATTGAGCATTTATTGGATGATAATTCTTCTCTGAATGCATCACGTAGAACAGGATAGGCAGATTGTTTGAGAATAAAAAATATAAATAATATTAGTGACTGCATTAACAGCTGGTTTAAGTTCAGGTGGCTGACACATTCTGCAGATGGAGTGCCAGGAAAAAAAAATGTGATGCAAATATTGACCCTGCTGACAGCATGCTGAATGATGACATTATAATTCTATCACATACATTTTCTGTTGAGAGCATCACTTTGATTTCATTTTAACTTGACATTTAGCTTTCTCTCTTTTTGAAAAATAAAATCAGAATAAATGCAAAAGCATTTGATTTGTTAAAATGTGTCTTTCTAATTTCTACGTGAAAGCATTTGCTTTGGCAGTCAAGGTACCAGATGCTATAATATTTCACATGCAATCTTTATTATTAGCTTTGTTGTTCAATGATATGTCAGGCCTGGTATGTCACAGGAGCAGTAAGGCTGAGGAATATAAATTGGTACTATGTCCTGGAGTCATTTTAAACCATTGTATTTAACATATGTGACATGTCTGAGTTAGCTAGTGATTGAATTAAAGTTCATGATTGACACAGAATGCTCTGTTGTGACAGTGCTCAGGGCCTGCTACATACAGCAACATGTGTAGTCATACAGGAATGTCAGCTTTGAGCAGGTCTCTTTTTTTTGGTATTTCTCTACTTAAAAATACTTTGGAAGGAAAAATGGAATCTAAAGATGTGGATTTTATTTGCTTCTGAGTATTATTCTGTTTCTAAAATCTGCTGGTCAGTGAGTTTTCTTCATATTAAGGTGAACATTCAGTATCTCCGTAGTGAGATTAGACTAGGAGATATCCACCATTTGTGTTGTGATTCTGGTTTTAAATGTAGAGTCAGACTTGGATTTAAAATTGAACTGTGTGTGCAGGTAGCACGTATGCAACCAAATTTAGCTTTAGGTCATGATTGTGCAGTTATAGACGTTAGACTCTGTCAGAAGTACATGCATATAGTTTAAGGCTGGAGTGTTACTGTAAAGAGAGTGAGTGTTTACATCCTTTTTCTGCTATTTGTGAACTAGGCATGAATAACTAAATTCATCCTCTTTCAAATTAAGCTGAGTGCCTTTGTGTCACAAGTTCTGATTCATAATTAATTTTATATTTGGATGATTAGTGGGAAGAAAAATGGAGTCTGAAGCATAGGAATAACTTTCTCCATTTCTGAGGTCTAGTTCTGATTGGAATCACTCTTCAATTAATTTCTTGAGTTTTGAGTTATTGAATAAGATTATTCCACCACCAAAATTCATGCTATCTTGTATTATAAGTGTGTTTAAGATTTAACTGGATCCTGAGATTGCAGACTTCAGGAAAAATGTAATATTTGTTATGCCATGGCATGATTTAATCTGTGTTTAAATTGTGGATGTTATCTGTACATGCTAGTACTTTGTGAGCTGATTTACTGTACCACCATCCTGATTTGCTACAGAATGTCAAGCAAGCGCGTACACAAATGTTGATAAGTTTATCTTTTGGATATTTTGTGTGTCATCTGTCTCTGCCATTTATGTTTGCACTCAGATTCTGGCCATTAACCGAGGGGAAAATCTGAAGATCCTGACAGTGAAGGTCAACATTCCTGACGGGGTGAAGAATGAATTCTGTTGGTGGTGTGTCAATGAAAGGTCTGCATGGATACATATTCTTACAGAAATCTCTTTTTTTCTATGGACAGCTGCATACTGAAGTGTACCTCGTATGTCTTGTTACATTAGGAGAACAAATTAAACAAATATTTATTAGATCAGATGAAATTAGCAAGTGGGTAATTCTTACTCTGTATTTCCAACTGCTGTAGCATTATGCTGAAAAGATCCTGCTTTGGGCTATATTTGCAAGTTCTGGCACCATTCTTCAAGCAATTGAATTTTCAAAAACTATATGCGAAGGCTGGTGAAATGTGAATATATTTTCTAATTGTAATATGCATCGCATCCAGTAGCCTTTACTGAAAGGACTTTGTAGAATCCAATGGAGTATTCTCCCAAGTTGGAAAAAGAGTTTCCTATGCCCAATTGCAATGATTAAATAGGTCTATGTCAGATTTTAAATCTGTGTAGTACATAGCTTCAAGTTTCATAAATGTAAGGAATTATATTTAAAATGAAGTTAATGGATTTAACAGACTAACTTAAATGAAACTGCCTTCAATGCATAACGTAATATTGTGTGAACCATCTCTTGCATTTTGATCTCTGTTTAAGTTAGAAAACTGAACTGTAAAATCCAGATTCTTTCATTTCTTACTGATCTGTTCATATAAGTAGTCTTGAGTTTTTTAAGCCTGTAGTTAGATGTTTAGCATTGCATAATTTTCAAGGCCTTTTGCTAAATTATAGGTTAACTATATGGGGTTTTGTGTAATATCTCTATCAGTTTTTTTCTTGGAAACTGTACCTTGGTGTCTTCTGTTGGAGAATATTGGGATCCAAACTGCGCGTCTTCCTTACGTGTATAAAAAAGGACTTTCTCTTCCTCAGTGGTTTAAGATATTGGGTATTGTTTTGATGGTGTCTTAGAAACTCCTTCCTTTGCATCCTAAAAATGGATAACCAAAAGGAGGGAAAAAAAATAGGAAGAAATGTGCTGTATAAGACTGAATACAGTGATACTGCTTTAGCATGTATTTCTTTTTCACAACAAGTCCAAAAAATGGCTGTAGTAAAAATGTTCCTTTTCACTGTAGAAATTGAATAAGGTTGTTTCCCTCTGAAAGGGAAGAATAGGGCTCTGTGAAATTATTAAAATATTTTTTTGTCATATACTATACTCTTAGGTCATATTATGCTAAGTAACCTTTATTTTCCAGGATAGTATCAGGAGTCATAAACACACGTGTTTGTTTCTAGTTTTAGTACCTGTAACAGAATTTCTGTTCTCCCCTCAAGATGTATATTCTGTAGGCAGAACATAGCTGTCAGTCTTGCTTTACTGCATCTATGACAGAATTTGGAAGCACTGTGGACCACAGATAATGGAACAGCTTGTCACTGCTACACAAATAAAAGTGGGGTGTAAATTGAGATATTTTTGGCTGATTACCCTTTTGTGAGTCATCCTGGAATAAGTAGAATATTGACCTTGGAAATGAATACTTATTAATACTTAGCGCTCATAAGGCTGTATATGCTTCTGGCTTTTTACTATTTAAGGGCACTTTTCCACTGTTAGAAAACTTCTGAAGGAAGGTTTTAGTACATCTTTGTGCATTAACATCAAGGACAGATTCTGGTCTTCCTCCTTAGACTGACAACTGTGTTATCAAACTGACAAATAGTAAATGTGTATTCTGCCCTGCAAGCTTTTAAATTATTGTCCAGGGGTGGAATTGGTGTTATTTTCATTGCATTGATTTGCTGGTTCGAGTAGAGGGTTAATAACTTTTTTTTGAGTCAATGGTTTCAAAATTTTGCAAAGGTTTTAACTAATTTGCTAGAGATCACACACACAATCGGTTGCAGAACCAGAAATGACAGCTTGCTACACGGTTTGGCCAGTATTTTAGCCACAAAACAGTATCACCTACTGCCTAGTGGATTAGTAGCAAATATTCTGAACTTTTTGTGTTCTTCTGAGACACATTTTTTAGCGTTAAATGCCCCTGCAGTAGAAAGTGAGTTTGGAAGACTAGAGTTCCTCATTGCATTGAACTCTGTGTAGATGCTAAGAATACTATAAATTGTTCTGCAAGTACAGAATGTTTACTAGCCTGTATTAGCATCTGTTTCCTTGCAATTTGGGTTTGTGTAGAAAACTCAGGACTATCCTTATGCCTGGCCCTATGGATTGTATTTTTCCCCAGAAAATGGCATCTAAGTGGTTTGACAATGAACCTATTGCCATTAACACTAGAGCTGTACTGGTCCCAAAGACTTTGTTGTGAAATTGAACACAGACAGATGATCAATGAGAGAGCCAGAGAGGGGCTGCTTAGCTGGCTTTGAGTGTAGAAACAACATGGAGTTGTTCTTTGGGGTGGGGTAGGAGTTAGTTCCCAAGTGGGATTGCAGCCTTGAAAATGAAATTTGATATTTGATGATGTTATTTCAGTTTCAACTCAAATTTCTCAGATCCTGTGTAAACTCCATGGTACAGGCCTTTAAAGCCTTGCTTTGTCTGTGGTTACTAACTTGGTACATGTGTCTTGGAGGAACACAAAGCTGTGCTGTTTGTCCTTCAGGTATAAAAGCCTAACTGGGCTCTTACTGGAGCAGTTATTAATTCAGTACTGGTGGTTCTTAATGTGGGCTCTGTTAATGCTGTTTATGTGTAGCTCTACCCTCTGGTGTCTCAGTAGTCTAAGCCATTTATGTTTGTTGTGGTCCCTGTTGTGAGCATTAGGATGTGGAGAGCTGATTCTCACAGTAACATGATACTGTTTGTATGGAGCTTTTTTAAAATTTGGCTTTGAAAGATAGATCTTGATTGAATAATCAAGAAAAATCCATTCTTAGCGGGGGGCTTAATTAGGCTGTGATGATCTTTAAAGATATACACACATGATTTTGCTTTGCTTTTTGTGGCAAGGTGGATTTTCCTCTTCTCTCAAGAAGTATTGAAATTATTAAACTGTAGAATTTGCTACGACTGAACTTGCTGTTTGAATGTTTTCTCATTTGTAGCAATTTCTAAAAGAATGTTGCCTAAATTTTTACTTATCTGTTGACAGGTAATAAAAATATCTGTTGTGATAACCTGTTTACAGAGGAGAAGTTTAACTGGCTTTAGTGGATGGAGGAGAGGGGGAAACAGCTACCAGATTTCCAAATTCATTCTTATTTGTGTTGAGGATGTTTTCTGGGGTAGTCATACTTGCCACCTGTAAAACCTTCATGTTTATAGAACGTGATGGCAATAAGAGGGTTTAAAGCCTTTGCCAGTTTTATATAGGTATGGAAAGAGTCTCTAGTTACGAATAAATATAATGGAGCTATTTGCAAAAACTGTTAGCAAAGTGATGAGGTCATGTGGCTAAGCACTGAATTGCAACCCTAAATGTTGTAAAACTGACTGGTGAGCTTAATTCTGCTCCCATGTCTGTCTGCTCAGTGCAGGGTTGACTCAATCACGCATTTCTTGACTATTGTATGCACAGACACTTAGAAAAGCTGTTTCAGGAAGTTGCAGATCCCCTTAGACAACTGAAAAGCTGTCTGGGTAGGAGCAATTTAGAATTCTCAGTATTTATGAGTGGCTGCAAGTAAAAAAGATCAAAAGTAAAATTCTGTTCTGTTTTTGCCTATGCCTGGACACATTATGACCATAATTCTACCATGTTTCATTTAAAAAAAACAAGCCAAGCAAACAAAAACTCATGAAATTTGCATGCTTATTTTTTAATATGTCTGGGTGTCTCCCATTACAGTTTGGGACCCAGGCATGTTAAGTAATAAAATAAGTGAAGAAAACTCGGAGTGTTGTCAATATTTTTAGAAAGTAATAGAAACCAGGTGGACTTTAATAGAAAATGTTAGTAGTATTTGTTTCTGTTTGAGTATAATATATCTGGTTGCTTCTCCTCAACCTCAGTCTCTTCTCTCAGGGAGAACCATCTCAATTACTCAGTTCTGGTTGTTCAAGGACTCAAAAACACACACACACACCAACCCACATCCCCCCACACCCTCCTTCATGGAACTTTGCCCACAACAAAAAGATCAATTGATTAGCTATCTAGGAAGCTTTGAGAGTGAGGTGTATTTTACAGCACAATTTAAAGTACTTGTCATTGTAGTTACATAGTTACTGTGTACTCTCCCTAGAAAAGAGTTCAAGGCTTCAAAGAGTTTGGCTTGGAAAAATTTGGAAAACAGTCTTATTTTTGTTTGGTGTTGTTTATTTAGTTTTCCCTTATCCTATATTATCATTTACACTCAAATATATTAGTAACAGGTAAAATAGAAAAACAACTTGGAAGTTTTTCTGCTTTTATGGTGTGAAGAACTGCTGCAAAATTAGTAAGAGTTCATTTAGAAGTTGAATAGAGATACTCAAAGCACTCCAAATGAAATTTGAAGTAGGTTTCATTTATTGGCATTAGTTTACCTCCTTAATCTTTGTCTGGGCACAGTTGCCTTTTATCAGTAATTCTGCAGTGACAGTTACAGAGGGTGTTTAGTCATTTTTCTAATGTATTGAAGAATAGCAAACAATGCAACCCTAAAGGTAATATGGAACCATATTTTTGTTGAGTTGTAATAAGCTTTGACTTCTCAAAGTGGACAGTTTTTTTAAGGTTTTCTTTAAAACATCAACCATAATTGTATTCTCATACCTAAGAAAGGAAAAGCCTGGCCCTTGTGTGGTATTAGAACTATGAGGAACTTCTTATTCCATCCATGTTTAACTCATGATTTAGTTGCTTAATTATTGTAGTAATTCTGCAGTTTATAAGATTTAACGATGTAGAAGGCTTTCTGGAAAATTCCTTTTTAATCTAGCTGTTTGTATGTGTTTTTAAAATATTTCTTTTATTTTTCTTCTGATCTTTGCAGATGGAAACCAAAACAATTTTTAAAACCGGAATTTATGCGGCTATTCCGGAGTTCTGTAGAGGATGCATATAAACGCCTTATATATCCTCTTCTGTGTAGGGAATTCAGGTAAGCCTGGAATAAATCTCTATTTTCATATTACTGATTTTTTTAACAATTCCCTCCCCAATGTTTTGCTAAACTATCATTCATCTATTTGAAAATATCAGCATGTTTCTAATCCTCTGTTCGTACAGAAAAAACAAACTGTGTAGTCTTGGTTTTATAGATTTAATTACTGACCCTATACAGTTTCAACTACAGTAGAGAAATTACCTTTCTGTGAAGACATTTTACATGTTTATATGCTAGGTACTCATACATTTATTTAATAAACTACAATTTAGAACTATATTATCATGATAGTTATACCTTTATTCTTGTAATAGCATAAACCATGATGTCACTGAATTTTCCCAGCATCTCTTCATGTGACAGCAATAGTACTGTCAGTGACTCTGTTCTGACTCTCTTTCACCTGTCTAGTAGAACTCAGCGAAGTATTGTTAGGGTTGGAAGCACCCCTGTGTTCGCCAGCTGCATTTTTGGGCAGACTAATTAGTCAGTGTTAGTCTGATACTATTTTGTGAGTATTGTGATGTCTCTAGAAAAGTCAGTGAACTTATTACTACAGTATCACCAGTAATATGTCATTGGGTAGCATGTCACTTGTTAAGATCTATAATATTGTTGTAAATTTAAAGGAAATTTAAAACTTAGTATCAAATAAGCATGAATTGAATAGGGTATATCATGGTGTAGTAGAAGAGGTTACCACATAGTGGAAATTATTGAATATGTCAATTAAAAACATGATCTTCTAATAGCTAACAGTACTTGTGGTGTGATTCTTCAATACCAGAGAAGCTCCTCAAAGCATAACATGCTTCATTCTGGCCAGGCTATCTGATATGTTAATGCTTTCTTGAGGTAGTTGAAAGTGAATTTTATCGAAGAGACCCTGTTTCTTGGACCAGAAATGTTGAAATTGCTTGTATCAAAATGACATGCTATCTAGTATCTAAAATCAGCAACCATGTTGTGAAACGTGTTTCTTCTGTACTTTGCGGGGTGTACTTTTGTGTTTGAATTGGAGTTGTTTTCCTGACGCCTTTTCATGAACGTCATTGCAAGAATGATCTGTGTTCTACCTCTCTGAAAAGAACCATCAGCTCAAGATTTTAACAGCATGTATTTCCAGTGGCTTTTGAGCCTCTTCACTACAGTATGTTGTGTTTGCTTATTGCTTTGCAAGCAAGATTGCTTCACTTCTTTTGATTAGTGAGCCTGATTTTTTTGTTACTTAGAATTTCACAGATTTGTAAAAATATACTGAGTTCACTTATTATTTTGTGACAACAATACGTGTAGCTATGGTAGGGGAGGCACTGTGTCTATTGTGGTCAAAATGGTGAACATCTCATGATGGAGAGTTGTTGTTGGCTTCTGTCACATGGGAGTGAAAATAGTTCTCATTCCTAGCCATCTCTACAACCAAACTATTTTAAAATAAAGAAAAAAGACCTACTTTTTAGTGGAGTTTGATTTTAAGAGAACTAGGCAGCCTGACATAGGGGTGCTTCAAGGCTCTTTTATTGTGTTTTTATTCAGTGGTTTGTACCACGGGACTGTTGTGGCCTGTGTTGTGTGTAACACTTTGAGGGCTGCTGGAGCAGTGGGTTGCTGAGGGTTTTCTATTCTATTATTCAAAAGGGAAAAAAGAGCATCCTGCGCTACTACTTATTAGAGGTAGCTCACAAGTAATCAATGAGAAGAATATAAAGCTTGCTGCTGGCTCCTGAGGGGGTGTCTGCTTAGGTTTTACTCTGTGATGATCTTGCATGATTGGTGGAGTTTGGATAGGAAAATCTGAAACCTCTCCTATAGATAGGAACTCAAAGCACCTGACAGTATTCTGGTCTCTGACCACTTAACCCTTATCCTCCTCCTATTTTCTTTCCGGACACACTAGGAGCTATTTTTTCCAACTCTTGCGAAGGGCTGCTAAAGTATTCAATACCTCCTTTTAGCATTAATGTTTCCAACCTGCCTCCTGCTGTTCTTTTTTCTTTTTATTATCATTAAATATTGGAACAGAAAGTTTCCAAGAATGTATTGAAATTGTTGGTGCTCCTAGTGATCAGCAGAACAATGAAACTTGCCAGCAACACAATTACCTTATTTATTGTTTAATTTCCTTTCTTCCATTCTGTCAGATATAATTTCTTGTATCTGGTATAATAATGTCCAGTGTTGCTTTTGGCTCTTTGAAATACATTTTATCTTGTTGCAATACTGCATGGAATGATTCCGTTAGGGTTTCATGCAAGTGATGTGGCATGGGCATATTTTTTAATGGATAATCCTTTCATAATTTTCCATGCTTTCTTGCAGAGAGTGCTTTCTCTCCTCTGTCTTCAGGGACACAAACATTTCTCTGTATATCTTGTTTCACACCTGAAGCTAGTTTGCAGATATTTTTCCACAGAAATGATTGCATCTCAGACTGAACATGGAAGTGGGGAATTTTAAATCTCAGTTGAAAAACTGAATCTCATAACATTGAGTATAGAAACTAGTAGGTCATGATTAGGTTATTTGCTTTTATTACAATACACCTGTTAGTGATATACAGTCTGAGTGCTTTGTAGATTTCAAGGGAGGGGCTTGGAGTCCTGACTTGGTTGATACTTTTTCATGAAGTAAGAACTGAAGAGTTTTGAGGTTTATTTGCTTTTTTTTTTTTTCCAAAATAGCCATTTTTCATGTATTTAGAGAGGAGGACTCCTCTCTGCCTTTTATCTCTGCCATATTAATGAGAACTGTAGTAAACTTGAAAAGCATGAAGCTGAACATCTTGCCATTTAGATGAAGCCAGTAACACACTGAAAAAGAGAAAGATATTAGATTGTTTTGGGTAGCTTGATGAGTTTCTTTTTCTTTTTGTTTTTTTCCAAAGGATCAAATGATTATACCAAGCTTGAAATTAAGGGCCACTGCTTTGGATAGTAGATCATGTAATTGATACAAGTGTTGAGTAAGAGACAGAGAAAAAAGATAAATTTGAAATTTAAAAATACAGGATATTACATAATAGAAAGGACATTCCCCCTACACACCTGGCAATTTCAGTAACATTTCCTGTTACTGTAAAAGTTGCTGTATATCCATGCCAATTTTAAACATGATTTCCGTAAGGCTGACATAACTAATAGCATGTGTTTAGGGGCAACTTAAATTCCTACACAAGTCTCCCTTCTAAAATGGACTGACAAGAATTTGCAGCGTGGGAGGACTTGGCCTTGTGGGTGGGCAGCTGGGACCCTGTATCTTTGGGATGGATCCAATGATGGGACTTGGCCTGTCTTTGTACAAAGCCTCTGGTCCAAGGGCATTCCCTTCTCTTGTCTACAAGCCACTTTTAACCTTCATTTGCGTGCATGGGTGACTGGATGATTCTCTGTTACGTGTGTATATAGGAGATTCATACTTCTGTGAGGCTGAGGTATTTGCTTTTGTTTTCTCTGGTCTCTCATAAGTGGCATCTAATTGTTCTCTCTTTGGACTCTCCCTAGAAGAAGCTTGTTCTCTAGTTTAGGGTTTTTTTTGTATTTTTTTTTTTTAATTAGAGAAGGGAAAGGTAGGAGAAGGATGCTGCGAGACTGAGTGATCAAGAAATGGAATGGCAACTGAAATGCAGTGGCAGGAGTGTAAAATTATACTTTCAAGGGGAAGTAGTTATCTTTTTAAAAGTAAAACTATTAGCTCTGAGCTATCCTGCCAAAGGAGAGGCTCTTTGGCACTGTGAAAGGTAGCTCCACATGAATGTTAAGTGCTCAGAAGATAGGGTTATTTAGTTAAGGAATAAAGACAAAGAATCATTGATTTATTTGGCTTGTATTTGGAATATTGTTGTCCATTTTGGTATACTCACATGGGGAGAGGGGTAGGAAGTAGGAAGACAATTGACTGGAACTGGAAAAGGCCCAGCGAAGGGGAATGAGGAATGAAATAATTTCTCTGGAAAGAAAAAAATGGCTACACTATGACTTCAACATGGAAAAGGGAGGACTTAGAGATAAATGATGTGTGAAGAGTGGAACAAGGTTTCTAGGGATGAATTTTTACTTTCCTCCAGTATAAAGCTTAGAGGAGCATAATAAAAAGAAGCAGTTTCCAACCAAAAGGTGGCAGCTATTTACACAGTTTGTGATGGACCTGCAAAACTCACTGACAACACTGTGGATGAAGGAAATACATCTTCAGGAGGATATTGGATAGTTAAGCAAGAGCTCTATTAAAAACTAGTGAGGAGACAAGTCATGCCAAGCCCAGGAAACACTCTGGAAGCAGTTGGAGGCTAGGACAAGATTATGGAATAGATGCTAGTGCTGCTCTATCAGCTGCTTAGGCAACTGCTTGGAGATAGACCTAGGGACAGAATACTGGGCTAGGGGGACAACTTACCTCAACTTGTGCAGCCATTCACACATTTGATGGTGATATACAGAGTGTCTCTCTGCTGAGGGCACATTTGATCTGCTAAGGAGCCTTAATGCATGTATGCCCTTCACCATCTCACTTTAAATTATGTCTGTGATAATCTCATCTACCTGATATAGAAACAAAGAGCATGTGGATAAAAGGGAGCCTTTTGCTCCCTTTTGCACACTTCCCTAGGAAGTGTTCCATCAGTAATATGTAAAAGAGGATCTAGACCTCTCTCCTCTTATGGACTGCTTTACAAGTGAGAGATGAAGAGGACTTAGTAGTTCTTCCTGTACCACTGCAGGATGAGACAGGGCTGAGCTGATTGATTGGTTGGATCCTGGGCAACTTCAAGTCAGGCTTTTGAGTTCTTCCACAACCAAAAACTGCTCAGAACAGCTTCATATTCCATCATGTCAAATAGCCCTTATGAGGGTTGTCCTTGAACTATTTGTAGCCTACTTGTGCCATGCATTGATTGACCTAAAGGACTTGATTTTCCCTGGGCCATTCTGATAGGGTTAGTTAACTGTAATGCAGGTTTTTTTTTCCATTCCGTAGAAAACTGAAATAAACAGAGATAATAGGCTTTTTTTCAGTGATAGGTAAAAAGAAAAGGAGAATAAAGGCACTGGCTACCTTTAAATGAAGGCTTTACTGGATTGCTTTTGACTCCCTAATTATTGGAGTTACTGACAACGTAATGCATATGCAATTGGTAATGAGTATCTGCAAAAGAAAAAGAAATCAGTAGCGATGAATATTTTTGTACCCATTACTCTTTCAGTTTAGGTCTTTTTTTTATTTTTTTAAGTGCCGTACCATGACAAAAATACTTATCCTTGTCAGTTGTTGTCTTGCTGGCCACATCTGACAAGTACGACATCAGGCATCTTTTACATCTTCACTCAATGAAACTAATTTGTTTCTTGTGACACTCTGCCATGAAGTGTTTGTGCTTCAAATCATCTAAATCAATCCTTGCTGCATTACCTCACTTCTTTCTGTTGAAGAACATAACTTGGAAAAGAAAGGGAACACTGTGGCCCCAGCAGCTTTACAGTTTGGTTCTCAGGAATCAGCATACCCTCCTAGAAAAAGCTCAAGTCTTCATGCTTATGTGATGTCTGTTAAATGAAGTAATCCAAAGACAAAATTAAATGCCTCGTGAGTCATGTTATGCTAGCAATTAGTTGGAGGGACCCTTCCAGTTTCTCTCTGGTACTTCTCAGTGTAAACCATCATCTTTTTTTTGCTGAGTCATGATTTTTCTCTAGAACTGTGAAATGATGATGAATTTGATCCACGCCTGCTTCAAATCCACTTTTCTTTACAATTAGTATCAGCTTTGAAAGGAAGCTGTTCTTTGCTCAAAATTGAATTGATATTTCAATGGTAATTGGTGGATGTACATTCTCACAAGTGTTTCTCTTGTGCTTTTTATATTGACTGACTTTCTTAGCTATATAGCTGATCCTTCTGAAAAAGGTGTGAACAACTTGATTTGAATTGTAACATTTAATTAAAGATGATGGAAACATGATTGAAAAAGCCTTACAACTTTGGAACAATAAATAAATGTATTTAAAAGCTAATTGAAAGAAAAATGTTTTGGCTTTTTTTTTCCTTTTATTTCCATCCTTCTAAGATCCAAGTTGACATCTGATGCAGAGAAAGAGTCTGTGATGATGTTTGGGAGAAATCTCCGTCAGCTGCTTCTGACCAGCCCTGTGAGGGGCCGTGCTTTAATGGGAGTAGATCCTGGCTACAGACATGGCTGCAAGTTGGCAATTATTTCACCAACCAGTAAGTTTCGATTCCAAACATCTTTGGAAGGACTGATAAAAGCATATTCATTTATAGTAAAGATAGTTTCAAAACCTACCTTTTTATCAATTTTTTTTTTTTTTCTTGGTGAAGCTTTTAATATTTTCCACACATCCTGTTGTATAAATTCCTTTCTTCAGCTAGCTTAAGGTTAAATTCCTGGCACCTGAATTCCAGTGACTTCTTTGGTGTTATTACTGCTCTCTTAAATAGAATTTAAAATGCCTTCTGTCTTCCCAAATATGAGTTCGAATGATTGTTCCCCTCAGTAGTCAGGTAAGAGAACACCTGGCATTTTTATTGTTTAACAGAGAATTTGAATTTAAATACTTTCTATAATACTGCTTTTTTCATGGCTGGTATCGTGGACATCTGGACACTTTTTCAGGCCTTTTTGTTTAGCACTATGTGTGTTAATGTAAGAAGTCAGAAACACTGTTTTTGCAAATATTCTTAGTTCACATATAGAACAGAGCCTTTCTGCTTCATCCTAGTCTGTTCAGGGGATACACACCTCTTTAGGCCTATGCAAGAACTATTTGTTTTCCTTTCATTTTGTTGTTGCTTTTTGCCTAAGAATATATCCACTCCAAGAGAGTGTAAAGAAAGGTGTGTTCTTTAGAAGGCAATAAAGGTGAGGTAAATTATTATGATCTTTCATTACATTGTTAACTATCTAACGGTATACTAGTTAATACAGTTAGTACTAGTTAATACTAGTTAATACAGTTCTTTCCAAATGTGACAGATGGGATGAGGACAGGAGCTAGCGCTGGAATTCTAGAACTCCTGTACTGCGAACCCTTAGACTTTCTCATTTTCATCACTCTTTACTGGATTTGTAAATTGTACTACACTGGAACAATAAATCTTTTATAATAAATTGCTCTTCTTCTCTGTGATATAATACATTATATTTGCAAATAGGTTTAGATGTTCATTACTTGTTATGTGAGTATGTCTGCAGGGAACTACAAAATGTATTAACTTGTTTTTCTTTGCCAGCCAAAGCATTCTTGTCCTATGCCCACCATACATTTCTTCTAAAAGGACATAAAGATCAAAGGGAAAAATGGCTTATTAGAAGCTTTCTTTGTGAATCATCAAATTAACTTCAGTAGTTCTGCTGGATAGAGCCTTTGGATTTTTGTGGATTTAATCAAATGGCTTTGCCTTTCATTCTAGGTCAGATACTCCATACTGATGTAGTTTACTTGCATTCGGGTCAAGGATTTCGTGAAGCTGAGAAGATCAAGAGGCTTCTGCTACAGTACAAGTATGCTAAAGAAACTTCATTTATTGCTCTTTCTTACCAAACAAAATGAAAGTCTTCACTACAGATAAACTTGATTTTGAGTGCAATAAGAATTCTGCTGATTTAACTGGAGGTTTATTTTCTTTAGTCTAGTTCAGAGCTTGCTTTTTCTTTTGTGTTTGTGCTTTTGCAGTACATGTATGTTAGAAGCACATGAAACCAAGCCATGGCTATGACTAAGGCTGCATGCTATGAATGTATTCGCATAAAACTCTATTCCCAAAAATAAATGGATTAATAGAAATTAGCCTTCAGCTAAGAAATAGGTTTAGCCTTCCTCTTTCTACCCACCTCAACCCCCAAATCATGGTGAAATCATGATGAAAGACTCATCAGTCTTTCCCTGTTCCAGAAGCCACATTAGGTTTTGGTAGAGTTTTGTCAAGCAAAGGAAATCCTGCAAAGGTAGATCTCCAGATGGAATTACAAATGGGAGCAGCATGATTACAAGTTGGTGTTCAACTATATATGTGGACAGACATCTGGTGTACTGAGTCAGCTGCTGAATTGCCATAGCATACAGTCCAGTTTGTCTATCAGCATTAGATTGGCTTTAAACAAGGTGATTTGGTTACCACTGGCTGTGGTATGGGCAGTCAGAGGGAATGACCTTGCAAGCTGTTGGAAACTATGATATTCCCATTAAGGAATTAAGATGCTGATTGTTTTGGCTTCTACTCTTTCATGACTCATACCAGATGAGGGAAACATGAGGTGAAAGTGTATAAAGACTATAAATAACATTCCATTTATTAATATGAAGTATCATTTTTTGATTTTTTGCTTATATTACCGCTGTATAATCCCATTACAAATAAGTGAAAGTTTTTGACTCATCTCGTGAACTGTCACATCGAAAACCTGTTAAACACAGCATGATGCTTCTAGGAATGTTTTCTCGTTACATCTGGGTCTTGTGTTATCTAAAATCGGATGTATTGGTCACCGGGGTGGGTTGAATACTATGCATGAAAAGGTATAAAAGAATATTTAAGAATAATTGTTTGGTTTTTTTAACCCACACAAAGCTGCAGCACTGTTGTGATTGGCAATGGCACGGCCTGCAGAGAAACAGAAGCTTACTTTGCTGACTTAATTATGAAGAAATATTTTGCGCCGTTGGATGTTGTTTACTGGTAAGATCCCTTTGCTGGGATATTATTCCTTTGTTCAACATATTTTAACTTAACAGGTAGTTTTAGATGTAATTTTTGAATTGCTGCCTTGTCTGTATTTGAGTCAAGCTTGACCCAATGTTCTAGCCAAAGAAAACTGGCTGTAGCTCTTTGAAGCATGACAGTAGTTATCCTGAGTCAGTAAGGGAGACTCACTGAAGCATTTTATTTTTTCTTCCTGAGGTTCACTCTGTTGCTGTTATCATTGTAACAAAGTATTCTAGAATAGCAACACTAGCAGCTAAGGACGTGTTTGGCATTGTGTATTTATTTCTTGATAAATGAGGTTTAACTGCATGTGATAAAGCTTCTGTTGTCTGACTGCAGTATGGAATGCTTGCTAATCCTATGGGAATTAATGATCTGGAAATAAATATTGTGTTAATACCAAATGGAGAGTAGTGAAGAATTTATCCTTTTCAGACTTCAAATTTTATCCATTCATTTGTTGAATTTTAACTAAAGTAATCTTCTGTTGGTTTGGATGGAAACTGTACTATATCACTTTATTTTCTACCATGCAGAGCTCCTCTTTTTTTAAATTCCCACCTTTATTTTTTTGAAAGCATTTTTGTCATTTACCTTGGATTATCTTTTGTGCTGACATTTAACAGCAGTATTTAATTTTCACTGTCCTAGCATACTGAAATAAGTCTTCTTTATTTAAAAAGGTTATGGCCTTTTGCCATTCAAACTATTATATACATTTAAAGGTGCCTTTTTTCATAAATTAGGAAGTGGTCTTACAGATTCGTTTAATAAATGTGTTATTTCTATGAACTTATAATGTGATTGCACTTGTTCTTTGTTTCTAAATTTGTGCAAGATTCCATTCTTAAATCACTCTTATTCTAGGACATGTAGTAAAGGTTTTTTAATTGTAATTGTTTGCAAAGGGAAGAGGCTATGCAAGGTTCTGATAATTTAGGCATCATCTTTACTGAATCCA
The DNA here is from genome assembly GCA_013397075.1 of Rhabdornis inornatus. Lineage (NCBI taxonomy): Eukaryota > Metazoa > Chordata > Aves > Passeriformes > Rhabdornithidae > Rhabdornis > Rhabdornis inornatus. Next base: position 338,657 of record VWZS01001838.1, on the reverse strand, counting down.
ATGCAAAAACAGTGAATGTTTTACGACTGTAGAAAATGTAAAACACTTCATACTGTGTGGGTTTTGGCAAATGCTTAATTTCACTATTGTTCACTTAATATAGCTTAAAAATTCATTATGTTGCTATAAGCACTTTGTCTGAAACAGTGGTTTTGTTTATTTATTGATCATATACTAGTTTACACAGAAAGATTTTTATATAATATTGTGATTGTTGTTTTTTTCACTGTTTACCTCTTCTGATTTAATATTTTCTCCCTGTTTATAGTTCAAGATGACAAAATTTTCAAAGTAGTACTTAAGTACCAAGTTCTTGCAACTGATAAAAGCTCTTGTGTAATAGGAGTTAGTATAAATGCTATAAGGCAGAAATCACGTTAACAATTTGTTGCATTCTCTGGTAGTGGCCAATAATTTTTTATCCTTTCACAGATTCTCCAAAGCTTCTGATATTTGTAGCAAAAATCCATAGAGCAGTTGTTTAACTTGACATGTTATATCCCGAAAATTAACATAACCAAAAGTATATTTCTTTCTTTATGTTGGTAATGGTTTTTCTGTGTTATGCTCATATGGCAAAGGGCTAGTCCATACTTCAGAATTTGTGTGCAGAGCCATGAGGTACTGCATGTTAAAGCCAAGTGATTTTTTTTTTGTTTTTTTTTTTTTTTTACTTCGTGCTGTAGGTGACATCTGGGGCTTTTGAGCTTTGTATACTTCTGTGTGCGTGTGAATTTATGTATGTGAATTTACAGACAGGCTACATTTGCAGTGCTTGTCTCTCTTCGCATTTTGTCAGTCAGTGCTGAGTTTTTTTATATGGATCAGGGTTACCATACATCCCTTTCTGATAAACTAGTTTAATGTACATCTCATTGCTTTATCCAGTTTTGGAGTTTCCAAGCCATGCTGCTGAATCCTGCAAGGTAGCTACTTTTCGCTTTCTAGCTGCAGAAAGCATTAGTCTCCTTGCTATTTCTTCGTAACAGAAAGGAACGATGAGTCCAGCCATCCAACCCCCACTTCTGATAATCCGGTGAAATGTCTGGAATTTATGTCAGTCAGAGTTAAAAAATGTGATATTTGCAAAATGAGGAGCAATTAGTACAGTGTTACTGTTTGAGCAATAGGTGACAGTAGGTTTATATCAGGATAACTACTATACGTTTTGAGGGGAGCTCTGAAAGGTGACTTGGAAGAAATATGCTCCTCTGATCCTCTTCTTTTGAAACAGTAAAGTCTTCCGGAATATGTGCTTTCAAATCACAAACAGCTTTTCTACTTCCACGTTTGAAGTCTTCCTAGATTAGGTTGTTTTCTCATGATAGACTTTTTCTTAAAGTATGAGGACTTTGTGCATAGACTGAATACAGATCTCTCATCAGTTCTGTGGAAACCTGTGTATGCTTTTAGATGAAATGATCTTTATGAATTGTTTTTCAGTTAAAATCTAGAAGAAATAATTTCAGCTATTGTTGGAACAGTTAATTCTTAAAGAAAGCCTGTTTCAGCAGGTTGCAGTGTTAAATAAGGAATGGATTTGCTAATCAATATAGTGTTTGAACTGTGGGGAAAACAAAGCAACAGAGAACCCCAAACCAAACAAAACACCTACACCCCCTGGAACAAAAAGACCGCATCCAGTACTTGAACTGTAACAGAATGAATCAGTTGCATCTAACATGATACCATGTCCCAAGCCTTCAGCTTCTCACAGGGATGCACTGAGCTGCATCAAGGTGGAAATCCTTGTCCAGAAAAACAGCTCAGCTCATTGCTATGTGCAAGTTTTGGAGAATTACTAATTGTATCTGCATTGAAATGTTTTTTTCCTTCAAGGAGTCCAAATGTAAAGGGGCTTGGCAGATGAGGTTGGCTTGTTTTACAGTGCTTTAAAAGCAAAACACTAAACATAAGCTGTTGGTCAGAAAGGTGGCTGATGGGGAGGTACTACAGATTTCAGCTTCCTTAGGAAATATTAGCAGTGGAGAATAGGATCAGGAATCATTATAAAAATATAAAAATCTGTTCATACATTTCCATCCAATTCATTGTATAGAGCTTGGAATCATGCATTTCCAGGGATGTGAGACAGTAATAGAATATGTAATTTCAGAAGGGTGTGTGCAGTTGGTGCATACACAAATAATGAAAGCTAAAGATATATGAAAAGCAAGTGATTAAAATAAAAAATACTTAGCAATGGCAAATATAAACTGTGTAGAGTTTTACTGAGGCTTCCCAAAGAGAAGTCAAGTCAGTGAAGACAGTAGTAGGAAATAAGGCATATGGCATGATTTTCATGTGGCTTTAAAACCTGTCTGGACTCAGCTTGATAGTTTTTGATTTAAAGCAAATATTTTTCACTATTTTTGTAACTTAACGTGCTTTCAGATAGTTACATCCAACCTAAATAACTACAGGACTTTATTTTCTTTTTTTTTTTTAAATGTAGTTTCCCTTTTAGAGCTGTGTTTATTGACTTAGATTAGGATTGGACTAGAGCCAGGGACAGTCATATCTAGTCTTCGGGTTTTTTGTTACAAATCAGTTTTTGTTACAAGGTTCAATAAATATTCTTGATTATTTATGTTAGTTCTATTGTGAGTTCTTGCCAAAGATACATTGTATTATAACCAAAACAGATGTTCTAGTTTAGACAAGTGTATTTGTTTTAACAGGACCAGAAATGTAAATGAAACAACATTGTGTTCAGCATTAACATGGCAGATGATGAACTTTTAGGATTTTGTTGGCCTTTTTGGATTAAATGAAAATCTTGAAAAAATATTTCAGGAATCTATTTTTCTTTGATTACTGTCAGTTCGAGGCATCTTGGAAACGAAAACTATCTGAATGACAGGTGAACTATGCTAAAGCAGGACAAAACAAACAGCTCAATCTTTGTATTTGGCAAAATCAATCACAATTTTCTCTTTCAGCCTCAACAGTTTTGTTGTCACAATACAAGCATTCTTACTGGTCTAACTCTTATGTGCTTGCTGCATTAATGCACACTCAAAGTATTTCAGCTTGTATTTAAAAGGAAGTTTGATAAGTGTCAGGAATTGTTAATTGTTTTCAACATGCAGCATAGAATGCAGCGAGGCAAGTGTATTTTTTGCTGTTGTTTAGATGGGTTGGTTTTTAATTTCTGTCTACTTGGTTTTAAGCTTGATGCGAAATTTTTTCTTACTCTCAAGACTTTATTAGCAATGTAATTAATAATTTACTGCTCTTTAAGTTCAAACAACTCTGTACTGTGACGAATAGGGGAAAGTCTGTAATGTCTTGTAAAGTTCTCATTGTGTTTTCTTTAATGTTTAAATTTTCTGCTTTAGAATACTTAGAAATGTTCTGCTGAGGTAGAATAGGACTGTGATGCCTTTTGAAGTTAGACCTTGGTGGCAAGAAATTGATTTAGAAATGTTTGTTCTATGGGGTTTTAGGTCCGCTTGTATTTTATAGGTGTCTGCACATGCTTTAAATATCCTTTTCAATTTAAAAGTGTGTTTTATGTTGTTGAATATCTACATTATGCTCTCTCAGCTTTAACAAATGCCACTTTCAAGTTCCATGCCTCTACATTTCTAATGTTACACTAGCTTAATTCCCATTACTTTTCTGCTTCATAGCACTCGCAGTTTGAAAGGGACCTAACATTTGGGTTCACATTATGATAATTAGGTTTCAAAGCAGTGTGGGGGGATTAAGATGTCTGAAGTCTAGTTGCCGAATAAAGTTCAGAACTACTTGTAAAACTTGTTTGAGTGGTTAACAGAAGTGGTTTTATTTATTCAGTGCTCATGCAGCATTAATCCGTATTTCATCAGGTACCCACAGTGCTGTAACTCTAGATATGACCTTGGGACTTAATTTACCCCATCTCAGTTTTCCTTATTAATGTGCCATGAAAGAGGTACATGAAAGATAGCCAACTTCAAAGCACCTTTTCAAATAAAGTGGTTGATATGAATCCTCTGGTATTTAACACTGTCTGTCAAATGTTTCAGCTGGTTTGCATCCTTTTACAAGCTATTGCTTGCTGCATTAATGCAGTTGTTTCAAGTCTGTTGAGAGTATGAAGGGGGGTGGGGATACGGGAAACTTTATTCCTATTTCTTTTTGATTGTGTTTCCTTTAAGCTGTTATTTTTGTCTGTTAAGCTATATAACTCTCTTGATGACACGTTTATGTACGCACGCCTACACACCTTAGGTCATTAGTTGTCTGATCCAGAAGGTGGAAAGTAGTTTGGAAAATTTTGGCTAAAGGAATACATATTCAGTGGAAACAATGCACACGTCTGAAATGTGCACTGAGGAACCTTTGTTCTGCTTTTTTTCTCTTTCAAGTTCTAGTGGAGTCATGAGAAGTCCTAAACAAGGAAGAACTACTTTGAGGAACAAACAGGTTTAAAGTGTGTGTGAAGAAGACATAGTCAATGAAAACATTTTAAATTACGTAGTGATTTCTAGCCAAACTGTCTTTTGTCCCTTACTTAAAAGTTATGTTCTGTTGTGGTTATTTACCACAGCTGAATGATCATGCATATTTCAAATGGAAAACCATTTTGTATGTACTTATATTTAGAGAATACAGTCCTGTAAGTTGGAACCTCATTCTGCATAGAGATGACTTCCTCCTACTACTCTTGGTTCTTAATAACTTGGGTAGTAATTTATCTATTGTTCAGTACAGCATGGACTGGAAAGAGTGTCTGCATTTAAAATAGGATCCAGTGCTTGTTCCTGGTGTATCCATAGACTGGTATCTGTGTTGAGCTGGACCCATACTATATTCAGAATGGGAAATTCAGAAGTCATCTTTGCCTTTGAAGCAAGTATTCCCCTCTGACCCAGCTGTAGCCACCCGTACTGTCTCTAGCTGTGTTTTTCTGAGGGGAGGGAAGGAAATGGTGAGCAGTGAAATTGTGGTGGGGTAGGTGAAACAGGCGATTGTAACTTCTGTCTTGCGTAGCATGAATTTGAAACTTTTTGAAGCAAACTGTATAAATGATAGACTTGACAATTACGGGGCTGTCTTTGATATTTCAGAGAAATAATTCATAGTTTTCAGGATGAGAAAAGGGATTAATTGGAAGTATTTCAATGTAGTTAAAGAGATTATTAATTCCTCTATGTTCAGAAAAAAGAGTAAGTGGCATATGGAGTCTAGATTTCAGCAGTGTGAAGGCATGGGGTCAGGAAACAAATGTTACTAGTGAAAGAAATCTAACTTTTAAGGAAAAAGTCCATTTTTCCAGAACAGTGGGACATGTCATTTGACTTGCATCCAAGGGAATCTGTGGTAAAACAGTCTGTGAGGAGAGAGGAAAGTTTTGTGCAACTTCACTTCTGTGTTTTCTCTTTCTAAGAGTTTTTTAAAGTTATGCATTCTCAGTATGAAAATCTCTTCAGGCCTTTAAGGGATATTAAACAAATAGAAGAAAGGGAAGATTTTAGGATTCAAAGGCATTAAATGTGTGACAACATATCTAAGGGTGGTAATGCATTCTCTTCAGTTAGAAATGTTTTGATCTCAAATATACTTTGGCAAATAGATAATTACAGTGAGAAATTGGACATGATAAATTCTTTTCCTCCTTTGTTTTCTCACAGAGAAGCCATTTATATTTAGGATTGCAAAATTAATTCTTTGTTTTCAATTGTATGTGTCCCACCGAGCAGTAATTTGAACACAGGCTGTTTTCTTGTAGATCTTTGTTATTTTCAGATTAATGAAACATCTTTTTTTAAGATCATCAGCTAGAATTCATCTAGTATCGCAGTACAACAGAAGTCAGGTGCAAAGGCGAAACCCTCCAAAAATATTTGCAAACTCAAAAGAAGAAATTATTGGAAAGGTAAAAGCTTATCGAGAAAGAGAAAGAAGATGCAGTGAGCAAGAGCTACCATTTCTGCACGGAGTGTGTACATCAGTTCCCCTGGGGGGGGCAGTTTTGGCATGAGTATATTGCATGCACTTTATTGCAGTGAGTATATTGCATGAGTATATTGCAGTGTTTGTGGAGCAAGCCTAGGAGTTTTCCTAGAACTCAATTAAGACAAAATCAGATTTAATCTTTATTTAAATGTATAGCACAGGGCTAGTAAAACTATGCTGCGAGTAGGGGATTTTATCTTTTGGGTGTGTTTGACTTCATTAGTAGAAGTCTTTAAAACTATTATCATTTCACATTGTGTGTTGGTCAGTGTTTAAAATGCAGTTGCCTTTCTTACAGGCTTTCTGTGATAACAAATTTCTCTGGCCTAAAGTTTCTTGTTCAAGGCTATTTCCAAAGCCTAGAAATAAAAAAGGTTGTAATAAATTTAAGGAAGGTGAGTACATCCGAAATTTCCTAGATTGCTCCAGTCAAACAAAGGAGAGGAACAAAGATGGTGAAAGCCCTTGAGGGGAAGCTATATGAGGAACAGCTGAGGTCACTTGGTCTGTTCAGCCTGGAGGAGACTGAGGGGAAGACTTCATTGCAGTTACAAGTTCCTCATGAGGGAAGGAGGAGGGGCAGGCACTGATGTCTTCACTCTCATGAACAGTGACAGGACTTGAGGAAATGGCCTGAAGCTGAGCTGGGAGATTTGGGTTGGATATCAGGAAAAGATTCTTCACCCAGAGGGTGTTTGGGCACTGGAACAGGCTCCACAGGGAATGGTCACAGCACCAAGCCTGCCAGAGTTCAAGATGTGTTTGGACAATACTCTAAAGCACATGGTGTGACTCTTGGGGATGGTTCTGTGCAGAGCTGGGAGCAGGACTTGATGATCCTTGCAGGTCTCTCTCAACTCAGGTTATTCTGTGAAAGAAAACTAGTTAATTTCTGTGTCTGATATTTCTGAGGAGCCAAGTTATATAACAGGACAAAATGAAGCTTTTTATTTCAGTCTAAAGTGATTTAGGTTATTATTTAACGTGGTTACAACTTTTCAAATTTTTCTCTGCTTTTTGGTTAACACTGTAAGGTTCTTACCAGTTGGATATCATAGAAAGTTCTTATTTAGCAGAAGTAACATAACGCAAGATGGTAGTATAAAATGCCCACTTCTCCTATAATTGCTGTGTTTATTTGGTTCAACATCCTTTTTTCTCTCAAGAGTTACCAAACTGCTTTTCATTGCTGTTGACCCGCTCTTACCATGTTTGCAGTATCAGTAGAGATGCCAAAGGATGGAACTTCAAAATTGCTGTGAAAGGCTGTGTGCAGGTCTCAGCACTGTGTGCCATCTTGTGCTTCTTCTCAGGAGAAGGCGAGGAGCCTGTTGTTAAGAGGTGTCTGAGTGGTTGCCATGGTCAAGGGGTGCCTCAAGGATTGCAAGAAACTTGAGGAAGTAGTGCAGAAAGAATGAGTGCAGTCAGGGAATAAGGGGCTTGGCACTTTGAAGGTGCTTCCTCTAGACAGTCACACTAGAGTACAGCCTGTGGGAACTTTGTACAGCTGTAACCTCGTTTGAGCTGTGTGTTCCTTGCCTGTTCAGTGCAGCAGGTTATGTCAAGAGAAATTTCCCACTCCTGTTCCCTGATAATTTGTGAGCATGAATGAGTGGTGTTCAGTCCAAGCTTAAAATTGAGGTTTGGACTTTAGCTGAAAAATGAGACCTAATGACATAATATTGCTTCTCAGACTGAGCATTGGAGAAGACTTCTAACAGCTGCACATAGGAATTTTTTTCCAATACTATGTTTGTTAATTTCTTTTTAAGCTGGAGCAAGCTAAATACCCTTTTCTCGTGTATCTCGAGAATATGTTTGAGAATGCTGTCTATTTGTCATAAGGCGTGGGAGGTTAGGATTTGATCCATTAGTGTGAGGTCCCACATGAAGAAAGTGAGTGAAGCTTGAATAATCCAAGCCTTAATTGTTCCAAACTTGGTATTGATACTGATTTCAAACAAACCAGAAAAGCTTAGGCTTTTGGGTAAGCTGCTGCAGCAGCTTTTTAAGAGCTTCCAAAATGAGCATGTGTGGTTCTGTAGTTTCAGGTGGCTTTTTTTTCTTTGAAGTAACATGTGTGGTCAGCCTTAGTTTCTGTCGTAGTGGAAATGGAATGTAGTCAAAGTTGGATGTTACCTGATAGAACAGATTGAAAGAAAGTGACTGAGCTGAATAATGATGGTTCTTTGACGTATTTTTGATTTGCAGCTCATTGAAATTTATTGATGGCACTGTAAAAAAAAATCACTCCAGAGACTGTAAACCTACTTGCAGTGGTCTGTGCTCTTCCATGTCCTATTTTAAATATCTTGGAAGTAGCTGGTGAACCACAGGTTAAAAACCATTGGGTTTGGACCTGGAAATAACGAAGTACTTTAAATAGATGAAATCCTTCTTCTCATTTGTATTTGAAGAACTTTAATTATGGGAATTTAATTAGGGAAAATTGGGGTAAGGTTCTTGTTACCCATGTGTGCATTTTAAGCTGCTGGTCTTTACCCATTGCCTAGATGAAATAGAATTGCTCCACACTAGTATGGTATTGTCATGCTAACAACAAAATCTTTGATACTGGAAGTGAATGTAAGTTAAAATAATTAAAATGTTAATTTATGTTTTGTGTCAATATGGCCTTTCTTAAATAAATTATGCTTGTGGCATTTGGGATATTACTCTATTATACATAAGAGACATCAGGAATATTTGTGTGTGGTAAGTGACTGTGTCGTGAAGTAGCTGTTGGTAATTGGCAATTGGTAAATTTTTACTGGTAAAGATTGAGAAAATTCATTTAGGCTCCTTACTATGTAAAGAGGCTCCAACAGGAGTTATATGTGAAATCCTGTCAGGGGTTAATTTAAATGGAAGTATGCAAATCTAGTGTGATTAATAGAGCATCCAGACTAAAATTCTATGAATACAAGATAATTTGTAATGTACTGAGTGTTATTGCACAGTCAGAGCTGGTTGTATATTTGGATAGTGTTTTGTCTTCAAGTAGACATTCTGTAAGAACCTAATGGAGAAGTAAGCATTTTTCCATTTGTGTGAGTTTGCCAGTAATATGTTTTTACTTAAACTGAAATTCTGCCAAACTTCATACCTATTCATTTGTAAAACCACATTTGCTGTTCTGCATTTCAGCTCTTACTGGGCTTCCTTTATTGTTGCAAGATGTGATATATGGATTTACTTATTTAAACTTACTGTGCTATTATCTTTGATGCTGATAGCAGAAGCTTAGAATAGGCACTTAGATTACATTCAGCTGCCAAACATTAGATATCTTAATTTCAGTGTCTTTTCAGTCATGTCTGTCAGAGAGGTATCTTGGGCATGAAATTTTTCATCCTAAGTCATAAGTGCTCTCATTAGTGGGGAAAATTTTCTTTATTCTTTGAAATATCAATACTGTTGAGATCTGGTAAAAAATGAAAGTTTGTGGGCAGATCCTAAGTTTAGATAGAAATCTTCCCCAAAAATATTTTCAGGGTTTTTTAAAGTAGTAAACCTCAGGAAACTGTGTAGTGTACTACTGCTAACAAGTTCCCCCAGTATTAGGAGAGCAACTGGTGCAACCTTTGATCTAAAGACAAAAAATGCCTTGGATTTTAGGAAGATTTGAAAATGGAGCATTTATGACCTCTAGGTGTTTGATAGCCCGAGAATCTTCCAGGCCTGAAAAGCAAATGCAGTGTGTCTGTGAGTAAAGCAAGAACTCTCTCTCTCTGCAGTTACCTGAAATTGCAATTCCTCTTCCTGATTTCAGGCTATCAGCTCTTAGAGGCTGTTGGCAATGCAGGAGTGAGTGCTGCCTGTGTTGCATTTTCCCTTGGAGTAATTTATGTGATACTGAAACTGGGAGTTATGCTTGCCTGGACTCATTTAACTTTTCTTATCAACAAAGTGCATAGCAGTCTTAAGAGCTCCATGAATGACATTGAAAGAAGCCACAGCAACAGGAGATACTTCAGCACACTTATGCTTTTTTTCAGGGCATGAGAGGCAGAGAATGTAGACGTGCTGTGTGTCTCAAAGGGACTTTGAGTAGGTTATTTCAGCTTGAAAAGGGATTAGACTTAGATGACTGCAGTGTCATGTGGTTGTAACTGAAGGTGCCTATTGAGGATAATTCCTTTCTATAACCGAATCCCAGCAGTTTTGTCAATGATGAGTAAGTGGAGAGAGGGACAAATGATCTGTTTGTCATGGTTAGTGATATGGAGGCAAGCAAGTGCTTCTGAAAGGAGACTTCAAAATGCACAAGCTGCATGAAGCATCTTCTTCAATACCCATCCCTCCTGCAGCAACAATGAGCAAGTGCAGGGGAGAGGGCAGAGAGCAAAGTGTGATGTTGGCTTTCTTCTTCCTTTTCAGTTTTGGGGGCAGACTGGTGTGTTCTTGGATGACTCTATGCACAGTTGTAAATGGAATCACATCCAACTAGCAGTTATACATGTTTATATATTTTCCTTTCCTTATGATACCTAATGCTCCTGAAAGTAAACTTATTGCTCACCTAGAAATTGCATTTTTGCTTTAATCCTATTTGCGATTGCAACTAATATCAGTTTCTAATTTAATCAGATTTTTTTTATGTAGTAGCGAATACTATTCAAACAGCTCAGCTGTCTGTGAATGTTTCTAAATAAAAAGCCTGGAGGTGGGGGCGATGATGTCTGTCTGTAAGCACTTACTGCTTATAATAAATTGGCTTTTCACATAAAACTTCTTTCTCAAACCTAATTAACTTTTATATTTTCTAAAACGTCTTTGGCAGCCAAGGCAACATGCCTACTGCCTGTTCAGTTCTTTTATTGGGTTGAACTAGAACTAACATTTAGATAGAATACATTTTGACATTTGAATTTGATGTAAATTTTTCAGTGAAACATGCATCCTCCATGGGTGATTCTCCTGTCACCATTATGATGTTGTACAGTAAATATACTTTGTAAGTGGGCTTTCAGTAAAATCAGTGATGCATTTATTGCTTGTTCCTGGTCTGGTTTTCCTTACAGTATAAAGTCACAGCTCCAAGTCACTTTTTTTTTTTTTTTAAATTAAAGTTATTCTCCAGAAGTTTGTCGTTTTTAAGTAAATCAAACTGGATATTCCTGTGTTACTTCTCAGTGATTATCTCTCTGCAAAAGGAAATGTTAACTCTAATTTTCTGCTGTAAGGGTAAATAAAAAGAGACATTGTCAATTTGAATGTTTTAAAATGAAGTAATTTTGATATCATGATGTAGTGTCTTTTTAATATATCCTGCTTTTCTAGCTAACAAGAACAGCAAAAAGACTTTTAAAGGAATGTTTAAGATTCTCCTATTGACTATTCCTCTTGTTAACCTCTGTTCCTGTAGGGAAATGGCTGTGCCATCATCTTACTAGCTTGTACCTGAGGGTCCACAGACACTTGGTGCTGCCTTGGTTGTAGCTTTCTCCTTGGGGGAGCTGGTTGATGATCTCATGGCCTTTCTGGAGAAGACCACTCACTGGAAAGTCTGAGTTCATTATTAGCAGATTGATCTAGAGGAAATTATTTTTTCCTCTTACTGGCTTCTCTTTGGTAAAGCACTTACAGTAGATTGGAGGTTACTGGACTTCTTACACTAACAGGAATAATATTTTCTGATCGAGACAAGATTTTAAGCCTGGGGTTGTTCTGGTGCTACTTGAGAAGAAAGAAGTGGTGGCACCTAATTCAAAGCAGATTCTAATCAGTTTTATGGTCTGTAGGAAATTTCTTCCAGGTTTTTATAAAGATACAGACTAAATGCTGATTTGTGTCAATATATTTTATTTAGTATGCCATGCATAAAATTCAAAATTGATTAATTTTGGTTCAACTGTTAATATTAGCATTATGAAGCAAAGCTAGTCTGTGGTTCATATTAGGTCATGATAAAATAATTAGTATGGTGGATTTTGAGTGAGATGCTTTTCTCATGTAAATTGTCTTTGAGTCATCTGAAATACCAGTTCTAGCACTCAATACAGATTGAAGTCTTAGTGATTACAACAGGTCTCATCAGAATTTTAATGGAGTATGTGTGGTTTGCATTGATGTCTATTCCTGATTTATAAAGTATTTTTAGGTTAGTTTCCATTGGATTTAATGACAGAATACAAGTTTGGAGTTTCTTCTTTAGCATGCCACACTTAATATAATTAGACGGCATAAATCACATCTTGCATGTGATGATGGTGATGTTGTGAGCCTTTATGAACTTCAGAGGAAGTCAAGAATTGGAGCTTGTGAAATGTGTTTGTTCTCATTCTCAGGGTTTGATTAAACTCAAAACCAGGACATGCCAGTTTGTGGTGTTTGTAATCTTAAAGCATTATTTGTATATATTCTTAAGAAAATATTTCAACATCTTGACAGAATTCTGAACATACACATCTATGGCTAATTTTATAAAAAATTTCAAATATATAGTTTAGAAATAATTACATGACATTTTAGGATTAAATTCTCCTTTATGCAAATTTATTTTTTTAAAAAAAGGATAGTGGCAATTTGACCCTTAATATTAAAATCTACACCGGCAGTTCCTTAATATAAAATGGATGTGAATTTAGCTAAAGTTTTGTTTGTGCTTACACTGGGGAGCCTGTCCTTCCTTGTGAGAGCAAAGGGGAATATTTAGTGTTTGTGCCTTGTTGTTTTGGTGGAGGGGCAGCCTGTTAGCCCACCTCTGCAGTGGATGTATGGAATCCTGTCAGCCTCATGCCCTGCTGCCCAGTGCAATCCGTGGGCTGGTCCCGTGCGGATCCCGGTTGTGACGTTGCATGTGGTGATGCTGGTGTGCGAACAGGAGCCTCGCGCCGCTCTGGCTCAGGGCCCTGGGCACGCTGACAGCAGTGGCACTGCTGGCCTGGCTTCCGGGGGCAGGCTGAGGACAAGGCTTGGCTCTGCCACCTCCTGCAGTAGCCAGCAGAGCTGAGCAGGCGCCCAGGGGCAGGAGATGCTCTGCCGTATTAAAGGGTGCTGCATATCCCACCCTGGCATATGTTCTCCATAACCCCCCATAGGAGCTGTCTGCGTCAGCCAGAGCCCTCCAGGCCCTGCACTGCTGTGCTGCCATGGAGTCTCTCTCAGATAACCTCTGTCCTCATCTGACAATTATTGTTTTAATATTGTGCTGTCTCTTCCATAGCCCTGATCTCTAAATTGTTTTGTTGGTTTTGTTGTTAATTTTCTTTAAAGTAATGGCTGTTAGTTATCAGCTGCAAGAATAGTCTTAACAGTCTAACATCAGACAGTGGAAATTAAGTGGGCCTGCTCTGTTCCTGCTGGAATCAGCGGAGCACACATTTCCATTAATTTAATTTTCAAACAATTTTATGTTTTCTTTTTGCTTACAGGATTTGAGAAGCTGGGATTGTTTAGTGAGTACTCAGTGCAACACTGTTTTTGAAAACAGAGTTTTGACTCTTAAAATCTCCATTTATTTTTACCCCACTGTTCCAGGGCAAGTATGTGGTTTTCTGAAGTGTATAATATGGTGCTAAATTTTTAAACTGCCATTAAAAAAACTTTGAACCTCAGCTTAATACTATCAAAACACCAAGTCTTAGCTACAGAGGATCCAAATGTTCTTGTTAATATGTGGTAGGTTTTAGAGTTTCTGTTCATGGAAGTATTTGAAACCTGACTGGACACAGTCCTGAGCAACTTGCTTTCATTCTCCCTGCTTTAAGTGAGTGTTGGACCAATCAATCTCCAAAGGTGATTGTGATTCTGATTCAACCATTGTGATTCCAAGGCATTCAGCAGTTTCCAGAAGCTGAAAGAATCATTCCAAGACCCTCACTCTTCACTGGTAGCTTGTCTTGCTAGGATCTTATGCCTAGGAACTAGGCATAAGAATAATGAGCAATCCAGAGAAGTAGATGTTGGGTAGATGCTCATTTGCCCACATGGCAGGGTAGAAAAACTGAGCATGAACTTCCTGGTGCAGACTTTGACATCTCTGAGAGAAAACAATATAGTTATATTTGAAAAGGATGAGTTGCCCATTTTAGTTTTGTTAGTGTCTTTGTTTAAAATCATGTAACTGACCTACTTGACCTCAAATGTTTCTAAGAGATTTTCCCATTATAAAATAGGGTGAGAATGAAAAAGAGGGATAATATGATTTTTAAAAATGCATGTTCCAAGGTGTTCTGCAAAATATGTGTTGTTGGGCTCACAAGTAATTAGATATATCAAGTCTGTTAATGCACCTTCACACTCTTGTAAGGAATTCTATTGCTAGAATTGTAGTTAATAATTTAAGTGCTTATAGCATATCTATGACTAGAGAATAATTTTGACAATCGTGGTGTAAAAGCATAAAATAAGCTGTGTTTTTGTGATTTAGTAGGTGTAAGGGTCTCTTAAAAACTAGAAAGCCATCTTATCCTGTGCTTACGTATTTGGATAACTAATAAAACAAAAAGACTATAGCTGGGCTTTTCTTTTCAAGTCTAAAAATAATTGATTAGACATGAAGCATGAGAAATTTCTGTCCAGGAGTTTGGTTTTTTTAAGTGTTTGTAACTTTATGAAAAATGTCTTTTAAATGAAGTGGTCTTTTGGCATATGTTTGTGCCAGTTGTAGTGATATCACTCATGGAAAGTCTCCTGTGTGGATCTGTCACAACTTAAGGGAACAAATGTTTCCCTTTTAAGAGAAGGGGGAAAACAAATTCAGCACTAACTAGCTGAACTTCTATTTCCCTAATTCCAGATAGCTATTTTTGTCAGTTTTTTCCCCCCCTTTTGGTTACAGTCTCATGAAAGGAATTTGTTGTCTGTAAAAACATGCAATTCATTAATCCATTTCAAGTTTGTGGGGATTTGGTCATTACTTATATTTGCAGGGTTTTTTCAGAGGTTGATACATACTTCAGTTTGTAAAATAAAATGAATGCGAGAGTGTCCAGTGTTGTAAATGGTTAAAGGATAAAATACACTATATCCAAGGTTTAGCTCACTTTCATTTGGAGATATTTTATTCAGATCTCTTACTGTAAATGCCCAGCAGTTGTGTTGAGAGAAGTAAAATAATAATATTTAAAATGATGACAATGAGGAGACCAGAGAAGTTGTGGACGAACCACAAAGGCCTAAGAAGAGAGAAATGGGTAATTTAATAACAAGGCACTCAATCTACTTATATTGCTCTACAGACATTTGAGTACATCTTCCTGCCTTTAAATCTGTCTGAGAAAAGTGCTTGTTAAGGTAAAGTAGGCTTCAGCTGATAGGTTTTTTTGGGTTGTTTTAGTTTCACATGACCAATGTTACCTTTTCCTGAAGAATGAGAACCTACTCTTTTTCTTAACTTTCTTGTTTGATTGTCCTGTATTAAAAAAAAAAAATAAAAGAAACACCCAGCAAATGAGTACTTGAAAAATTTACTTGTCATGATTTAATTTGTAGAAGTGATTTTTTGAAAGGTATAAACATATCATTTTGATTGGGTCTGCATGACCCAATCACTTTTACTTTATGTAACATTTCTCTTGAGTATATTGAGCTGGTGAATAATAAACTCATTAGGTGAATGCATCTTTTGTAAACCAAAAGAGCTTATTTTTTTCGGTGAATTCCAAATGAAAGTAAACGAAAAAGAAACTACGTGTCTAGAAAGATGTGTAAAGAGCACTTTTTCTTAGTATTTAATACCTCAAAGAATTTTTCCTACCAGCATTTATTCTGATTCTGAACTCTTAATTTACTTTGAGTTTCTCTATGTGGAAAACCTGGGTACTTCAGAGTTCAGTAAGTTGTGCCAAGAAGTGTCTGTAAGTTAAAAATATTTAATATGAAGTTGTTGGATACAGTCTCACTGTTGGGAGGGATGGGGAAGGAGCAGAGAGGAGGAGCAGCAGAGGATCTGTGATTCCCTCCCTGTATGCAGAGTCTACATTGTGTTGCTCAGCCCCAGCAGAAGGAATATAATTGACTGCACCTTTCCCTCCTGGACCTGTGCTGAGGACAGGGTTGGGCTAGTAAGGAGAGATTGGGGACTAAGGTCAGTGGTATTGTGGGAAAGTACAGAGGTGAAACAGAATGAAGCCTGTCTCTGGCCAAAGCTACAGGTCAGAATTTTGCATGAATCAGGGCTGTGGAGGCAGCACAGCAGCACTGGCCAGGCTGCCTCCCAATTGCCCAGAAGTGAGCATTAAATAAAATGACAGTTGCCGGAGGTGCCATTCTCCAAGAGGCATTTTCCTCCATATGCTGTGGTCTTGTCCAGTTATGCCTCACTCTGGGGACAAAGTCTCCCTGAGAGTTACTGTGACTCTTAAGTTCCAGCTTGTGGTCTGGATTAACTAACTGTATTTTAGACACAGCAGTTGCTGCAGCTGTGTTGCTCGTTCTAGCAGATAAAAATGATGCACGAGAGCCATTATAGCTCAGGAATGCCATGATCTTGTAGTCTTTCTAGGTAATTTCAGACTGACTATTCACATGTGATGCTTCTTAATGCTATGTTATTTGCCTAAATCTGAATGCTCTATCAAGTTCAGTGACAAATAAATTGGTTAAGATATCTGTATTCACTCAAGAACCTGGTGGACTTTCCTCAGTGGATAATTTGTTTTCTTGAATATACTGTGTCCCACAGGAGGGTGAAGTGAGTATGACAGTGCATGCAGTAGGGAAGTGTTTTGGCTTAAAAATTAATTAGGCTTTAGTCAGACATTTTTCCCCTATTTTATAAATTGTCAGTGACAATGCCAAATACAGGTGGTACTAGTAAGGTCTAGGTAATTCTTTATAGGCAGGAATCTTTCTTTTAAAAAAATCTTGTTTGTTTCCACAACCTTGATATTTGATAACGCTTCAGCTTGAATTACTGTACATGAGCATGAACTACGAGGTTTCAGTGTTTTACCCCTTGCCTCTGCTATTCCTAACAGCAGCCAGGATAGATCTTACTTCTTGTAAGGTCTTGCGTGGCTGGAAATGGGCTGGGTGAAACACTGGCTTTTGCCATGTGCTATCACTTCAGGGGTTTCTGCTTGGCTGAGCTGAGAAGCAGCTGCTGGTAGGACAGTGTTGGTGACAGCCTTCTGCTCTGGAACTTGCAGATTCCTTTGGTTTGCTGTGTTTCATGGTTTGAGTCAAGCTTGTTGTCTTCACCAGGTGCTTGAGAGCTGTGAGGGACGGGGGCTGTAAAAGGCTGCTTATCAACCCCTTCCGTGGGGAACAGTTTTCATAGGGTTTTTGGGGAGCATAATAATCTTTTTGGACTGTGCCGTGTTTCTAATGTGCATCTAGGTAATTTCATTTCAAGATTGTCTCTAAAGGTATGAAATGGAAGTGTTTAACATGACCTTGTGTTTATTTTCTTTTTGAAGCCTGACTGCCAAAATTGGTTGTGTTTCTTTGTCTCCTGGTGCTTCACTGCTGGGTAAAAACAGGTTAGGTAAAATCCTGTTAGTGTTTGGCTGCATTTTTTTAATGCTGTATGTACAGTTGGTTCCTCTGAATTCACTGAGATAATTTAGTTGTGCAAAACTGCTGAGCACTGGCATGACTGGTCTTGAAATTGCGAAGTATATTCATCAAGAGCATACCCACTTCCATGCCTGTTATATTTTAGAAGTGGACTCTAGGGGGTTTAATTTTCTATGTCAGTCCTAAAGCCTTTTTTACTTTTCTTTCTGTAAATGGTAATTGATTATAGATAGGTAACTTTTGAATATATTTGAATACTACCATTTTTCATTTATACTGCTTAGAATTGCTGCTGTTGCATGGTAATCACATAAAATGTGCTTCTTTCGAGTTAAACTTTTCCTCTTGCATTAAGGTAGTGTTGATTCTGCAACATTATCCATATTGTCACAGTTTCTTTCCTTGGCATTGCTGCAGTAAGGAGATGAGCAGTAGCTAAATTTTCTCTGAAGTTTCTACTGTACTACACTGTTTAAAGTAAAAACTAATTGCTTTTTAGTTGGATAGTTAACTTGGAAGTGGATTCTGAAGCTCAGATTTTAAAGCTTGGTACAAGAGCAGGAAGGAGCTTCAGCTCCAGCTGCTTTATGAGCGATGACAGCACTTGTTTTCTGAAACTGTCAATGGAAGTGGTGGGGGCAGTCACAGGTGACTGTCACCTTCAGTCTTGAGACATGCCACCCTAGGTCTTTGACTTTTCACTGCAGACTTGGGACGTGTGTTTCTTCTGGGGATGAATCCACAGCACCAGTTTTGTTCTGATAACAACATCTGGCACTAGATTGATTTAACAGGCTCTGAGGTTTGCTCTTTTCAGATATGCGCTTGTACGGCAGCTTCTGTGCAGCTCTGACATGGCCACACGCTACTGTTGTTTTTTCTGCCTCCTAGCACCACGTGTGAAGCTAAAGCTCTTTGACACCTGCCATTTGGACCCTTTTCTTACTGGAAAATGTCATCGTTTTCAGACAAGATGAAGACAGATATCTGATCATTCTTCCCTTTATAGGGATGTGCTGAGGGCATGGTTCATACGCAGCTGAATAAAGGATTCCAGACTGGAGCTCTACAGTTAGTTTTATTAGTTTAGTATGGTAACTAGTTCTTGATTTTGGAGTTCACAGGGACTCTTCTTGTAAACAGACATTGAGGAATTCTTGCATTTTATCTGTTCTTGAACTTCTATAATTTGCTATTTCAAACCATTAAATTTTGTCTGTTGTTCTTCACCTGAAAGACTGTACTTCGATTCTGTGGGAAAGTTTAGTTTTGCATAAGCATATTAGAAAAATTGGGAAACACAGTATCATTGTAAGACTAAGTTTTATTTTAAGAGAAGGAGTTTTTAATGATCTGAAGCAGCAATACCAACACAGATTAGAGTATCTTGCTAACCGAAACAGGCCTAATTCTTTCTTCTTGAGTAGGTTTTAAAGATCTGTACTGTCTACCAAGAAAGCCATCAGCTTAACTGGTACTAAATATCATATGTGGCTGAACAGGAGAGAAATAATTCCTAATGAAAGGATGATTGCCTTGAACTTCTGTCGCTTCAGCAGCTGCTTGATAAGGTGCTTATTTATTAAGTCCCTGCTGTGGGGTCAGTAAGCTGTTTCAAATGTAGGGTTTGTAACTGAAAGAGGCAATGTTATTCTGTGTTGTAATCTGCTGCAAAACAAAGTCCCAGGTATGAAATAATGTAGTCAGTTTTACTTTACAAAGTAGATTGAGTTAGTCAAGAGCAAATTCCTTTCTTTGCATGGCATAATTTCTAGTAAACTTCATAAAATATAGAACAAATTCATACATGGGTAGAAACACTGACTTTTTTTTTTTGTTCTGACTTCAAAATGCTAGTTGTAAGCAGAAATTCACCTACTATTTTCTATGGAAACTTACAGAATGTAAGTTTCCTAACATCTTCCTTTGCTATACCGCTACTTTATTGGTGATGGGGAAACATCAGATTATGAATCTTATCTCATCTGTCAGAATGAACAGGCTTTTTAACATATCTTTGGCCTTTTTATTTTTTCAATACATTATTCAGTATATACCAAAGCTTTTAATCTTGCAACTTCCATGATTTATGTTCCTCATATGAAAAAAAGCAATGGCATAGCTGTGTCAGAGCCAGGGTCTGTCAGTCCTGGTATCCTGTTGTTCCTGTGGCAAAGCATGTGTGGCTGCACAAATCACAGCCCATCCTATGCTGTGCTGCAGGCTCCAGCTGGCCACAGTCACCACCACAGCAGAAGGAATTGTGCTGTGCACAGCACAGAGGTGCTGGAGTATTTGTGTGCCCAAACACGAGTTGCTAGGAGGGGCAGGCAGCTCTGTCTTCGGTAACGAAGAGGAGTTGAAGGGGCTGCTCAAGTTGCTTCTGCCATGCGCAGTATCCTGCTTGACAGGAGCAGAAATAGCAAGACAAGTCAAAATGCAAATGAGGAGCTTGCTGTTTCCTGTGGTGAAGAGCTTTTTCAACCTCCCCTAGGTGGTTGTCATCAAAAATGGGTGTGCAGGGAGACATATAACAACAGGTGCAGGCATCGTATTTCTATAGTGTAGCTCTCAACCCTTTTGGAGGGGTGTTAGGCTCTTCAGGAACTAGTTGTGACTTCTGTGTTTTCAGTAAGGCCCAATGGGTTTCTCATTCATGAAGTAGCCCAATCTTCTTTTGGGTATGTGCTTAATTAAGTCTTCCCTGCCCCTTCTTAGTTGGTTTTAATCATAACATCTGTCAACATAATTCAAGTTTGATACATTCCAACTGGGTGTCTAAATGCAGCATTCTTTTCTAGACAGTATTTTGTAATTTTATTTAATTTTATTTAAAATTTTTTGTATTTCATTCATTTTCATTTTATTTTTTTTTTATGTCTTGGGTGATTCATAACCCAATTATTTTAGTAAATAACACAGAATAAACCTTTGAGTCTTTCTTTACAGCTGTACGTCATGGGAGCCTCTGGCTTTTGCAGGCACAAGTTTATGAACAATGTATTTATCAATAAATATATAAAAAGTTGAGGTAGAGCAATTAGCCACAATTACTAAATTATGACTGTGAAGGGAGTTCTTCTGGCAGATCATCATTTTATGACCAAATATTAAAATCTTGGCCCATTTTGAGGTTGACATACCCTTTGCTTTTAGAGTGACCAGGATTTTCTTCCAAGTAGTAAACACCAGACTCTTCATTGTACTGGTGTTGTTTCTTAAAATGTTATTTTAAAGGATTGAAGTTGTAGATCATGGATTTGGACGTTGTAGGGATAGCAAGTTATGCAAAGTTGGATAAAGTTGCTTTTTGTTTCTCTGTAGGTTATTAATCCAGTGTTGCATTTGATTGTAGGGAAATGACCTCAATGTAATATAGAAGTGTGGAATATTGGTAAGGTTCATGGAAATGACAGCAAGGTGCATTCATCTTTAAACCCACAAATGTCTAGCCTGATACATCTTTTATTTGTTATACATACATTAGATGTTTTACATAGCTTTGAAAAGGTTTACAGTGAAAACTTACTACCTAAGAAACTTGCAAGTTTTAAAAATTGTAATTTAGTTAAACCACTGTTGTTAACTAGCTGGTTACATGTAATCTTTATGCATTTTTGTAGGTATGTAATAGCTTTGAATTTTAAAAAGAGTAAATTGTAAGTATTCTTAGATTTTATTTTTTTACATCTTACAAGAAAGGTTCTTTTTCCTGTAGAAATTAGGAGATGGAAAATCTGAATGTTTTCAAAATCAAATAATCTTTTCAGATCAAATAGATAATGCTTACTTAAGCTGAGTAAGAAAACAACTTGCTTTAGTAAATGTTAAAAGGCTCCTTAAAGTACTTAGGATATGGGTGGCATGGTCTCTAGCATGAAGCTGAGGGCCCACCAGGTGGTGCTGGTGGAATACATTTAATGTTGCCTTAGCTACTTAAAATGTGTCTTGACAACTGTGAATGAGATGGGTGCAGTACAGGAAAACTTAGTTCATATGCAACAAGCCAGTTTGAACAATTGAAAAGAAAACACTATAATGTTGTGTAGTAGCTTTGTGGTTCAGGCACTTCTAATTTTTAAAAATTGGATACAGATGCTGAGGAAAAACCCCTTATCTGTAGGATGGCTGATGTGGGAAGCATAGTATGGAGGCATAGTCCCAGATCCTTTACCTGCTTTTTCGTTAATTCAAAGCGAAGTTTATGAAACTTGTTCATTCATGTCCTAGAAGCATATTTTATCATATCATAACCATGTGCTTATTTACCTACTACATACTGTCATTAAAAAGCAAAATAATTTTTTGCTAAAGCTCTTTTAACTGTTTAGATTTGGTCAGAATCTTTCCTTCTAAGGAATGCACAATAACGAGGGTCTCATTATGGGGCCAATTCTTTTGGTTTCATCTATTAAGTGACTTAGTCAAAATAGAAACAAATTCTGAAGATTTGCAAGATTTTAATACAATTTCACCAGCTTTTATGAAGTTTTTTATTTTTTTACTCTTTTGGGAATTATGTCCATTTAGAAATGAAAAGAGGGGATTGAAGAACAGTGTGGACCACAGTAGTTTAAATTTCTATTGCCTACTCATTTGAGCATGTTTGTTTTTCTTTTAATATGCCCTGACATAAAACATATATACATCATTTAAAAGACAAGATGTAGAGAATTTAGCAATGTTAAATTAGCTTAAATTGTCTATAAAGCCATCCCCTTTTTCAAGAGAATGATGTGAATCTGGAAAACATACGAATTGTCAGTGTACTGAGGTGACTGTCTCCTGTCTAGTCAGAAAGTGAAATCCAGAACAACTGCTGACAATCCCTGAAGTTTGTTATTTTAGTATTTTGACCAAGCTAAATGTTTCAGCATTCTGTGTGCCATTGTCACATTAGTAACCACCTCACTGTAGCCGTATCAAATCATGTGATGGCCACTAATAGTTCTCTAAAAGTTTGGTTGGCTGTTGTTGAATGAACCAGAGGATGGTTTCTTTGGAGTGTGTGGCCTTATGCATTTAATCTGGGTGAAAGATTTATTTAACGTCTGGTTTTTGCTGTCTTGGGCAGAGCAGTGTGAGGTTCTACGTGAGTGGAAATTCTTGCTCCCCTTTTCCACATCTGCTACACCAAATAATTCACAGAATAACTGCATGCATATACTAAACCATCTCAGAGTGGATCTCAAGTATCCAGTGCATGCTGCTTCTGAAGGTGCTTTTTATATCTTGTTCTCTTTCTTGAGATAATTTTTTACTTGGCTTCCCCCATTCTCCTCACCCCAGCGTATAAATATTTTTGCTCTTGAGGAGAGGAAATAAGCTTTTTTTCAAATGTCTGTCTCCTATCCTGAGTTTTAATTTTATTTACTCATTTAAGCAGGGAGTGTTTGTACTGCCTACCACAAAATTTGGCACGTATTTCCATAGAGTGACAGTATTAGTTCAATCCTTCTGCTTCTGCAAATCATTAGTGTAGTATTAATGAGAAACATTAAAATGTTGAGTATGTTACAATTCCCATCAAGGTCACATCAGTTTTTTCCCTGCAGAAAATACCGGGAGGGAATCAAGCAATAGACTGTGTTCAGTAGTACAGTTTATAGTACAGCAGTGTAAAAATGACTGCAAAACACTGATTTTTTTTTTTTAATCGAAAATTATATTACTCTGTATTATCAGTGTGTTAAATTAAAAAATTGCATGTGGGCTAATGTTTGGGATCTGTTGGAGTACGAAGATTGAAGAGAGATTAGTGAAAAGCTGTTAGAAGTGTGTGCTCATGTGTGGTTTTTTGGAAGCAGTATCCAGAAAGGGAGCGCTTGCCAGATGCTGCCTTTATAAGGTGTGAACAGGTTAAGAAATACGTTCTGCTGCATTGTTCTTTAAATTACTTGTTCATCAGAGAAATCAGTTTTATGAGTCTTCTGTCAACATCTTTATGTTCAGCAGTTAGGTTTTTGTGATACGATCTTGTTTCTGAGCGCTGTGATGGGAATGTTTTATGAATGTCATTTATAGTGAAGGAGTGCTCATAATACTGAATCTTTTTGAAAGATCATGAAATAGTTTCATTTTCATTTGCCCTGTTTGCCTGACCTGAGGATTTTTTTGCTCTGTTTGAATGGGTTTGGAGTTACATGAATTTTAGAGATAACTGAACTTTATTCTCTGTATTTATTGAAAGATCCAGTCTGTTTGTATTACTGTTCTTTAGAGTTTGGGGTAACTTTAAACTCTGACTTGTGTGTACAGCACTCCACCAAATTCCAGTTTTGACTGGGGAAGAGGGGAATCTGTAAAAAAAAAAAAAAAATCGTACCGTTTGTGTTTGCATTTTGCACTATTTACTGTTACTGTGCTTGGAACATTGAATGGGAATATATTTAACCTCTGAGCTGTTCTCCAGCTTTTTCTAAAAGGAGGGGCTTCTAGGTATCAGTTTCTTTATTTAAAAATTTGACCTAATAAATGTTCCTAAAAGGAAAATTTATAGTCCAATTTTAAAACAATATAAAGCAAAGTTATATTTTTTTGCTGAAAGGTCTGTTCCTTAAAGTCTGTGGTTTCTCTCCTTATGGCAAAGATTAGGTTATTTTAAAAGTGAAATAGTAAAAGTAAAAATAGTTCTGAAACTAATGGTATTAACCTCCAGTGCAGTAGCTATATGATGCCATAATTATCAACCTGAAATTCCAGTTCTCTTCAAGTTATTTGAAGAAATATACTGTTGATTCAGTGGTGTCAGAATTTCTCAGCTGAAAATAAACTTAGACACTGAATACTTGATTGCAGTTTTCTCTTGAGTGGAACTAGAGCACTTGAGGGGCTTTTAATTATGTGTTTGATTTGAATTGCTGAGTTTATCATCATTACAGATTGAGTTTGAGGTGTATGGTAGATGCATGGACTGTAGTTTTAGTTCCTGAAGATAAGCAATCTGTTTTTCTTTGGGGATGGTGGTGAGAGCTGGGAGAAGACGGTATTGAATGCTGCTGAGAAGGGAGCTGCAGCTCTGTGCCTCAGTCTGTATCAGCTTGAGGCTTTATGAGTGTTTTAGGGCAGCTGGCTTGAGGCAATGTGTGTGCACACTCATGGCTTGGATTCAAGTGATACTTGAATGTTAGATTTTAGAATGTATGTGTTTTTAATGAAGTTGTCAGGTGGGTTTAGTTTTGTTTATGGAAGCTGGCTTGCCTATTTACTTCTGGTAACACTTGTTTCTTGTATTCATTTTCTCTCCTCTTGTAAAGATTGAGACAGGGACTGAGATCATGTGTGTATTTATAAGAACAGAATTGATAAAGAAGGAATGTTGCAGGTCAGGGAGGAGTGTTTTGGCTGAAATTGAGCTATTTTCCTTTGTACTGGCTTACTTTTTGTAAGCATTTGGTTTATTCAGAACCTGAGGCTTTGAAAAAAGTCTAAATATTCACTTCAGTCACTTGCAAAGTCGCTCGCTTGTGTTGTTCAGTTGTGTGCTGTTTTACATATTTGCTATTTTATTTTTCAGCATTGCCAATGAAGCGGGAGCATCCATCTACAGTGTCAGTCCAGAAGCGTCCAAGGAAATGCCAGACCTAGACCCTAACCTAAGAAGTGCAGGTATGAAGAGCATTTAATTTTATCACATTTCAGCATGGAGCTCAAGTCTCAGTTTTCTGACTGTTTTATTTATATTGTTAAATGAAATAATAGCCAAAAGTAGAAAAAAGTTTTGGATATTTTGTTTCTAAACCTTATTTCTTCTGTTATTTCACAATTGAAGTCCTAGGCGTGCAAACGAATGACATGATCTTCTACTAATGCCTGTAATGTAAAGATCCTTGTGGATGTATTCCTTCAACAGGCTGGTACAGGAGAATTTATAGCAATGAACAGAACCAATGATTGCATGAACTTTCACAGTTGCACATGTCCATGCCCACAGGGGCTTGACCTTCCTTCTTGCCTGCGTGTACATAAATATCTCTAGCAATAATTAAACCATTCAAGGGCTGAAAAAACAACGTAAAACTAGATCAGATAATTTAAAGGTGTGCATTTGTTGTGATCACTGGAGTCTTCAAGTAGCTGAATACAGTTTTCAAGAAATACGTTTAGGTTTTATTTTTAGAAAGTTATCTACTTCAGCATAAATGTCGCTGAGGTCTAACACAGCGATTGGAAATGTGCAAGTGTTGCCACTATTATAATTTTCAGTGTTTGGTTAAAGAGTAGTCTTTAAAGATCAGATTCCTAGCAGCTCTGTTCGTGTCCAAATTCTACTTATGGATTTGTTTTATTCAGAGACAGCCATAAGGGCAGGTTTGAGATTATTTTTGTATTACTTCACTTGTGTATTTTAATTGTGTCTTACTGCATTTGTTTTTATGTACTTCAGGGGTTTTTTTTCTTCTTAGTTTTTCTGCAGTTTGCTGTCATGCTCAATCAAATATAGCGTATTGGAAAATGCAGCAGCACTTTTATATAGAACTTTTCCAGTCCGAATTATAATGTTCTTAAATTTAATGTTTTTCTAGCAGGTTACTGGCCTGGAAATCTTTTGGAGGGTATAGATGAGCAGAAAAGAACTCTGACATGGTATTCAGGGGTAAAACTTTATCGAATTCTCCATGTTTCCCTTTCCTCTTATTTCCACAAAGGGGAAGGTGTTAACTTGATGTTTCAATGAATGTTTTACAGGAATATTCTTGGAATGTCTATATCAGCTCTTCCATTTGCAGCAGAGGTCTCTAACTTTTTTTGCTTGACTCCCTTCTCCCTGCCTGCAAACAGACTCCGTTGTGATTATTTCTTCCCTGGGCCACAGAGGTTTTAAGTGTGTCAGGGTATGGCCAGAGCAAATATTAGGCATGTGACATTTCTGTATTTGTGACAGATAGCACTAGCTTTCACTTGGGCCACCGTTTTTTTTGGTGCTGATGTATTAAATGTAGGTTTAAAGTTGATGTAAATGAGGAAAAAACACTGAAAGGGAAGAAATCTAGTTATTAACATTATGCCTTTCCAGATGTACATATTCCTCATTTTCTCCAAAATTAATTTTTCAACATTCCAGACACTTGTATTTAACGTTGTGCATCAGCTATAGTAAATTAAAATCAAATTTTTAATACATGATCAATTCAAATATTGATTACTTAGAGTTCATAATTGCTCTATTATTACTAGGATTTTCTTCAGACTTAAATTAAGTGCTGTTGCATCTGGTTTTAAAAGCATAAGCAATTTTAGCATGCCAAAGCAGTTCCACAGAGTGGATAGAAATTGAAAAAGGGTCAGATAGGAATTGAAAAATGATTGCTTAGTTCCATGGATGTTGGCTGTTATGAAACTGACAGCTAGAGCAATGTTACAATCAAGGTATTCTAGAAGTTTTAGGCTTTTTTCCTGACACCTTTTGGTGTCAGTTTGTAATTAGCTCTGCTAAAGCTATGGATGTTTTCTTGAAGCTGAATGTACAAATGGGACATAACATTAGAGGGAAATATTAACTGATGTTTGAGGCTTTTTCAGACTTTTTTCTTGACTAGCTTACTTGTGTAGTTTCAATTTTCCTTTAATTTGCAGCATACAGAAAAGTGACATTGTGTCAAAGCTGACTTGCTTTTTATTTTAATTGTTGTGTTACATCATGTCAGATTCTGTGCTTACATGATAGCATTTAGTACATTAAAGGAACCTGACAGCTGCATGATGAAGTGTGACATTTATAGTTAAAATAAAAGGTACAGCTGACGTGAGATATCTGTGATTTTAACGCTATTTGCCACTTTAACATTTTTCTCAACAAAACTTTATGGAAGGTTTTTTGAATGACACAGGCCTATGTTTGTCCATTGGGTACATAAATTTAAAATATTAAATACATGTTATATGAGAACTTTCTCATCTCTGTAATATTTGCAGTGGTATTCAGCAACTGTTTGTAGTCAGCTTTTGCTTTATACAGAGAAATAGGAGATATCAGTCCTGATGAAAAAATTAGCTTAATAGTTTCTCCTTGGCTGAGTGTCCTATATAGGGGAAAATCAGCAACCTTCAGCGTTTCTTGGGGGTGCTCATTAAAGGTATTAGTTAATCCAAGGTCTCAACTGGGTTGTTTTTCTTTCGCTTTGAGCTGTCTTTGAAGGTCATGGATGACACAAGTTTGTAATAAATGATTGAGAAAGAACTCCTTCTAAACAAATGGTATATATACAAACTGTAGATGAAAGTCTTAATAATCATCCATACAGTACTTTTAGCCAAAATTGCACTTGCTTTAAAAAAAAAAATTAAAAAAAGGAAAAAAGCTCTTTTTTTAAAGAATTTTCTGTTGTCTACAGTATGGAGAATGAAATAGGGTCTTTCCAACTTTAGAAGTGTCCTGAATACTTCATGAAAGTGCAGAAGCTGCTGTACTGCTACTGCAATTCCTATGAAATCTTGTGGAGTGGGACTCAGCTAAGTAGATAGTAAAGAATTTGATGAAACTAGTTACCTATGTTTGAGTAGAGTGAGAAGGTATATATCCCCTTCTGACAGTCATTGTAGGATTAATGAGCAGAACAGCTATTTCTCAGCTTCACAGAATTAGGAGATAAGAGGCTTACAGGCCAGAGCAATAAAAGGATTTCCTACTTGATAGGCTGAGGAAGTTCAGCTGCAGCAGATTAGGAAGGCTCTGCCTAGAGAGCAAGCCACTGCAGTTCAGTAATGGGGGGTTTTGGATGAAGCTGCGATAGGGTTGCAGTCTGACAGAGAAGGGAGTGCAAGGCTTCCTTGAATTCTTCTCAAAAGCTGTGCCCAAGGACACACTTGAGGTTTGGGGTGGGAGATTTTGTAGGTAATAATGGAGACCATGAGAACAATACTTTGCAGGCTGGCAATGTTGGTCACCTTTGTGAAGTTTATTAATATATGCTCTACCAAGGCTCTGTGACTGCCAGCTCTGATGCTGCAATGAGGAACTAGTAATGAGGGAGCTGTGAGGCTTCGTGAATGACTGCAGTTCTATTTCTGCCCTGGCATGTGTCCTCTGGCCACCTTCTTGAAGCAGATAAAATGTTTCATTTGGTGGAGTTTTCATAAAGCTGTCAAATTCGTATTTTTTTTGGTTGTTCTGTTCATTTGTTTGTTCTGTTTGTTTGGTTTTTGTTTGTTTTTTTAATTTATTTGTTTTCTGACCCAGCATCAGTACATTGCTTCATGTTTAGCCTTTGGTTAGGTTTTATTCATGACATCTTCAAGTAAGAATTATGCACTTGAACTTGCCTGTAAAATCTCCTGGATTGTTCTGTGTCTCTGCGGTTGTGATTTATTTGTGCCTTTTTTTCAATGCAAAGCCTGGATGCAAGTTTTCCTTAGAAGCAGTTGTAACAGTTTACTGGGCGTGGTACTTTGCCTTGCAAGTTTAACAATAATTTACTTGCCATTAGTTACCTTTCATTGTCAGAGCATGTGAGATGACTGTCTTGGTGTGGTATTCTTTGTAGAAGAAAAAAATTAAACTCAGTAGTGACAAGCATTCCTCGCTCAGACAGATGAGCTCTGTGACA
The DNA here is from genome assembly GCA_013397075.1 of Rhabdornis inornatus. NCBI lineage: Eukaryota > Metazoa > Chordata > Aves > Passeriformes > Rhabdornithidae > Rhabdornis > Rhabdornis inornatus. The sequence continues at coordinate 309,699 of VWZS01001838.1, read as the reverse complement.
GTCCATGCCAGCCTGGTTTTAGTTGCTGTCGCTGGGCCTGTGAATCCTGGAATTCAGTGATTTTCCAAGATACCGTTGTTTTACTTCCATCCTATTCTGTATAGTTTTGCCTAAGGTTTTATTTTGTTGTGCACAACCTGTATTCCTAATAAAAATGAGCTTTATGGGATAAGAAATGAAGGATGTCAGTACCAGTGTCAACATGTACACTCTTTCAGGTTTTGTTTTTTTTTCTGTCAGTGCTTCTCCACTTCTACACCCCCTTGTTGCAAATGCTTGTTTCTTTCAGCAAGTTTGGCTAGACAAAAGGGGAAGACTGTGGAGGAACAGGTGAAGAATATAGAAAGTATAAGCACATATAACTCGTGTTGAAGGATTGTGACACAGGAACATGGAATTTATGTAATTTCTGGATGCCTGAGGACTTCTTAAGGTGTGGCCAGCTAGTGGAGGTTTTGTTGTCCATAGTATAAGGAAGATAAAGGATGTACCAATTGTTTGGCTTATGTTCACAAAGAATTTTTTTCCTTTGCTGCCTCTCCACCTCTTGGATACCATAATGAAATGGAAGTTGCTTAATAACTAAGAATCAGAGGAAACTGATGCGCTCCAGTGAAACAGTGGCCTGATGGTAGAGAATTGCTATGAAGCAGTGGTCATGCTGTGATTTTACTCTCATTTCAATATACACCCTGTTATATAAATGAGAAATGTCTTCATTTCATTAAATTGATGAATTACCTTTCCTTTTGAGATGATTGCTCTAACAAATAAGCAATCTTTTCTTTCTTTCACTACTTAAAAAGTAAAATAATGGGGAGAAAGGGCTGTTTTTTCAGACACCATGTTTGTGTAACCACGTGTTAGAAGAGATCTCATGCTAAGCCTCTCTATTTTATTGTCATACCTTATGCAATCATACACACTTGGTTTTTAATTTGCAATTCTGTGTTCAGATGCTGGAAAAAACCAACATACCTGACCTTGTCTAATGCAACAGCTCTATGAAATGCGCATTTTCCTCTTGGACGTGAAGGACTGGGGCTCTGTCAAGGTCACATAGTTGTGTCACCCAGTTAGGAAAGCAGCAAAGGTAGATAAAATATTCCCTAAAGCTACTTTTTTTGAAGATTTGGAAAACTAACAGGGCAAACATGTGTCATGCTGCATGCACAGGTATGAACCAGTATGAAAACTGTGTTGTTTCTAAGGGATATATTCTGAGGATAAGGAAGAATCTGAGGGAGCCAAAGGTCACACAGCACAGCTTGCCTTAGTATTGTCAAATCCCATCTGCTTGTCTCCTCTCCACAGGGCAGAACACATTGCATTATTGTACGCTCAAAGTTCAGCACACCACTTGCACTTTTCCTTGCAAAAGAAAGCCTTGTAGGCTTTGAGGGCTTGTTAGGACTTTCAGACTGTTATGCTACAGGGTTTCATTCCCTGGGGTCCTGTTAGAGACATAGAGTTCAGAGCTGTCATACTGGCCAGCAAGTAGAAGGTAGAGATTGGAAAAAATGTAATTTCTTTTGACTTTATCTTAAGGAAAGTAAAACAATTTGATGATTAGATGTGTGGGACATAGTGCCTGGATGTCTACTTCAGCTAATTCCTTCATCTTCTTAAAAGAGCACTGCTCCCCTCTGGCTATTCAGGAGAGAAGGTCATTTTTCAAAAACTTCATTGTTTTATTTAGTCCTACGGTTAAAATGTTCACACTGCTGTCTGAGTGGAAGCTTTCTTCTACAGCTAGTTGGAGAGAATTGGTGAAAGTTCCACAAGCTTTCCGAAGGGAAAGTAATCACTGAATTCTCATGCATTAAAACATTTTTTCAGCCCAGTGTGTAGTTGGGTGGTGTGTAATTAGAGCAGTACGAAATGGAATCATATTTCATCTCTAATCTGTTGTGTTCCATAGCATTTAAAAATGAGGTTTTTTACACTTTTGGAAGGATGGAGAACAGAGAACCACGCTATAGTGATGAATATGCAGTGGTTAGAAGCAAAAAGGGTGGTGAACAGCACTAAGGTGTTAAAGATAGAACATGTTAATGATAGTATTAATAAACTAAAATTATAGTAATAACAATAATTAATTCTTAATTAATAATGGTAATATAAGTAATTGGTAGTAGGAACAAGAGGGTCTTGTTATCTGTCTCCCCATAGGACCCAGTTCCTAATATTGAGCAGAAGCTTATCTCAAGGTGTGGGACAGGCTCTACAGTTTAAACAGAAATTGTAGGAAATCTGTGGGTTCTATAGGATATAAAAAAACAGTCCCTAACTGCAGATAGTCTGGAAATGACTGAGCCTCTCCCAGTTGGGCATGAACATGTGCCTGCACCAGGATATGGAGAAATAGACAAATGGGCTTAAATTTCCCCAAACCAGTAGCATAATCCTGAATGGGTTTTTACACCGATTTTAGGGATATTTGTAGTCTTGTAGTTTTCTTGTTGTTCTAGACAAGAATCTAGTGTTTTCTAAGCTGTGTAAACTTCAGGGTGTGTGGGAGAGGTGGTGTATAATCATTGACGTCCTGCTTACTGCCACTGTATTTCCACTAAAGCTGTAGAGCTCAGGAGTGGGCTGGAATAGAGGAGTTTGATCTCCTGCTACCTGTAGGTTTTACATGCTCTGGTCAAGCCCCTTTCCCTTAGCATAAAAAGCATCCAGTACCAAGATGCTCTTCAATTCAAGGAGTTTTGGTTTCCTTTTAATGCTGGGATTTGATGTGTAATTTGCTAAAGCTGCTTTTCTTACTACAGGCATAGGAAAGTACATTCTGGTCACTTAAAAAAGGTTAATATACAGATGATTAGCTCTTGCAAGATTAGAACTTAAAGTAATTTTTTGCTTTTAGTAGTAACAGTAATCAATGGCATATTGATGCAGTTAGTATCAGCAGTGTGAATGTGAAAAGGATACTGATGATACCTACCTTTTACACTGAACAGATGGGGAAAAGTTTTTCCGGAGTTTGTACCATCTTCTGAGACTAACTCATCTCTGTGACAGAAAAATCAGATCAGGTTGCAGTTAAATGATTATATGTCCCTTATCTCATCTTCTGTATCACAGAATAGTATCAAAATGGATACTATTCTGTGATACAGAAATTACTAATGCTTGAGAAAAGTGTTTTTGAGAGTGTTTCTAAGTAAAATTGTTGACTTTAAAAAGCTGCATTGTAATATTGACTTGTTGAAGTTTTCTCTTTAAACATATTTCTAACTTTCTTGTTGTATTCAATGCATCTCTTTTAAAGATTTTTTTTTTGTAATAGGTAGAATATTGTCATTCATTATTTCATTAATCTTAGGCAGATAACAGATTATCAGTTTTATGGAGTTAAAAGTAAACTAAAATGTAACCTTTTTAAAACAAAAACCTGCTCACTTGCTACGGAAGAGCTTTGGATGAAATGCAGCTGTTGAACAGTTGCTTAAAATAAATGGCATACTTTAAACCCACCAAGAAGATATATGAGGATTCAAAACTGTGTCACAAATCCTGACCTACTGAGAAAGAAGGCTTAATGAAAAGACTACTGTACGTTTCACTGTATCCTTTGCAAGGAGGGTGAAATTCAGGTCAACAGGATAGAAAGCTTCCAGGACTCAGGAAACCTGAACAATCGATCACTGAGTAAACATTATTGCAGATACTTATGGAGAGTAATTGATCTTGAACACAATAATAGGCTTTATAAAAGGATTTTAAAAGTTGTAATGTTTCCATATCCACTCTGGTATGATATATTGACAGTAATTATTTATGCATTTGTGAGTTAGTCTCTGATTACCTTATTTTTTTATTTCATTGACATTGAAGTTTCAACACAGACTTTCGAGGTGTGAAGATTAATTTAAAATAGGAGGGTGGATGAGTTACTTGGATGTTATAGTAGCATGTCTCAGCAAGAATGGAATGCTAAGGTTTTATAATAAAGATATGAAATGTTCTCGTTTATGACAAAATTGAAGTCATCATGGCTTAATAGCTTGTGGTTGCCATATATTTATTTGTAAAGCATTTATAAAACTGTCTACTGTCTTCGCATCTGGAAGCTTCACATTTTTTCAAAGCACAAAACAAATGCTCCTAGTCATGTGTTGTAGCTAAGCTGTCACAGTTATTGACTCGGACACATTTTTATCCTTACGTGAAGATGTGTTTAAAAGGAGGAATGCCATAATCTTGGATTTTTGGCCAAAAACATTTTTCTACTTACGGTGTTAAGCAACATTTGAATGACACTGTAACTGAAATAAATGGAAACTTTTTTGTTCTTCTACCCATATGCATTCCTCATTTTCACTCTTTCCTTATCTAAGCCATTAAGCTCTTGCTTTATGGTGTGGCTCTTACATAAAGCAATGCAAAAAGAGAACATTTCAATATGCAATTGTATGAACATAAAAGTTGGCAGCCTGCCCCCAAAGTGGGCACAATACTTGAAACCATAATAAATTTCATCTAGTTGACAAGATTTCCAGCTGCCCTTGTACCCTAAATAGTCTGCATGTCTGATTTGGGTCTTAGTGATTGCTTTAGACCTGTCCCATTACTGAGGGGAGGCAGGTAGCCAAAGAAGTTAGCACTAATTCTGTTTTTTTTAAGGCTGGCAGCTGACATGGCCCTTGTATAGATACCATGCAGAGAAACAGTAAGGCTGCTATTGTTTTGGCCCTTCACCGTGGAAAGTTTTTTCTGTCTTTAGTCTGAAAAGATTTAGCCTGAAAACTATTATCAGCATTCCTGAGTGAAAACTCTCCTTTGTGATTTGTGTGAAAAATGCTGTTGCTTGCTGTGGAAGTTGCTAGAGAAACAAAGTTATGTGACATACGTTTGAAGAAAATAGGCTTAATTTTAAATTAAGATCTTTAAGACAGGAGTAGCCATGTAATTAGGTATGTTTGCTAGTTCATGAGGGCATATCTGCTTATTAGCCAGTAGGAAACAAAACATTTTGAGGTAATTCTTCACTTTCTATGAAGATCAGACACAGAGATTGGCATGAGCTGTGCAAGCAACTCTTACAGATGTTTTTTTGCCCACAACAGTGGCATCTTCATCACTGACATTACTGTCTGCTAGGTTTGTCTTGTCAAATAACCAAAGTATGGAGTGAATTGAGACTTCCATGCAGTTAAACTGCTTTTTTAATAAAATGGCAGAATATGTCCTACCTGATGACAAGACAGGATTACAGTAAATATGCTTGCTGTAATCTTTATTTCGTATTGCACTTGGATTTTAAGTACATCTACACTGAAGTCAGAGGACCACCTACACTATTCTGTCTCTTCAAGTGATAAAATTTTACACAAATTTATTGAAAGGCAGCACAGTATGTTACTACCTTTCCAAGTGTTGCAATAATATTTTCATCCTAATTCATAACTCCAAGCTTTGCATTTATGGGGTATGCAAGTCGTGTGGTGATTTTCTAATAGAGGGTCGTGTCATCCTGATGTTAATACCCTGTTTAACCTTGATTAGGGTTTTTTTTTCACATTTTACCTTTATTAAAATACTCTAGTCTAAGTATCTCTCAAACTTTTCATGTTTGGCTGTGCTGATAACTTTTGAGAAATCTGATTTTCTCATTTTGCCCTGCATGCCATAATATAATTAAATGTTTTTTCGCTTGGGCAGAAGTGAAGAATACCTTAATATCTACAGAAGTAAGAATGCATTACTTGTTTCACTGTTAGTTTTCTAAAAGTGCATGGTTTCTGAAATGTACCTGGTATAAAAAAGTTGAAAATGGAAAACAAATTTTATAGTCTTGATTTAGTTTTTAAGAAGAAAATTCCAGACCATCAGGTTTTGCTGTCTCTGCTCCATGGTGGTAGACCTTGCACTTCTCCAGAGCCTTCATGATTTCTTAGATAACTGCTCTGCCTGTGTTGCGGGACTACAGCCACTTGGATCAAATGGCCAGTGTGGAGCTTCATTGCCCCCAAAAAAGATCCATCTATTGCAGTGTGCAACTACTCCAGAAAAAATAAATGGGTTTGCCTGTACAAGAGGCAATAGATGTTGATCTTCACTGAATTTCTGCCTAGAGAGAATGTGGACAACTCTTGCATTTTTCCTACTTTGCTTTCTTTTATTTATTTATTGGAAAAGTTCTGGAGTGAAATAGTGGCTTTAGTGGAAATTAGGCAGGTCAGCTATCCTGCTGGTATTGACCCTAGGAGCTACATCCCTTAATTGTGTAACTGGCTGTTAGTTGATCTTCCTGCTTCGATATTGTAGCTATTAGGCTTGATCCAGGAAAGCACTTAAATGTCTGTGTAACTTTATGCGTGTGAATAGTTTTGCTCATTCCAGTGGGAATTCTGACATGCATCTGTGCTGAAGTGCTTGGCTGGATCAGGTCCTACGCCTGCACTGGAAGCCTCCTAGGGATATGACAGCATTGTCAACCAAGCTAATATGACAAAAGAGTCTATATTTTACTTTTTAATTGAAGGTTCCCAAGAGAAAGTTGTGCTTGGAAAATTTCTGTATCAGCCTATCCATATAGTTATCTGTTTTTAAAAGATATGATGAAAGGAGATGTAGACAGTAAGAGGTATTTGTTCTCAGCTTATATAAAATGTAACTTTTGAAATATGTTTTGTCATTAGGTAGAACTAAAAGAAATCTCTAGAACACTGTATAGGTATTAAAGAAGTTAAGTTTAATGATGGTTGCTGAAGGACAAATACAGTCTCTACGCATAGGCATCGGTGCATTCAGAAGTACGTCGTTGTGAGTGTTTTCTGGTTTGGATCAATACTACTTTCATTGGTGTTCTGTTTCACTTTGTTAGGTGGTGGGTGACTAGTATTTTTAAGTAATTAATATGAATTATGTTATAGGAAAGCATTTCTGCAGTGAGCTATACTCATGTAAGTGATAGTTGGTATACTTACACTGATGAACCTTTTGTAGTTTTTTTTTTATTTTTACAAGAAGGCATACGTGATTGTCTTTGAATTCAGAACTTCTCCATCAGAGAAGCAGGCATATCAGATGTCACCAGCACAGTGCTTTCTGAGCCTAGCTAGCAAACTGCCTTTGTCAGCATGTTAAAATGGATATTAAAGGATACGAAAAGTCTTGCATGACCGAGCAGTGAACTTCATGTTAACTGTGCATTTAACAGTGCAAATCTTTAAAAGTGAAGTCTCTAGTGCAGCATTTAATTGATAAACTTTGCAGTTGTGGTTTCAGGAGTCTGCATATCTCTGGCTACTGTTTTGGCTTCAATTACAAATGTTTAGTCAAGTCCTTTTCTGAAATGCTGTGAAGCCTTTAACACCCTACAGTAGTGATGGTTGCTGTTTAAATTAGGCTGCAAGGATGATTAAGGACTGGGGCACCTTTCATACAAGGAAAAACCAAGAAAACTGGAAATGCTCAGCCTGGAGGAGGCTCAGAGGGATTTTAAAAATGGTTGTAAGTACCTGATGGGAGAGAATGAGGAGGAGAGCAGCAGATCCTTCTCAGTAGAGCCCACTGTTAGGACAAGAGGCAATGGGCACAGGCTGGAGCACAGCAAATTCAATCTGGACACAAGAAAGTATTTAGCTATTATTAGGGTGGTGCAACATTGGAGTGGGTTGACCAGACTGGTTGTGAAGTCTCCACCCAGCTGGACATGATCTGGGGCAACCTGCTGTAGCAAACCCTGTTTCAGCAGGAGTGTTAGACAAGGCAGCCTGTGTTCTCCTGAGGTGTATTCAACCTAAACATGTCTGTGAATGAATACATTACTTCTGTGATGCAGTAAAAGGGCTTATAGGTTATTTTATACATGTGATAATTATAGGCATGTTCATGTTTTCATACATGTGTGTATGTATGAAATCAGCTGGTGAACACTGGAGATACTTCCAGTATTCCTGTTTTAGCATTGTGACCAAACCACTGTGCATATACGTATATATTTACTTCTGAATCCTGTCTGTTTTTCCTCTAACCCTCTCCTGATTTGCTTAAAGATGTATTTAAATGTAAGACACTGTTGAAATGACTGGTACCCTGTGGGGCTGATTCTGGACATAGCTTTTAAAGGCCCGCAGCTTTTTTTGTCCCATTTTTCTTATTCTTGTACAAGTGCACGTGGTAGAAAAAACAGCCTTGGCAACAAGGTCGGGCGTTGTTATGTTTGTTTTTTTATTTTTTGTGGGGTTTGTTTTGTTTTTAATTTTTATTGGGTTGGGATGCTTTTGTTTTGTTGGTTTTTTTTTTTCTCTTTTGGGTTTCACTTTTTGTGGGATTCTTGGGGTTTAGCATTTTACTTGTTCGTTTTTTTAGGATCTTTGGTCCTTATTTGGAAAGATTTTTGCAATACCTCTAAACATTTGTTTTTGTTAGTGTTTACTTCTAGCTAGAATTACTAGCTAGAATGAATGTTCTAAGAGCTGCTAGATAGCTAACCTGTTTTGTCTTAAGTCAGGAGGAAAAAAGAATTTACAGATATAATACTGGTAGATAAAAAAAACTCTTCTAGTTTCATATATGTGGGAGGGAGCACAGTTGCAAATACTGAATACTACCCAATATCTGCAGAATCAGACCAAATTTATGAATTGATGTTTGGAAATAGGCTTTTTCTTCTGAGATTTTGGTAAGCAAATGATTTATCAATAAATACAGCCTTCAAAAATGCAGTCTTGATTCAACATTTGGATTTAGAAGACCAAAGATTCTTCCCATATGCTCTTAATGGCATCAGAAATGTTGGAAATTGTTTTTGTTTTTCTAAATGTGGTTATAAGGCTGACAGATTGCAAATTGATGTGTTTTGGTGTGCAGCTTAGATAAGTAAAGTCCAAGAACCATTTTCAAAGTGAACACGGAATTTGATGGTTGAATTAGATTAATATATGAATATATATAGGTGAATAAATATAGATGAATATATGAATATATATATGATACATACCTTAGAAATACTGTATTAGATAAATAAGTCTGTGTACAGATAATCTGTTATTTTTTTAAATGTTTGTTTCTTCGTGTCTGTCATTTCAGGTTAAAAGTTTTACATAGTTGAATGTTAAATATGTTACATATGTGTTTAGTATGGGTACAAGGGAAAAATATAGTGTACACAGTTTTATTTATTAACTCTGTGGCTCAGAAAAACTTTTTGAATGTCCTTAGGTCTTTGCTAGAATTATTCAGATAGAAAGTTGGAATAATGTACATGTGATTTCCTCATCTAGCAATGAAAAAGGATTCTGCTATATTATTAATTATTTCCAGGTTTTAAAAAAATTAAATGCATAGAAGATGTAAAAAAACCCCAAAACATCTTAGCAAAAACAATTGCATGGTTCAGGCTTTTCCAGAGAAAAGTGATAGCTGTTTTCTAATTCTGTTTTTCAGTTTCCATAGCTAGACGCGTCCAGGACCCATTAGCTGAGCTAGTGAAAATTGAGCCCAAACACCTAGGAGTTGGAATGTATCAGGTAAGATAATACGTATCATTTAATCTAAGTAATCTGTCATGATATAGAGCAACACCAAAATGCTGCTTTATATTTGTCAACTAGTTATGTCTCCTTTAAAAGACGTTTTCAGAGTTGATGGAATGATAGTAAATACTTAAAAGTCATAAACTGCCTTTTTTTAGCTCTCTACTTTTAATGATTGTGACTGAGACTCTGAAATGGCTGTAGCCAGATGTATAGTCTATTAAAAACATCAAATCAGACAGGTAACCTGATCTGTAAAGCTTTCTCTTTTTCTGTATTGTTACAGCAATGGGGTTTTAGCTCTTTGTGTAAAATACAATGAGATATTGATCCTCCATTTACAAGCCATTAATTAGTACTATTAGGTGCATTCCTTTTTAGAAGTTTGTAATAAAAGGGTTTGTTTTGAAGTTTTTCATTTAGTAAAGCTGAATTGGAAAATGTTTGACAATTGTGATTTTTTTATACCTTTTTGTAGGTTATTTCTGAGAAAAAACTTTTACTTTCCAAGTTTCTTTATAAAGAGCATTATGTTAAGAAGTGGTACATAAGTTATTGTCATTTTATAGCATATTGGCATTGAATCAGGAAAGCATTTATGCATGTGCTTAAGTCCCACCAAATAAAGAAGCAAAGAAAAGAAAATTATCCAGAAAATATGGCATGTGCTTTTCTCTATATTTTTGAAACTCTAGAATGTGAGTAAATTTGAAAGACTACAGCAGAATTCAGAACAGAAAGCATAGAACTGACTGGATCTGTTCTTTCAGGTCAGTTTATGAATGTTAACGGGATAGAATGCAATTAGCAGCCTAGAATCCCTTGCTGCCACTGCTAAAGGTGGCATGACAAAGAGAAGGTGTTATGAAAATCTTCCAAGAAATGTATGTCCTGTTTTGTTTTTACGGAACTGAGGTCAGCATTTTAGTTGGTTACAGTAGAATTCAGAACTGCTTTTATAAGTCCTACTTGTATTACCACAGATGATAGAATTTATTCATGTTGCTTGCTAACTGCAAACTTATTGGTAAACCTAACTTAAATAACTTCTGGTATCAATTATACCATACTCTTTGAAAGATATTGTATTGAAGGGCTGAAACACTGTAGATTTCTTTAACATATGTATCCAGATTTCAGTAAAAATGTGCTTTAATGATGGCAGCTATAAATATAGGTATGGTCGGTCACCTGGCAAAAAGAAGAGCTTCAGTCTGAAGTGTAGTTGGTTTCCTTACTTGTGGAGACCCAGGGCTTTAATTTATAGCAGTAGCAGTGATACGTTGAAACAAAAATAATGAGAAGTGATACAGATTTTTGTTCATCCTTGCTTTAAGGAAAGACATATTAAAAAGAAAAAAGAACCTTGAAATGCCGTGTCAGCATTTAGAGAAGTTGATTGGTTTTTTTAAAACCGTAGTTCCGAGATGGAATATTTTACCATTTACAGTATACTGTGAATTCTTAAGTATTAGGAGCTTGCATTGCCATGTTTAGAAGATACTGGTTTAAATGCACACTGTCTCCTGTGGCCCATGTGGTCATTGTACAAGCATACATTTAAAGCAAGAAGACATGGAATTGGTGGTGGTCTTATGGTTTTGGGATCATTATACTGTGAGTTGAATGTTGCAATGAACAATACTTAGAGACTGCAGCTGGTGTAATTTACTTTTCATTCATTGAGAGCAAGGTAAGTACCATGTTCCTGGCCCTTCCAGAGGAGGTTCTTGATCCACTACAGCTGTGTTGTGAGTAAATGCCCAACTGTGTTGTTTGTTATTGTCCAAACTGGTTAGATGAAAAGTTTTGGAGAAATAAATCCTAGAAGCCTAGGATAGAGGTAGACCTCAAATATTGTTCATTCCCAAATATATGCATTTTTAATTCTTCTCGTGGTTTGAATGAATCTCTGAGGTAAATACACTGTTGGAATTCTTAAGAATCATCACAGAAGCTGTAGTGTGTTTGTTCAAAGATACATAAATTTCTCAAGTGCTGGATCTTTATCTGATGTTACTGAAAGCAAATTTGCACTCTTGAAAACAAAGGCAGTAGGTCTGCTGCCCTTTGGGCGTAACAGCTTTCTTGTGGCACAGGGAGGCAATGCGAGGAGAAGAGCAATTAAGCTTTTCTGTCTGGTCTTCCTTTCAGAGAGACAGCCACTCACTGGTGTCTCAGAGGACGAGTTTGGAAAAAGCTGTTTTGTTATACAGGGAGTCTCAGAGTAATGGCTGATATAATTCCTCAGATAAGGAGTATTTCAGGTAAAGAATTTTGTGATATCCAAGGCAACTTGAAAGGTTTTATTATATTTTAATTTAAAATCTAAATGCTAGCTGTAGCTTTTTATTAATTTCTGTGGGGAAATACACAGTGCACAGTTTAGATCAGAAATACAACAGTCTTTTCTTTGCCTATTGTGACTTTAAACCTGGCATTTAAATATGATCTTTCCTTTCTTAAACACCCCAAAATTGATATTTAAGAATCTGACAAAACCAGGTTTTGGCATTCCTGTCTTGAAAGAGGGATAGTGATTAGTCTGTCAGCAATTAGGCAGAGGCAGGCTGAGACTGTGCTGCTGCCTATGACCACAGAAGGCATGTAGCACAAGCGACATGGTGGTTTCTCAAGAGATGGTTGCACACTCACTGTGTGTTGATCGAAGTGTGAACTCCCTGAGGGGATGATCCTGCCTTTTCTATTGCTCCTACCCAAGTGCCCCAGTCTTTTTGTGGTGTTGGTAATGACTACATGATGTCCTGGGTTGGCATAACAGAGGGGCAGCAGTGCACAGCTTGCGGGGGAGCTGGGGCAGCTGCCTTCACAGCAGCCGGACTGACATGGGACATGGCCTCTGTTGGTTTAGGATAGCCAGAAGTCCCAAACTAGTCTACTTAAAGTCTACTTAGGATAGCCAGAAGTGGCAGAGACAATAATTTCTGTCCCTTCTCAGAGGTTGAAGTAAGAGACTGGTGGAGCAGAATCTGCCTGATGAAGGCTGTAGCTTTTGTAATGCAACTATGGTTCAGTAACATTGTGTGTTCAGCTGAGTGATCCCCTTGGGCAGGATGTGCTCTGCTGCTATCCACAATGATAGCAGTGTTACGTCAAAGTGAAGTGGTCATGTCCTAAATACACTGCTCAGAATATGAGCTTGCCCAAAGTCTGTGGAGTGTGTGCCACACAGAGAACTGAGTGAAGGGGCTGCATCTTCTCCAGTTTCTACTTCCATGGGATTTTGGATCCCTCCCATCTAATCTCTTGCTATTTAGTGTGCATGTTTGTGGAAATATTTGTGTTCTCTAGTTTTTCTAATGCAACTTTTCCAAGCAAATCTGCTCACCTGGGTGTGGATACTTTGGATATGGAATTGCAAGTTCCCAAGTAGCAGGAGATCTGTGTAAATTGAGTCCCATCAGCTGGGGTTTGTTTACTTATTTTAGATGAAAAAAAAAAATTGAAACTTGAACTTGGCCACCTGCTTTTATTCTCATTTCAATTTATGATTCTGAGTTTGTGCACTGCCAAGAAAATCAGGTTTGTCAGAGAAAAATAAACAGGCCCCAGATCTCCTAACAGGTATTTCCTTAAACAAAGAGAAGCACAACCTGATTTATTAGAGCCTCTCTCAGACTAAATTCCAATTGCCTAAAGGTCCTTGTCTTCCATCATCTTTATCTCATTAGGAAAATTGTTCTTTCCTCCCAGACAGGAACCTAGCCAAAATTAATTTATCACCTTCAGGCCATATTAGTATGATTTCTTCTGTAGTTGAACATGAAGATGATGCCCAGATTCTGCATGATACAGAATATATTTGCCTTGTCACCTCCCCATGCCAGTTCAAAGCTAAATTTTTTTTCAGGGAGAAGCAGCTAGTGGCTCAAGACTTTATTATACTGTACACTGAATTTTGGCGATGAATTACCATTGCAGTTGTAATGATCTTGGAAGATACAGATAAGAGCTAAGAATAAAGCTGCTTCACAAAGGTTGTGGTTAGGGGATTGAATTTCAGAGCAAAGAAAATTAATAAGAAGACAAAAAATCTTTACTCTCAAATAAAAACCTAACTTTTCAGAGGTAAGTGAAGCATCACTAAGCATAAACTTTAATCATAGTAAAGAGGGGAATTAAATTAATATACTTTAAAAAAATAAAAATCTGTATCTGTGTTATAAGGCAGAGAAATGAGAAATAGAGCTAAAGTAATATGTTAAGTTTGGTTGGTCTTTTGATGTTCATTTGATGTACAAAATCTCTGGATCCTAAAAAATACCAGTAAACCAGTAACCTCTAGAGAAAGATAGATGCAGGTCAAGCTCATCGGTAGCCTATGAAGAAAATATGTGATCTGTGTTGTAGGATTAGAATTTCTGGCAAATTCTATGTAATATTAAAAAATGTGCACGGTGTGTGATATTGAAAAAGCAGCATCCTATTTGGTCTTTATAATTTTGGGAATCCGAAAATCTGTTCCTAATCTATTTTTAGGTGGTACCATCTTTGCTGTTGAACATGTTTGGAAAATTAGCATCCTAAAATAATGTAAGGGTTAATATATGTAGTTCTGTGATCTCTGAAGCAGGACAAAACTTGATTACAGATGTATCTGGAACATTTTGTGCCAAATAAATAAGATCTGTAAAGAATACTCTTAAGTAGCATTCCCTCAAAATAAAAAAAAAAAAAATGAGCTAATTCTTGGTTTGTTTTCTGTATAATGCTGGAAGGTCCTGATCAAAGGAGCATTTCATAAAACCTAATCAGGGTATCTGATAATAACTGAATCTGAAAATGTCTTTTTTGTCCCTCTTGTCCATGGTCCTCTAGTTGTTGGAGTGCATTGGTTTTGCATTTGATTATTACCTGCAGGACATTTTATTGTTTCAGTTGTAATTTGATATTCTTTCTAGGTTTGAGTTTTTCCCCCCAAAGATGGGTATGTTTTGGTAAATGACAGTGCAGCTTTAGAGAATGCTTTTAATCAGATACACTTTCTCTTTACACCACTTTCTTTACACTTTCTCTTTGGACCAGTTCTCTTAATTATGGTATTGCAGATATAAACCACTTCAAAATCCACAGCCAGCTAGTTAATAGTGAGACATCACTAGAGGTTGTTTCTCAGTTGGAAAGGAAGGAGCTTTTTTCTTTCTTCTGGAAGTCTGTGTAGAATGCTGTCTGCTGTCACAAGCCATCCTTGCCTGGGTCCATCCTTCTGTGTCTCAGGGCCAGTGAGGGGCAACTGATAGACAGTGGTAGAAGGATGTTACTGACTTCTCCTTCGTGTGTCTGAAATTGCATGTAGCTCTTCTTGTTTGTTGCATTCTTTAGTTGTGTTCCTCCCTCAAAAGATGTCTGTGGATGGCATCATCACTGAAGATGCTGAGATTTTTTTTTTTTTTACCTACAGCTGGTCCCTCTGCAACAGGAGAGAGAGCTGTTGACTCTCCTGTTGCGAGTTGTGGTATTAACCTCTCTTTTGACAGCAGTACTACTTAAAATTTTATTCCTCGGGTGAACACCCATCATGCATATTATTTGCTTGAGACAATCTGACTGTATATTTGATGCAATGGGGATAGCTGAGAGCTGAACTATAGCAACATTTTAGGAATACAGGGATCAAAAGGGGAGACCTCAGGGATACCTCTGGGTGTAATAGTATGACCAGGTACAGTTGGGTCAACCTGATTCAGCTGTGGGGTGAAAAACTCTGCATTATTTCTGTTGTCTTTACTGCAACAGAATCTGGCTCATCCCTTATACTGCAGGTATTTTCTAGCCTGTTCTTACAAAACTCCAGCAAACAGAACTTGGTAGCTTTGTTTGGGTAAAGCAAATGTTGTGTTGTTTCTCTTGGTAGCTTTGTTTGGGTAAAGCAAATGTTGTACTGTTTCAAGTAATGGACACTTGAAAATTTATGTTTAAATAGAAAGCTTCTAACAAAAAAAACCCAAAAAAACTGTGAAGTAGTTTGTGATTGCAAATGAGTTGTCAGAATCCAAACATTAGTCATCACAAAGAATCAGTCTTTGGTTTGAGGAAACCTTTATCTTCTCTTTTCCTTAGAATAGATACACAGTTTTTAATGTCAAATATATGAGACTTTGTATCCTTTTTGGTGTCTGGTTTTGGTTATATCTTCTTCATGTAGTACACTTTTGTTTAATAGTGTGGAGCAAAGCACTGGAGCTGATTGTCTTTCCAGTTAGGACAGTGTGTTTTTCACTGAATATTTAAGGAGTTTATTTTACTTACTTTATTTTGGGGGGGGGTTTCTTGATTGACCCATAGAGTATATGAGTAGTTAGGTGTGTTACTTGGATAGCATAGGAGAACCACTCATGTATGATGTGAGAGTATAATGACATGATGTGCAAGAGTGTCTTTTTTTAAACCTCTGAGGTGGAATTGTCAAAACAGCCTTAAACTTGAGCTTGCTGTATTAAGCTTATTAAAACAAGTTTTTGTGGGTTTGCAACTTACATTTTTGATTAAGAAAATGGGGCCTCTTATTAGGTGAGCAGTGCTTTATTTTGTGTGATTCACATAGCTCCTGTGGAAACAGAGTTCAGCAGGAATGTTGTTTGCTGGTCAGAATTGTAGGTTGCAGGTTTCAACATCCAGTTGAACAGCCTGGGTACAAAAGGCTTCAGCATTCCTTCTGTATTACTACACTGAATATACACACGCAGTTCAGCAAAGAATGAACCTCCTTGGATAACACTGGACTTTCATGAGCTTGTTTATGGTTTTCTGTACTTAAATTGAAGTGGTTGCCTACAGAGAACCTTTGCTTAAACAAAACAAAGTCTAAGGGTGAGAATACCAATATTCAGTTATGTGTATCTTGCAGTAATCAAACAGCTTAGTAATAAATGTAAATCTTTCCTTTTTGGCAGTATATGGCAGCTGGTTGGTCATGGATGTACCTTAAGTTGAAAAACCTAATAAAAGGAGTTATGCTAGTGGACTGGAATCTGAGTGAAATGAAAGAAACTGGCTATACTTATATAAATTTTAAAAATAGGCTAAAGGATATGTTGCCATTATTGTAAATTAAAAAGAAAAAACTAACTGGACAACTTCTGGGCTGCTTCTGTATTGAATCTCATCTCTGAATAAACTCACTGGGGCTTTAAAGACAGGGACATGAAGGATAGTATTTCACTGTGCTCTTAGCTCTGCTCCTCAACAAAGGAAACTTAAACCTCTCCTGTGAACCTGTAGTCTCCTGCAAGGAGATTATTGTCGCTGAGTGCTTTTGCTGCATACTGCAAGGGATTGCTTGCCTTGAAATTTGTAGAAAAGGGAGAGAAGTACTCAAGATTTTAAGATTTACAAAAACTTTTTTAGGGACAGGATGTGGTGGCTGTACCTATAAAATATTAAGAGCAGTCCAAAACCCCAGTGTCTTGTCAGTAAGGAAAAAGGTGTATTTATTTTTTTACTTAAATGGATTTGTAGGCTGGTGGATAGGTTTATGCTTAATACAGGATTTTTAGCACTGAGCAAGTTATGGAATCCTTAATTTTCCTGTAGTCGTGTTGAAATATTAGCTCTGTGAGGAAAGCAGCAAAAAAAAAATCATATGTGCTCTTTGCCCAGCATCATTTTTAGGGTAAATTATGAGCTTTTCATTTTGAAAAGTGAAGCCCTGTGAACCAAGCCATCTGACATCCAATGGGAGCAAAGCCTTCCCAGACAGCTTTGCCAGGGAGAGGTAATAACCCCATAATGTTTTGGATGCTTCCCCACCCCACTGAAGTAGGTACACAAAACTTAAGAATGCTTTCCAAGTGAGTTACACCTCTGGCAAGTTTGTGTAATTTAATCTTCAGCAGCAGTTCTGCTGACTGCCAGGAGTGGTTTATATATTCTGTAATTTGGCAGTCTCTCTGGTTGCATCTACCTATTCTCTGGCTGGTAAAGAGAAATCAAATGTTCTGCCAGCAAAGCACAATAAACTTTTGCTAGTCTGTTACAGCCATTTGCAACAAAGCAAAGGGATGTAGAAAGAAATCACAGTTGTGCTGTTAGTTATTTTAGCTAGTACACTGTATTTACTGGCATCTTCAGGAAAACATGCCAGCTCAGTGAGGTGAGATGCTGTCCCTTTAAGGAAATGAAGGAAAATGTGTGCACATGTATTTACAAAGAGTGCAAGAGCACAGCAGTATCACCCATCTGCACATGTCACTCATTAAGCTGCCCATGGACTGCACCTCCTTTTGCTGCTGTCACCAAAAATGCACTGTGGACAGTATTTGAAAACTTGTCAGAGATGTGCCTTTGTAAGCAACTTGAACTGCAGGTAAATTTTGGACATTACTGCTAATAATCCCCTGTCACACTGCTGCTATTTATTGTTAGAGAGTTTGTACCTGCATATGTGGGCTTTTACAGAGCTTCTGGGGTTGTAGGCAAAGTAGGGAAGCTCCAGAAGTATTGGTGTACTGAGCTGGGATGATCTAAGGGTGTTGATAGGAAACAGCTGCTGGACAGATTTGCCCTCCCTGTCAGTTTGTTTCTGATTGCTTAATTACCAGTTCTCTTGGCAGAAGTTTGTTAGGAAGTTTTTTGTCACCATATGACAACAGGCTTGTGATTCGTGCTGTAATAGGGTTAAAGTGCTATGTGTTACTGTTCATGAAAAATAGGTGTAAAGGTTGTTTACTTCCAGACCTCCATAAAAGCAGCACGTAGAAAGTCATGAGCAGGATTGCCTGGATATATGGTAACCTGTCTGCAAGCCTGTTTATTATTTCAGTTTGATTTTTTTTTTCTTCCCCCCCAGTTTTGTAAATGTAGTTGGGCAGAGCTAATTCAAACATAGGCGGGCCACCTGAGTGAAGATCCACTCAGGCAGATTAAACTCTTTGAAAGTTCTGATGGGGGAGCCAAGTGGCAAGAGGAGCAAAATGGGAGTTGTGAGCATGGGATCTGGCAAATCAGCTTGATATTGCTTCTCTGTGCATTGGATTGGAAAAACTTGGTTGACTAAAAGCTGAAACAGAAAAGAGGATGATAAAGTCTGTCTTTGTAAAAGTATTTTGATTGAACAGCTTCTGAAATGTCTGAGATGCTGTTGGGTTTCCTGTTTACGTTTCAAGTGTTAAATAACTTCAAGTGAAACTACACAAGTTTAGCACCAAAGAATTATTAAGCTCCTTTCATCTAGGTTTCAGTTAAATTTTCATAACTGAAGTTCTTTGCATTTTTGAGACAGTCTTAAAAATACTACAGTAAAAAACAGCCAGAGAGCTGCAGATTACTTATGGCATTACCTGTACTCATTATGAGCTATTTGTGTTTAAGGCTCAGTCAACTTTTATGTGAAGTAAGTTAATTTCTAAGATGTTCTGTTATGAATTGTATTCAGATTTTAATATAAATATTATAATGATAAAATTGTTCAAACTATTAATAGTAAAAAGCATCTCTTTAGTATCTAAAGTCAGGTAAAAGTGGCAGTAGAGATGTGAATCACTTGCTTTGAATGTGTGTGGGGGGCCAGTTTAAACATTGCAAATGTAAATATTATTTGTGGGTGGAATTCCATAGTCACTGCTTGCTGTGCAGTGGTCATCTGTTGCATCTGTTGTTTTGATTTTATGAATTAACAGTATATTCATTTGACTCATAAGAAAAAATACTATTGTGCTTTCGCATGATTCCGTGTGAATTCGTAGCACAGCAGCTGTTGATTTGATACCCAAAAATCTGAAATCAGCAATAAATTTGTGCTTTCATTCAGTAGGAGAACAGAAGTGGCAATTAAAATTCATATGATACTTTAAAATCATAAATAGTTTGCTAATACATATGGTTTGATTGGTTGGCATGTAATAAAGTAAGAACTTGATGTTTTGCAGTGAAATACATAAAATAATTATTTTTATGTAGTTTGAACAAATACCAAATTATGGAATGGTGCAAGAATTCTTTCATATGTTTACTTTAGTTATGAATTTATTTTTCTCAACTCTCTACTATAAAATGTAAGTAACTGATAATATTCATACAATATGCTAATGTACATATTTGTTTTAATATTGGACCTGTGATCAAATTTTTATTGTCTTGAAGAGTAAGAAGATGAACTTAAATTAATGTAGAAGGAACTTAAGTTAGTGTTGCTATTCTTCATTATAATTTTGTGACAGTTATGTCCTTCAACAGACATCACTGAAAATTGTAGTCTTCTTTCACTGAGACAATGTAGCATGCAAAGTTTCTCTGATGTTTTGTAATTTGTTGCTTTTTAGATTTTTATCCTGCTAATAACACTTATCCTAACAAACAGTTTTGAAAAAATAATTTTAGAAACTAAAATCGTGTTTCACTAGACAGTGATTAATATCTGTGACCTTTATTTTTATATCAGGAACATAAATATACACTTTTTACTGTGTCAGTCATTGTCTAAGATTTCATCTTTGTTCTGCTTTCCATTACATACCATGAATTATATGAAATTAATTTAATCGCTACTCCAAACAGAAATTAAATGTGCCCTTATCCAGAGTTACGTTGTTTGCTTTTACAACTGTAAGTCATAAGTAATTAATTTTCCTTGGAAAATTAATTCACTTACCATTCCCAGTAGCATCATATGTTGACACAGGGTTATAGATAGTTTAATATTTTTGTTCAGCATGTTGGCTTCAACTTTGGAAGACCTTAAAGCAAAACAAATTTAAATTTACTCAACTGTATATAATTCAGGGTTATTTAAAGTGAATGTTGTCTTTATTGCTGTCAACCAGCTGATGATGATGATTCTAAAATTATATTCAGTCTTCCAGAAAACTGAAGTCTATGGACATATGTGATTTATTTTTTCAAAAGCAAAGAAAACTGTTTCATATCTTACGTTTGGATAACAGGGCCACTGGAATGCCCTCAGTAGTAGAAAAATTTAGCTCCATGGAGAACATAACTATATATTACAAAGCCTTGGGCTAAGAAACTCTGTTTTTCCACATGCCTCATGTTGCTTGAGATATCGGTAGGATTCATTACTCCTGTTGCACTCAGAAATTTCCTAAGTTGCCTTACTTTGGAATGCTGTTTTGTTTTCTGTATAGCCATGGACAGAAGGGCATCTCATTGCAACTCCAAAGGGCATTACGGGCACTTGTGTGGGTGGCCCTGTTGCCCACAGCTGACTGTCCTTCATAAATGGCATTGAGCCGCCGGGGCCAGAAGTCTTCCGGAATGAGAGAGGCTAGACTAGAAAGATTAGACTTTTAAGTCTAATCTTTCGAGTTTGCCAGGAGNTTTCCTTTTCTTTTTCCTTTTCTTCTCTGTGCAGCTCCATAAAACATGGTGTTTATTACTTTGGTTTATTTTTATTTATTTAAGTCTCCCAACTGAAACTCCAGTGATGGCAGTGTTGCAGTTCAAACAAGCAAGGATTATTTTATAAATGTCCCTTTGTGAGTTGGTGGCTGCATTTTGCCTGAATGCAGGGGGTCGGTATCAGTGGCATTTAATTTAAAATTTTGAAGGTGGAAAGTAGAAATTGACATTTGATTCCAGTGTAAAGTTACTGCTAGAACAGGCATAAAAATATTATTGCATTAGCAATCACGGGAAGAAAATAAACTATGAGCATATTAACAATATACAGTCATATGACAGAATATTGTATAAAATAGAGCAGGAGATAGATGAAAATCATTTTTCAGATGCTTTTTGCACCACAATACATTTTATTAAGTAGACAGTGCACAGAAAAAGTATTCAACTAATAGAAATAGGTCCTACTAATAGTGCCTAAATGTAAATTTCTCTGTACATAGTGAAGTTGTACATAGATAAATCTTTTCACACCTCTTACACATACGTATGTGTATATGCAACATTGATGAATGTGTTGACAGATATCTCTGTGAAATTCTCTATCTGTTGTTTTCAAATTCAATTATCATGAGTTTCCCTAGCATATATAAGAATTTTAATGCTACTTTGTGTATCTATTAATGTAACAGGTCTCAGTAACTACTGCTGGCTGTTTCATTATTAGGGCTAAACTGCTTTAAAAAGACTTCACTATGATGCTTAAAAATACAAAGTGTGCTGCAAGAAAAAAATCTGTTGTATTCAGTTTAGCTTCATAGTTCTTGACAGTCATGTCTATAAGCGAAGCTGTGTCCTGCCCACCGCGCTAAAGCTGTTGTGCTCCTTACCCACACTGCCAGCTTTAACAAAGTGCAACTCTTGCCAAGCCTGCAATTCTTGTGCATTTCTTCGTTTTCACCTACCGTGTGATAGGATGTACTTCCCATCTCAGGAAAATGAGAAGCAAAAGCCAGCTCTATCCTCTTCTTATCCTTCTTGTTGGAGCTTTTGCTGATTACAGGTCTGAGAACTGGAGGCTCAGGACACCCGCTCCACTGTATCAGGATTCTCTTTAGTTACCCTTCTGTCCTACTCTTATCTGTAGGTACTGCATGTAACAATGTGTTGCCTAAGAAAAGTCTTGGGAGGCAACCAAAAGCTCTTGCTGTTCTTACAAATTTCTTGGCAGCGAGAGTTTGTGTTTTTGTTGGGAATATCCTCATTCATTTTATGATGACAGTGATTGTCTAAATTTGTAAGAAAAATTATGATAAAACATTTATTGTTTAAAAAGAATCTGCAGAAACTATTTCTTCAGGCAAAATTTATATTTTGAACTTTACTGTAGTTTTGGATTAGATAATTCAGAATTGGCACTAATTCTGAAAAAAAAAATGAGCTATGGAGTACAATAGCAAAAATCCCAAGAAGCTTGAACAAATGTGTACAGTGTCTCCTAGTGTAAGTGCCTGGCTCTTCGGAGGCCACCAAGAAGTCTACAGTGATTGACGTGCGTTCTGGCAAAGCATTTTTTTCTCTTCCTCCCCCCCCCCCCCCCCCGCAACAGTGTTGCAGTCAGTCAAAGTGTATAGACAAAGCTGAGTGAATACCAGTTTCCCCAGTACAGGGGCTATTTTTTCAGGAAGTCTAACTCAAACCAGATGTTTTGCTTAGACCTAGAGTTTGTTGCTGCCAAGCATCTCATCAGAGGTCAGAGTTCTGGGCTCAGGGCCCTGCTAGAATTCTTTCACAAATTGCTATTCGGTGAGGTTTTAATCCTAATGGAAAGAATAATGTGCTTGTAAAATCTGCAGTTATTACAAACACAGTATACATATTGTGGACTTCAAATGACTACATATTTCATTCCCATAAACAGGGAATGCAGATGAATGCAGTGTGTAATAGTTTTAGACATTCAAACTTAAACCAAGTATATAGTTTATACTACTGTTAACCATTTGCATTCTTAACACTCCTGTAAAATGAATAGTAATCTTGACTAACAATTGGCAGCTCAAAGCAAAACAAAATGAAAAAATCTCCAGCGTGTTTTGACTTGCAATCTGTTTCCTGAAGTAAATAGTAAATGCTTTTGAGAATGTTCAAAAACACTCCGCTTGCTAAGGCACTAGGTTTGGCACAGTTTATTTCTTTTCTTCTTTTATTTTTTCTGTCTCAGTTTTTAAATGGCTTGGTAGCAGCATTTTATGATCAAATTAATCTTGCTTCAACTATTTCTTCATATTGCTAATTATTCACCCCAAAACCTCAGAATTGAGTGTTTGCTCCAGCTTACTTAAAAACAAATGTTGGTGATACAAAGTGATAAGAACAAGATTTAATGATAAAAAAAATCTTGCTGTATATTTTGTCTTCTTGTTGGGAGCAGTATTGATAAATTTCTGTTGTGATTCTACTGAAGTGAACTTTGATTGTAAGGAAAAATTCTAAGGTAACTGATAGTGTGTTGCAGTCTGCAGCTAGAGAAATGCGTATTACAGTGTAATGTGTATATATTTGGTGCAATATGAAGATGAAGATTTAGAATATCAGATATTAATGTATTCTATAGAAAACAGGGCTGTAGTGTGAAGTTGGATGATGTAACTTGTATCTCAATACAGTGAGATTATAGTGATAAGTTGTTTCAGTTTATGTTGTGTAGCATCTGATTTTTCAGTGAATGCTGCTGAAGAATTATATGTTATTTCCAACTCTTATGTCTTAAGTATATTCAATTATATTTTATGTAACTGTGGTGTTTCATCACATCTTCATTTGTGATATTTATGTAACTTGTAAATGTGTTTTCAGTTTGGTGGAAAGCATAACTTGCAGGTGTTGTCACTCAAAAGAGTTAACATTTTCACATTTGTGTGATAATACTGATAGTCATGCTGGAAGGAGATATATGTATATAGGGCACTATGTCTGCGTTAAATTCTAAATTCTCTAAATTCTGAGACGTGCTGAGGTGTTCCTCTACTGTGCAATTTACTCTTTTATTACTTGTTTATAATAAGCAAAATGGATCATGATACTACAGTGCAGTTGTTACCTTTTGGAGAGGGGAGTCTTATACACCAGTTAACTCTTTACTAAGTCTCCCTGTTGACTAAATTTGTTTCATGGCATTGAATGTGGAGATTTGTGAAACAAATCACTGCTATATCAGTCCAGTTGTTGAATAAGAAATTAATATAGCCCATATTTGGGCAGCAGATTCATTTTCAGATAAGGTATGCATCTTTCAGATGGTAGAGAAAGTGGCTTTGTTCATGCCATCTTCTTTAGAAAGGAGAATGTGGACAAAGTGATTTTGGTAAGCTGCTTTTCCATTATTATGTACACTTGTATAAATAATAATATTTTCCCTTGGTTTAGTGAATAAATATGATTTATTTATTTTTGTATGTCCAGAACTGAATAGGAAAACTTGTGTTCTCTCTCTGGGTAGATCATAAGTTTTAACTGCACTCTGTTAGAATCTGCTTTTTTATTAACTGAAAGTAGTTCGGTTGTTTACTAAACATGTGAACCCCTAAAAAGACTTATACTGCAAATTGGATGATCTTAGTGCAAGCTGCTGCCTCAAGGTGGGAAAGCCAATATTAAACATGCAATGAAATTAGTACATGCAACCTCATCATTCAGATACAATGAGAGAAAGTGGAGGCAAACTGCAGTCTTATAAGAGAAGCTTTTTCGTATTAATGAGTTTCCATTTGCCAATAATTCTGTCATTTGTAACTTGAATCATTCATCACCCCTGCAAATGGTTCTTTCAAGACATTATTTGCAATTTTGTCTTGTGTTTTTGTCCTTGATGTTGTGAAAATGACCGTCTACTGTTACAGGAATGAAAAGAGATCTCATTCAAACATCTTTTGTGTTTCCACTTTCAGTGAAAAATGTTTTTCAAACCTGCAGCTGGTTATTTCTGCAGGAGTTCCCACTTACATTCAGGTTTGATTGACATTTTGAAATGGCAGCTTTTCATGAAAAGCTGTTAACTTGTAGAATTTGGTTATGGTACTAAGACAGACTGACTTTGTTCTGCTGTTGGGGCCTGTCCAACCTAAACACAACCCTGCATCTGAATTTAATAGTGCTACTCAGCACAGGGAGTGCAAGCTTTTTTCTTTTTTTCATTTTTCTTTTCTGTTTCTTTAACACTGTTGCTTCTGATATGTTTTTGAACCTGACCTGATAAGTACTCATCCTGATAGCTTCTCTGTCAGTAATTGGATTAATTAGCATTCCCCTTTTTCCCTCTCCTGGACTAGCTAGGAGAAGCCAGGTTGTGTTATCATTTCAGTGATGGAATATATTTTCATTTTACATGTTGAAAATAAGTGGAAAATGTTTTTTAATGACTGTACAAATACTGCAGTGTCTGTCTTAAGATAGGAATTGCTAACTGCAGCCTTTTTTATTATTATTTATTTTTCAAATTTTGGGTATGAGGAAAAGCTTATGGTAGTAACAGTTTTTCTGAGCATTGATTACTGATGTAGTTTCTAGTCAAAAACTGAGAAAGCAGTGCATAACACAAATATTCGGCTGTTGACTTTACTGAGTTGGTGTTTAATATTATGCCAGAATGTTGAAAGTAGGAAAGAGAGAGACATTATGCAAAATCAGTTTCCCTGGGTGTTTCTTGCCAAGCTTCTAAATAAGGATATGAGGTACCCATATACGTTAGCTGAGAAGGAAGAGGAGTATTTTTAACTTTGAAAGAGATCATTATTTATGTGAGGGAATTGAAAAAAGTAGAGATGGAAGCATCCCAGCATCTGTCCCTGGATGGGTGGCTTCACTCGAGTGTGAGAAGTAGATGATGGGAAAATATTTGTGGTTTTCCACAGGTTAGCTGTACAGTCCTGTAAGAGTAAATTTGTGTGATCTGTATTTGGGAGCATTTAAATCTTGTTTTCTAAAGACGTGAGTCATAGTGCAATTGATTACAAGTAATTGTAAATTGTTGAGCTGCTGATAGATTAAAAATACATTCTTTTCTATATACCATAGTTAGAATTTCTGATGAACTGTTCTTTTAACTGTTTAGTTGCTTTTATAAAACCTCCCTACAGATTTGCACCTGCCCGTAGTGATACACAAATTGATATATTTATCCAACCCTATGCCACTGTAGTTTGTTTAGTTGCTGAGGTGGTAATGTGGAATATGTCCTGTAATTTTGTGTGAATGCTTGTGAGCTTCATGTGAACGTTCAAAGTAAAAACATTCTAGTTGCCACCTAGACATTGCTGTTAAGAGCTAATATATGCCACCACTTTTTCTTGCAAGCAAAGGCAGGATACATGGGTACAAGCTTTTTGGTATACCCTTAAGGTCACTATGAAATAGTAGACCAATTGAATTAAATGGCAAACTGCCCACTGATTTCAAATGGAGCCAGAATTTTGCCCTTTATCTCTATCAAGCCCTAAGGGCAAGCAGATTTCATTCTTAAACAGCCCCGATGTGGCAATGCTTCAAAGGAAAGTTGAGCTGTTGTGAAAGTTGGACCCAAACAGTGCAAAATGCAGAGGGAAGTACTGGGACCTTGAACTGCACTTGGAAGTATGGGGGCTACAAGTGAATGGCTACTGTCCCATTGGGTGCAGTGAAACATGATTACCCATTTGAAGTGCTGTCTGCCATGTCATTTGCTGTAGAAACACATTCTCTTCATGTGTTACTGACTGCAAATAAACATTTTCTGCACAAAAATAATTAGGAGAATACAGAGAACAGGTGAGAGTAACCAAGATGCTGTTGCTTTACACTATTCCCATGCATAGTAACACAGGTTGGATTTTTCTTATAACTCCTCAGCAATACGACTTAACATTTAAAATAAGTTGGTTTTTTATTTCATTGCATATTTAATGGTAATTTTTTCTGGTATTCCTTCTTTAGGAATCTGTGGTAAATTTCAGTAATGTGTATGGTCATTTCATGTGACATCTTTTTTTTTTTAAAGAAGAGTGTGTTAAGACAGAATGCTTATCAAATTAAGGACTGAAACACTAGTGATTTGCAATCACAGCCATCATGGCTTGCAAGTTAAAATTTTAATGGAAAACATTAGTTTCAGCCAGGTAAACATACATTTAGGGTCTTCAAAGTCATTTGTTTTACAAGAACAACTGTTGTTCTTATTTGTAGTAGTTTAAGCACTGCATATTATTATTACAGAGCAAAAATAAAAATTCTCTGGTGAACCTGGAGTTTTTCTGGGGTTGACACATTTGTCTGGGCAGAGGAATTAAGTAGCCTCCTAACACTTTTTTTTTTAAATTTTTTGCTAGTCCTGTAATTAGTTGTTTGAAGTGATGGTACTTTATTTCGATTTTACTTCCTCAACTTGTATAGAAGTGTGCTGTGAATGAAAATTCTCCTACCTGTTTGCTTCCTTAAGATTAGCAAAAACTTAGACATTGCAAAACCTCAGAGTAGGTGGGTTGATAATCTGGACAGTCTTTGTAAATATTAAACCCTTCCCCATCTGTTTGAGTATTTTTTTTATCCAGCCTTTATTCCTGCTGTATAGTTGTCCTTCATTTTATTTTAATTTGTCTGATGGATGTAATAAACTAGAGGGGGGGAGTAAAGGAAATTTTATTTTTGTTACGTCCTCTTAAATTTCTGTCTCTGTGGTGAAAGAAGTCAGTGTTAAATCCATTTGTTCCTAAATTATAGATAAAGGCTACTTTTAATCCTAATTAAGGCTATTCTGAAGCAATGTTCCTGACGTGCTGTCACTCATGTCTTAGAAAGTGTAAGTTGTCAGGGGCGTCTTCCTCTCTAACTGCTTCCATCTACAGTGCTGTAGTAAAGCTGTGTTGATGGATGTTATGTATATATGTTATGATAAATATGTGAGGGATATCTCAGGAAAATCTGGTCCTGCCATAGCTTTTCCTTGCTTACCCAAGGACCTTTGTTAGAAGTACTTTATTCTGAGTAGTGCTGTTACAGAACCCAGGCATTTTGCTGGAAGATCTTTTAAGTGTGGATAAGAAGGGTCATCGTGCAGTTATTGGCTTGAACTGTGTGCAAAATACTATATCCATGGTCTTTATTTTCATAGCATTCCTTCCCTCTGTATGCATGTCATTAGAGTGTCTTTCTCTTTTATCACATCCTGAGATCTGATCCAGCTTTGCCATAAGTAGGTACCGTATAATTTCCCAGCTCTATTTAAGAAGGCATTATGCTTCTTCCACAATCTTTTCAGAAAAGCTAGTGTCCCCAGTAAATGGCCTATCTTAATGTGTTGTTGGGATTAGTTTTTCAGGGCTTTGGAAAGTAGTTTGCCAAGGCTTCTCTCTCTTGGGGTGTCTGCATCCTGAGTGAGATACCTTTCAGAATGTGGTTTTTTTTCACATGAGTGTGTTTTTGCCTGTTTTTCTCATCGCATAACTAGGAAAAATAGAAAATATATTAGTATATAAACTCTTTAAAGATATGAATACTTTCTGAAACATTTGAACCAGTTGAAAATAAGAGTAAATTCTAGGCAAATGCAATAGTCGTCTGAAAATGGCAGCATGAATTTAGATGTCTGGTATCTGAAGAGACAGGCTGGAACTGTGGTATTACAACACGTTTGTATGTGACAGAGGAATTTTGTTTTGCAAAGCAAACTTTTTTGTGCTTGTTTTGTGTTAGTAGCTATTGATAATGTTCTAAAGCTGCAGCTCTCCAAGAGAACTCTTTCACTGACTGTGACATAAAGACAGAATTTCAGATGAAGAAAATGCATATTTTAACACAATGAGGTGCAGCATGTGCAGATGGAAAAAGGAAGAAATTAAACTTTCTTGAAAAACCTGAGGAGATATCCATTTATTTTCTGAACCTTTAGAATTGAATCATGGAGAAGACTGAGAGTACTTGAGGAACATATCTGTGCATAAGGCATAATCAAGAACATCAGTTGTATGTTCCAAGTATAAATTTCAAAATGGCTGCTGCGGCAAGAAGCATTTTATCTTCTGTTAAGAAGTAATTATTTCTCTCATTTGATGTGGCATCATCTGTGTGCATGTATGTGCAATTCTTTCTTTCATTTTCCTAACTTACCTATTTTTCAATATACTTTGGACCAGTTTTCCATACCTCATACTTGAGGCCTTTGCTTTGTATATAGCTTGAACCACTATAGATGTTTGTTTCCAGTTCTCTTTTAGATGTATACATGAAATAATGAAAATGTGTTTCTCATAAATCCTACCTAACATAAAAGGAAAGAAAAAAAACAAAACAAAACAGCAGAAACAAACAAAGAAAAAACCCCACCAGCCTCCAAATCAAAGTACAAGTCATTTAAATTTTTTTTGCATACTTTGTTTTACAAAGATAGTATCTTAGGAATATACTTGACTGAAACAGTGTTGGAGGCATTTGTCCTATTTGGTTGTACATGTGAGGTGGTCTAGTTGATGTTGCTAGAAGTTAAGAGCAACAAGAACCTGGGAATCAGTTTTTGAAGACACTTTCCCCACTGCTAGGATGTGACTGAGTTTTAAATAGTTTTGTTTTCCAACTTCTTGTCCAGACCTTAAATCTGAGGGTACGGATCTGTTAGTCTGAGGGGACAGCATAGTTGCATCCAAATCTTGAATTCCTACTTGAAAATAACTTACGAAAGAGGGCAGACTAATTTTTATCCATGAACTGATGTCATCTCTTGTTCTGGAAGAGGATATAATGGGTTCAGTTACAGCGCTTTTTTTACTCCTACTATAATAAATAAGACAATGATTTGATGAGAAATGGTTTTTAGCTCTAAATATCCTGTACTTTAGAAACTGTATTTTAATTTTTTTGTGCTGAAACATGGACAGCTGAAAACCAAGGAAAAAAAAACATTTGTAAGCTGTCCCTGATCCAAGCAATCAGCAAACACAGTGATCAATACATGAACATCATAAAATATTGGAGAAGCAAAATGTGTACTGTTTGTTTCTGGGTAATGATGCTTGGGTTGTAGTCAGGAAATGAAGAATTGTGGTCCTTTCTGGTTCATTTGCTTCTATTTTAGTTTCAGAGAAATCACTAAGTTCTTGTGGGTTTGATTTGTCATCTGTGAGACTGGGACTGTTTTCAGGTACCTGTATCGAAGTAGTGTGAAGTTTAAAGGTTCTGCAATATGCGTGTGACTGTGGCAGGGGAGGTTATTACTATTCTAATTTTAGAATAGCCTAGCAAAACCAAAACTTTTTCTGTAAGCAGATATCTCCCAGAAGTTCTGTTACCTACAGGTCAAAGTAGTCTGAGTAAAGTACACCAAAACCAAAAGTCACTACTTAGTATCTCTGCAGTACCATCTATGCATTTTCTGCCACTCAAAGTTTGGAAGAAGTTGAGTACTTCTGATATTTTATGAAGTGACTTCAGAGTTTCTGAGAATGCAGTACTCTAACATGCAGGTTTTCTAGACTCTTAGGAGCTACATTTTCCTCTTCAAATTCTTGACTGCCTGTGTTTTTAAAGAGTAAAAAATAGACTGGTTTTCTTAAACTTTTCGTCTTCCTTCATATTTTTGTCTTCCTCAAACTTTTCTTTGTGTTTGCAATCATATGGAAAGCTAATTATTATTCTAAGTGTACTGTTCTATCTACCATAGATTGTGGGATTGCTTTTGGATGCAAGAATTGCCTTTGAACCTTGGGTGTTATGCACCAAATCTTTGTGTGGCCAAGACTCTCATCCGTTGTTACATCTCAGTCTGAGATAAATTTGCAGTTTGGGAATGGCATTAGCTGTCCATGTAACCTCCTTTTGCAGAGGGGGGGTGATGTTGCTTGGGCCAAAGTTAGTGATGACAAGTCTCAAGGCAAGCTGTCTTCTCCATCACAACAGTACTTGAATTAGCTCCACTCTTTGCACCAACTTTCCCAGCCATGTGCTTTAGAACTCACTACAATACTTGCACTTGAGCTTCTTTGCCAATCTTTGTGTGTTCCAGAAGAGGAAGATTGGCCATAGCTGATCTAAGGTGTTTCAGTTATACAATTTTCTATCAGAGCAACTGCTAACTTATGTGAGGATTCATCAAAAGCTTGATGCCCTAATCTAGATTATTTAGAGTAACTATCTTTTGGTGTTCTTAAAATACAAATTCACTACAAAAAAGAACACTCAATAACAATTTATTGTTTCGTATTTTAAAACTCTGTATTATTTTAGTTTAACTAATAATTTGCTGAAGCTGACACACATTGAACAATACTGTCTAATATTTGATTGATCCATCTGCTACCTCATCTCTTCACTCGCAGTGCTGCAGAGCACGGATAAAACTGCTACTCAGCTTCTGTCCTTAATCAATGTAAAGGAATATCAGCCAGTGATTTCAATGGAGCCTAGATTCTGGAAGTCCTAAGTCATCTGCAAGTGGTGAGAGGCAGATATCAGTACTAAAAAATCAGAGGTGATTTTAGTTCTCCTCTTGCTCAGTGATATACTGGCTTAGGATTGTATACGTTTATACAAATAGACCACTCTATTCCCCCTACTTTAAAATGTTATTAAAACTGAGCCAGTAGTTGCTTTTTGGACAAAAAGATTTTATAATTAGAATTCATTGTGATACCTGATTTTAAAATTTTTTTTTTGGAGTTTCTAAAGTATTAGGTCTTAAGTTTTTTTAATACTTCATTTCTAACTTTATTATTGTGTTTCCCCAAGCTTGCCTAAAATTTAAATAAAGTTTTAGATCAATTATGAAATAAAAGATTTTTCAAGGCAAATAGAGGTCAGTTTTTAAAATGAATGATTCTGTGATCAGATTACAGATTTACAATGCATATATTCATATATGCAATAGTTAAAAGCTCTGACTTGGTAAGTATCTTGTAAACTTTAAAGTTCGTAATAGTAATGCAGTTATTATTTACAGACTTTACATTAGAGTATACCTAAGAAAACTTTGTTCTAAACTTTTTTCCTAAATTTGTTGCACTACAAAATTATGTATTATTTTACATGTTTGCAAATTCTGTGTTCTTTAAAATGTTTTAAAGAAGCCTGCTGAAGGAATTTCCAGGTCTTGAATATAAGTAAAAGGACTATGTTATGAGGGCACAAATAACAGTTTTAATCAGGGATACTGGTAAAATAAGTGTTCTTTGATTTGTGCTTTTTGCCTTCTACCTGCTGAGGTCTTATTTATTTGAATAAAAATGTGTCTATTGCAAGAGTACTCAATTGCTGTTTTTATATATGGGGTAGTACATGTAGTGTTCTAGTTTATGCCATTCTACTGTCTCATTTTGATTTCTCACTTTTTGTATTATGCTAATTACATTAACAGTAACAATCATACACTGTCAATGGTGATGGTGGTTCTGAAATGTTGCTTGGTTTTGAGAATGACAGAAATGTTTATGTTCTTGTTCACTTGTAAAAATTGTTATTGAGAACATTCTAATGCAACGTCAGCTAACACGTTAGCGCAGCTAATTTGTTATTGAGACCTGTCAACTTTTCAACCTCCTATGTGCAAACACTTTGTTAGTGCTATATATGTAATAGGGAAAGTGCTAAATATATTTTTTATGCAAATTTTGCTAAGGATAGGGCAGAACACATTTCTGAAAAGTCATAAGCTTAATATATCATAGTGATTTTTTTTGCAAATTGCTTACTTATTCTTTTTCTTTAAATATACCTGTTGTTATATGAGTGGTGCTGAAATTGCTTTCATTTATGAGAGATGTGAATGACACAATGGATTCTTATGTAGTCTGCCTGTCAAATCCGTAACTACTGCTAACTGAGTTAACTTCTGTTTTTCCACATGTTTCCTGGTTTTCTGTCAGCTTTCAGTCTTCCACGGGTCATTCAGTAAACACTACTCTGAGTGATTTTTTTGAGTTGCCGTATGTCAATCACACTTATTTTCTTTGCTTTTTAGTAAGCAGAGAAAATAAGGTTGCTTTATTTGGGTTTTGCTGTCTTCTGCAGGGCAGTGTCTTGCATTCTCTTTCATTCCTAGCTCATTTTTGCTTTTAGCTAGGCTATGGAAGAGCTTGGGAATCAAGCAGAAAGGAGTGTCTGATCAAAGTAAAGGAGGACCAAATAGAAGAGAGGGAGATAGTAGCAGGATTTGCAAGAGTTCTTTAAGCATATTCAATTTGAGCTGATCTACTCAAACCAGTGTTGGGAATTGAGCCCCTCAAAGAGTTGCATTATCTTAAAGCTTTTTTCAGCAAGCATTTTCAAGAGGTGCTATCACCTTAAATAAAAAACTTTTTTTTTCTTAGTTGTATCTTGACTATTTCTATATAATTACTAATTCTGTGGGGTGTGGGACTAAAATCTGCTAAATGTAATTTTTTGGCATCTACATTTTTTCCTAATGAGGGAATGGATGTGTCACTGTATTAAATATATTCTCAGTGCATTGCTGATATGAGTAACCTGATGTAGCAGTTGATAAGTGTGTATACTAAATTTGAGACAGCCAGTGAGAGCAAGAAGTTTCTTATATGAGACACCTGGGATACAATAAAATATGCATCAGCTATACTGATCTTTCCTTTATATAAGTTACCCTTAAATGAATTTGTTTTTTGTTGTTGTTTTTAATAATAATTCAAGTACCACATTCCTCATTAGAGATGGAGGAGAGGAACCCCAACATGTCTTCAGTTGAGCTGAAAGAAGCATGTGTATTTATGTAGCCTCTTGCCAAGCTTCTCATATCCTCTGGGGACTCTCTTTGCTCTGAGTAAGGCTGGTGGGAATGCTATATCCAGGAGCTGTTGTTCCTCACCCTTCTGCTGCAGGGTGATGCATGGTCACTGACTTCAGACTAAACAAAATTCCCACAGATGACCACACTCACCTGGGCTTTGTAACTTCTATCTTCTCCCCTCTGTTAGCAATCTTTCTTTTTCTCCTTCTCTTATTCTTCAGCAATCTTCAGAAAAATGTTCAACAGAATGTGTTGCCTTTCAACCATGTGATCTATGAAGCTCCACTCCTGATGGTCCTTGATTTATCTTTCTACAGTCCTGCAGGATATCCCCTATATTTGTAGAGCTTTAAGACCCCCAAAATACATGGTTGGATTGAAAATGAAATGCAAGGCTTTCCACCTATAGTAATTTGGATTTTTACTTTTGCTATTTATTGGCAAAAATGTCCCTCTGAAATCTCCAGGAATTATGTAGTTGATTATAATTGAAATTTGTATTGCTGCTTCTTAGTCACATAACAATATGCATTGGAGAAAACTTGTACCTGCTTCAGAAGGAGGAAGATATTTTTGGGTATGCATCATTTTCTGCTAACTTGCTCATGTCACAGAAGAAGCTAACTTTAGAAATAAGACGTGTCAGTGATGGGACTGAATTTGTGTGGCAAGCTTGGCAGTATTACTGCTTCTCTTAGGACACAAGCACGAGTAAATGTAAGATGAATTCCAGCAATTTGCAAGTGACTCAAAGCATTTACATGATAAACTGGTGGATTTTTGTTTTCTTACTTTTTTTAAATGCTTGAGCTTAAAGACTTTGGTTTTGTTTTTATTATTTTCTTTGAAAATCTAAATCCATTTCTTTCTCCTGGGATATTTCAGTAATAGTAATATGCTGTTAAAATAAACAGAATTTTGATTTTTGAAACAAGAAATAAATCAGAGTTAAGTACATAGGATAACAATGTATCCTATAACAATGTAACATTTGGAGAAACCACAAATAATCTTCAGAAGAAATTCAAAAGAAGTTAGATCGTTTCATCAGACATCAGAGGGTAAGCTTATTTTCTTAGACTCTAGCTGGAAGGGATTTTCCAGAGGATGTTAGAGATGAAAACCCTGTTCCTGAACTTTCCAGCTTTTTCACCTGACATGTAAGGTACATTTTAATTTTTTTTTTTCTAATTCTGGACATGAAAAGATGCTTCTCCTTAGATTATTTCTGTTACTCTAGTCCTGCTGTACTTAAGGGTTTGTTACAAATGCATTTTACTTTTGTGGTTTTACAAGAATTTGAAATGAAGCTGATTGTATATAGGTTACAGCACTAGTAATGTTTTTCCATTTTTTAAATTTTGAAACACATTGCTATGGATTGAATCTCTGTAAAATAATATAGTTTTAAACTTTGCTTAGGATGTGTTGTCCCACCTAATTTCTCTTTCAGTAAAAGTCATTGAGTTTGCACTCTGAGAGTTATGAGAGTTATGCCACTCTTTAAAGAAAAAGTAGTATTTTCAAGAGGCATGTTGTCTGGTCGCACATGCCAATATTAAAATTCACGGATACAGAAGCTAATAGTAGGTACCAACAAAATAATGTTTTATGAAGTGTTAGAAGTCTTTCAGGACTCAATCAGACAGGAAAAAAAAGGTTAAATTGCATTTGCTTCATTGAAGGCTGACTTTTGGATTCAAAGGACAAGTGAGGTATAACTTGATCAAAACCCAAAATAAATTGTCTGGCACACAGCTCAGTCTTATTTAGAATGAATATTGATCTTGTTATAGTACTGTAATGCTGAGCCTGGGTCAAGAACCTGCAGGTTGCTGCTCAGACTTGAGAACTCATCCCCTCCCCACTGCTTTCTAACCAGCATCATTAGGTCATGTCTGCACCACATTTGTAGGCTCTGCAGGGTACAAATAATTCCTACTTGACTGTGTTGGAAGGTGCCTTGCTTGGCTCTTGAGCATTTTAAAGTAATAATGATGTACAGGCTGATTATGTTGATGTGTACTAATATTTGTAAATGGAAAATAATTATTTCAGAATTGCTGTGCATTGCAGTAGAATTTTAAGCTGTTTGAATTTGTCTTTCAGATACATATGCAATCATACCATCCTTTGTGAAATTATGATTTTATAGGGAACCAGGAAAACATTACCGAATGCATTTTAATTATGTGTATTATTTTTAGTGTTGTGTGGAGGTTTAGTATTGTGGGGCTTTTTTGCAGTTGCCAGAGGTAAAGAGCTTGGAGTTGTAATTTACTTGTATGCAAAAGCTTCCCATTCTAGTCTAACACTGGTAATCTAGTTTTCAGGCAAAGTTAGTGTGCTGATCCACCATTCATGGACATTAGTACACTTGCTGACTGCAGCCTCCAAGCTTGGTGTGAGCACTGGCTCTTTGACTTGATAGATTTGCCATGCTGATAACAGATGTATTTTTATGGTCTGTACTGGTGCGCTGCTAGAAATAACTGAGCTGAGAGGCTATTTAAAATACTGCCTTCCTTTTGTGTACATCAGCAGGTTTTTGAAACTGCAAAAGGGATCTCAGTTACCATTGAGGGAGCACCATCTCAAGGAATAGATAGGTTTTTAGTAAAGTTAATTATTTCCAATTGGTGTTTGTAACTCTTGAAACTGAGTGAAACAACAATCCTTGTTCTCTGCTACATAGTATATGGCAAGAAAAGATAGCTGAAGTGTTGGGACATAATGACAGAACAGAACCATCATGTGCGTAGTAGACAGATATTCTTTAACACTATTCTTCAGGGGTAAACATTTTGTGTGATTGGTGAAATTATATGAAATGAAGTTGTATTGATCATTAGCTTTTTTTAGTATGGATTTGCAGAATGGTTGCTTTGAAATGTGTGGTATTTTTTCAGATAATTTTAATAAGTTGGCCGTGGACTAATCTGAGCAGTAATTGTGACTAGAGATCTAAATAGCTGCCCTTGATTTTCTTCCATGTTCGTGAATATAAGTTGTATTTGGGATACTCTTTATAAAAATATTAGAGAAATGTAATGTTTGAATTTCATTTACTGATTGACTGTTCTTTACTGTAGCAGTTTCAATTAATCAAATAATTTTCTGCATCTTGTTCCCTGGTGCACTTGGTAACTCCTTAGAAAAAAATACTGAAATATGGTTACAGTTCTTGATACTACTTAGGACAGATTAATTTCTATAGTCCTCTGCACAAAAAGCTCAAACCAAACAAATGTGTAAGTTCTTGCTAATACTATTTGTGAAACAAGGTGGCTTTGTTTTCTGGAGAGTGATGATAAACAAAAGTTTGCAGTTTTGCGCTGGACATCCCACAGTTTGTGGCAAGCTCTTTACTTCTGCTGGCCTTAGTTTCTGTAAATTGGGAGTATTGATCCTTTTGGAGATCATCATATAAAATTAAGTCTTCAGATCTACTATTACAGTAAATACTTTAATGGCAGCCATTTCTGAGTATCATTTAAGTATAACTTTGTATTTGGCCAGTAAATTCAAGAAGGTGTTTGAACATCACACCAAAGAACATTCTCCTACTTGTTAGACATAGCTGTGATAGCACCATTTGTGCTTGGCTCTGAGTTTAAAGGCTATGCTGAACAGTTTTAGCAGGGACACCCTCATTCATTGTGGTGTATTCAGAGCTAGTACTATTATGAAAGTGTTTTATTTAGAAGGATTTGCAGGGATCAGCTGATGCAATGATCAGTGGTATGTGAAGGGGTTGTTGGTGACTGTGCAACATCAAGTTCTGCATAACCTCACTTTGAAAGCAGCCTGGAATTTTAGACTTGGGCTTTACCTGTGCAGGTGTTATTCTGATACACTTAATGCAACAGTTCATCATTTCTGTCTTTACAAACCTGTTGTAGGGAGTGAGGAGCAGGGTGTATGTGTGTTTCTAGTGTCAGACCCATTTGATACCACCCCAGTGCATATAAATAGCACACAGAATTAATTATATAGCATCATCTAACCTCTGATATTTGAGAAGATCAGTGAAACTGTTGAAAGAGTGGAAAATGTACTCTAGACCTTTCTGAAGTGTAACATTTGGGCAGTAGGAAGTCTTGGCAATGATAGTGAGATAATAATGTTTTTACCTACTTTTAGAAACTAAATGTGTAACATTTCTCTGTGCCTTGTTTCAGTGTAAAGAGGGGTGTAAAAATGTCTTCATTATAGCCAAAGGAAGTTTTGATGATCAGTAGCTGCATCTTGGGAGGCAGGTTTGCCATCTGGAAGATTTTCCTGGCTTTTACAAGTTAACATCATTCAATGTGTCTTACTTCAGTGAGGAACTGGAAGCTTAGGGATTGTTTTATGCTTATCCTGTTCTGTCACATCTGCCTGTTCACTTCATCTCTGCCTTCACATACGTGCTGTGATGTCCATTCCAAGTCACATGACTCTTACGTGTTGGAGCAATAAAGAGCAACTTGTGCATGTCTTGTTTTGGATTTTTTAATGATGTCTGTCAAACAGAAATAAAGTTAAGATGCAAGTCATCTTTGAGAGACCTGAGAACTTTTTGTCTTCTTGGCAAGAGAAAAAGAGACAGGTACTGTAGTTTTTTTTCAAGATGTATTGTATCTCATTAATCTTACACAAACTATTGGAATAAAAAACTCAGGTCTCTAGATAAATGTCAATGGTGCATTTGAAAATGGGGTTCTGTGAGCACTGGCGTTTCTTCCCTTAGCAGACATATTTTAGGATGCTTACCTTTGGATTGTGACAGATCCTTTCCTTGAGTTTCAGGGAATATAGTAGACTGAATTACTATCTAGTTTCACTTTCTGCAGGCTGAAAATAAAGTTTCTGTTGAAACAAGTCTCTTCCAAAGAACTCCTTATAAAGCTTAGACCAGATTGATGAATTTCCTTCTTTGCTACACCCTATGCTATAAGGCATTGTGGAGAATCATCGTGATCATCTTAAGGAATGAATCTGAAACTTGGGGAAGCAGCAGTCTACACTTCTCTTTGCCACAGGCTCTGTATTCAGAGCAGTTGTCTAGAACAAGATACTTTTTCTGAGGTGGCCAAGAACTGCTACAGTTAATAGAATTTGTTAACCTAACTTATGAAACTGTATCATAATCAACTTGCAAGCACTTTGGAGTCAGTAGCCTTCCTAGAAGTAGAAGGAAATTGTACTCTGCACTTTTTTTCTCCTTATGCCTTTCTTAATCACAATGAACTTTTTTTTAATTAGAATCTTTATCTTCCAGTGAACCTCAAATAAAACGTTTAGTGAAAAACCTAGCCCAGTATTTGGCAGCTGTACTTGGCAAAGAAGAGAAGATGTGGGTGTTGTTTCTGAACATTTTATTTTGGTTCTTGTACTGTGTTATATAAATGCATCCTTGCATGAGTGTGTGTGTGAGCTGGAAGCCTCTAGCTCTAGTATATTACATGGCTGAAGCCAGGAGGAGGAGGGAATATAGTCCTCATTAAGGGAAGCTACATCTTCAGTAAGTCAGAAAAATGAAACATAAGGGAACATAAGACTTCTTTTAAGGGTATGTTTTTTTGTTTGTGTCTTTATTCAAAAAGAAGCTATTATGTTGCAGTAGTGATGCCTTAAGTTTTTGTTTTTTAGAAGGCCTTCAAAGGATACACCTTGGGCAGTACAAGAGCCTGGGCATGGCTACAGCCAAGATAGATGCCAGGTCACGAGTTTTCACAGTTTTATAAGTTTTGGTCCCTTTGTATACTGGGGTCAATTGTCTAATTACAGCTTCAGGTTATGAAGTCCTATCCTCCCAGTTTGCTCTCCTCAATTCACTGTTGTTTATACTTTTGGAGCCTGAAGCTGCAATGGTGTCCTTGGTTCTCAGGCTGGAAAAGGATTGTTTTGTCTAACTAAACTGTGAAGAGAACTTGCTAATGCTTTACATGAAGTTCAGAGTTATATACTAATGCAGTACAGAATCTGGAAAATATGAAAGCTAAAACTTAAGGCATCAGCAGCAATGCATTAGTAAGTAGAAACTGATGTTTGATCTGCCAAGTGTACAAGCAAGCTTTGTGGTTATGAGACCAAGGATGTGTGCAAATGCCAGTACTTACGCATCTACATGGTGTTTCGCATGCAAAATTAATATAGGAAGAGAAATATTGGCGAAATATGAGCTTTGTGCTTGTAAGTAACTTTATTATATATCACATCATGAAAATGCATCCCATTACCATCACCTGATATAGGGAGCTATGAAATGTATTGCCTGAAGTTTTACGACTGCCTCAGTTATTAACCACTGCTTAATGAACTACCAGTGTTAGTAGATTGGGATTGATGCTATTGGCATGTTAAATTTAACAGTGAAATCTTTAAAAGATCTGAATGGCTTAGAATGTAAAACAAAGTAATGGATGAAATGTTTGGTGCCTTGGCTTGGATCCAGCTTGATGTCCTAAATGAATGCATCATGAAACCACAATAGATCAACCCAGATTTACATGAGTGATGCAGAAGAGTCCTGAAGCTAAGCCAACATAGTGATTGAATTAGCTCCTGCATTTAGAGAGGCTTCTCCCTCCAGGTCAGACTTCTAAGCGCTGATGGGCTTGTGTGGGGAACTCGCAGTTACAGACTGAAGTATGCCTACATTTGGGAGGAAAAGAAATCTTAGAGCTTCAGAACTTTTACCTTTGACAAGTGTGACTGATTTTTCTTTTAGGGGGAAAAGAGGGAAACACTGTGAACATTTCCATTAGTGGTGCTTTGGTCAAGGGCCTGCCAATCTTCCCACAAATGTCTGTTCAAAATTTGAAACATTTTGTTGCCATGAGGTTGATAAGTACCTTATGTATTGCTCACCTTCATACAGTACGTGGCTTTTTCTTTTAGTAAATAACTGTACTGTAGTGTGATGCTCATAAATGGGACTATTTTGCAAATATCTGTGTGTACTGGTGCAAAATGTGATCTCTATTTGTAATAAACTGATTTTATAGGTAAATAAATTTATGATTAAAGACAAGACATAGTAGTTGACCAGAAGCATTACTCTTTTTGAGTAATCATGTTTTTAGTGAAGTTTTGTTTTTACAAGATGCAGGGGAATAGTTATTAAAGAACAATACCGGGAAATGAAGTGTGTCTTTATTCTAGAGATTTGTATAATGACAAAGATGTTTCAAAGAGATATTGGGGACATTTAAAAAAAATATGTTCTGCAATTCATGTTTTTAACTGGTACCCTCACATAAGATATTGGTAAGTTCCAGCAGCTATTTTATTGATGTTGGTGCTATATGCTGTATATAATCAGATATCTCAATTTTTATTTCTCAGCATGATGTATCACAGACTTTGCTCAAAGCAACTCTGGACAGCGTGGTCGAAGAGTGTGTCAGCTTTGTAGGAGTTGATATTAACATCTGCTCAGAAATACTATTAAGGTGAGTGAAACATTTTCCTATTCCAGTAATTACATGGCTCTGGATCACAGAGTCTCTGTTTAGTCTGCCATCTGACTCAAGCTCAGCTGGAGCAAATGGTTCTTGTGTTAAACTTCCAATTACATAAAAATGACACAGTAAGACAGTATTTCACTGAATCATTAAGAGTCGGGTTTAAGGATACGTGTGATTCTCCAGGGTAAAACTATTCTTCAGAAAAAAACAGATATTTAAAAAATTTGAGCCAACACTGCAATTTTAGAAAAGCGTGATATAAGTAATATGTATTTTTACATGGAGAAAGGTATTTTCAAATGTACTTTGTCTCTTAGAAGCTATTTTTATAGGTACGTCTAAGTGGAACAGGTTGTAAAACTTGGGCAAGGAAAGGAGAAAAGGAAAGATTTAAGGGAAAACTTGAAAAATTTATCCACTTTTTTACCATTTGTTTTTTGTTAAGTAGTTATGCCATGTTTACTTGAAGAATGTTCTGGACTTTATTTTTCGTGGTTAGAAACTAAAAGCTCTCTTGAGTGCATAGAATTCAGTATTGTTTAGGCGACAGATTCTCAGAAGAGCGAAAGTACTGCTGTCATCCTCCATAGTAGAAGGGGAAGGAGAAGAATGTCCATAATCTTCTGTCCATATTCTTCCATAATATTACTGTCCATAATCAGTAATGAAAATTATATTTGGTATGAAAGTTAGGAAAAATGCATTCTTGCTAGCTCTATGTTGTAATTTTTTAGCCCCCTTAGAATCTTAAAAATGTCTTTCCGTATTTTGGAAGAGGCTCTCTTTCTATTCTTTCTGGTTTTCCACTTTCATGTTCTTTCTCTGCGTATCCAACCCTTAGCCAACGTCTGATTTCTTCTGTCTGATTTAGATCAGCTGTTAGGAAGAAAGCAAATGGAAGGCAAAGTACCTAAATGACAAAGCTTTCATTCATAGAATCAACCGAATAGAATCATAGAAACAGCTGTATTGTCCAACTTCAGCAGGAAGCATCAGCCTGAGATGCTACTGTGCCTCCACAAAATTGAATGTGGGATAACCCTGTCCAGACAGGGCTATAGGTGGTAACCACATCGTGTATTTTGTGTGGTCTAATTAACGTGGGTTACAATTATTCAAGTCTGCTGATCCGTGTAGATGCGTTGTTTCCTTAAGACATCCAGTGTATGAGATTGTCGCCCTAGCTAGATTGCAGCCTGAGCAGAGCTTTCTGTGTGTGGTTTCTGGTGCTCAAATACACTTCTTGACGCATAGTACACAGGGAGGGGATGACAGTGCTAGAGTATTTGTATTACTGCTGAGTATTGTGCTTGGAAGACTTGAGATCAGCAGTGGAAAATTCTGTCGACTGTGTAATGTTCATTTGTCAGTGTAAATAAGCTGGATTTCTCAATGTTTCTAAGAAATTTCTGAAGAAAATTCCATTCCTACTGATGAATATTCTGTCTCTGGTTAAAGGTGTGTCTCTCTAATTTCATTCTGAGCTTTCACCAACTTTGGACTATTTTTTTAACTTTTGCTTGAGAATGAGAATAATGGAAATATTTTTTTTCATTTTTCTCTGAGGTTTTGTGACTCTTGCTGGGTTTGCTGGTGGTGTTTTTCTAGAATCAGTTCATGCCATTCCACTAACAGGTCACTCGCTGCTGCTGCTGACTTAAAGCAATGGCATCTGATATATAGAGTCTAGTGGGTGACATTTCCTTCACTAGTGCCATGAGTAACTCCCCACAAGAGCTCTTTTCTCTCTTTTTGAGATTAACGTACTCCACACACAGAAAGTTTTATTCATGTGTACATACACAAAATGTGCACCCAATCCACTGCTTCCTGAAGGAACCTGGCTAACCGCTGTTGCACTTCACAGGTAAGTTCTTGGCCAGGTCCTACTTACCCTCAGAACAGGTCATGCAGCCTGTTTGCAGCTGCTTTTTGTTTCAAGAAGAGCTCAGAGAAAAGAAACAAGCGTTGTGGATCAGTTAAATTGTTTGAGGAAGGCAAACTGCTCCCAGCCACTCTGCTTCTGGGTAGCAGACGTGAGCCCTTCATGTTGGGACAAGGTGTTTCAGTGCCATTGGAAGAGCTGAGAGGGGGCTGTTCTTATAGGAACAATTTATCTGTTCTGAACCCTCCTCCCACACTGTTTCCTGAAGAGGGCAGCTGGGGGCAGGCCATAAGACATGACAAATTGAATTGGCATTACGGAAATAGCCAACAGATCATAAATTACATGTCCCTGGCTTACTAGTTAGGCATGTACAGAAGCAGATTGCTGTTCTAAGTTTTCTTGACTTGAGCGGATTCCTTCCACAGAACTAAGAGGAAGGATACTTTTTCAGACAATGTCTTTGGTCTGGAAGTCTATTTGCTAATTTCTTAAAGTTTTGTAAACCATGTTTTCTATAGGAATGTGTATCCCTGTAATGGGTAGCACTTGCTATAATGACTGCTCAATGATAATAAAAGTATTTTGCAAATTTTCTCTTAGACACATTGCAGGACTGAATACTAACAGGGCTAAAAATATAATTGAATGGCGAGAGAAGAACGGACCGTTTATAAACCGAGAACAGCTCAAAGAAGTTAAAGGTTTGGGTCCCAAAACCTTCCAACAATGTGCTGGCTTCATCAGATTCAATCAAGAATATATAAAGACTTTTTGCAGGTAATAGAGATTTTAACTGTTCCAACTAAATTATCTGAAATAAAATGAGAAGACTTTCCCATTTTCTGCTTTGTATTCATGCTTGAGACTCCAGGAATCCTAGACCATTGTGCTCTGAAAGACAACAAATTAACTTGTTAAAGTCCATGGTTGAAGATAATTCTTCCTCCGAATGGCTTGTTAGCCTAGTCCTCCAAGTCAGGGTTTTGATAAATATGTAAGTTTAATTTAAATTTTTGCCACCGAATTGGTAAAAAAAATTGTCATGCAGCAGTGTTGTGATCTGAGATATTAAAACTTTAGTCTTGTTTTTCAGGCATAATAGAAATCTGTAAATTAATTAATTTAATATGGTAAAGGTTATTATGCAGAACCTAATGATAGTAGACTAGTGCAGATTTTTGGAGTTTCAATTTCATTACCTGGAGAGAGGAAGTTGAATAGCTGCCTGGATCAGACTGTGTCTGTGTTATACTCCTGTGCCT
Organism: Rhabdornis inornatus; assembly: GCA_013397075.1. Lineage (NCBI taxonomy): Eukaryota > Metazoa > Chordata > Aves > Passeriformes > Rhabdornithidae > Rhabdornis > Rhabdornis inornatus. Next base: position 265,531 of record VWZS01001838.1, on the reverse strand, counting down.
AGCAAGTGTGGTGTGACAGTCTTCTGTCTGAAATATGTGAGGCCTTTTCCCAAGTCCAGTTTGTCAACAGTGCATCATCTTCTTGCCTGTCATCTCATTCCCTGATTCTGTACCAAGTCTTCTACTCTTTCAGCCGTTCATAGTGCTCCTCTTGACCTTTCTACAGCTGAAAATGCCCTTTCTAGCACAATGTCTCTTCTGACTTTCCTCATTTCTCTTTCCAAAATAAAGAACTAAGAAAGGGCATGGTGGTAGCACCATCCCCAAACTTTTGCCACTGGCTCTTCTCAAAAAAATATTTTCCTGGGAAGCACATGCTATTTTTTAGCCAACACAGTGCTCAGAGCAATACTGTTTTCCCAGTTGCTGCTGGCTGAACAGCACACGCGTAACTTCCAGGCAGGACGTGGGCACATAGGGACTGGCTTTCTGCCCAGGTGGAAGGTATACAGATTGGTTGCCCATCTGGCAGAGAGGCATAGGCTGCAGGCCAAATGGTGCTCGCTGTAAGCACCAGAAGACCAAAGAAATTCCTTCCAAAGCTCTCGATGATTGATAGGTCTTAGCTTGTACAGATCTGTTCTAGTTTCTCTAGTTTACGCTGCAATACAACCCATGAAAAAAAAGGCTGATGGCTTTTTCTTCCGCTGCAAATGTTCACTGGTGAAATGTAAACATTGTTTTGGGGGTTTTTTAACCTTCCTGGAACATGATTCTGATGTTAGTCAGATTCCATAAAACTTGGGAACACTGTATAACCTGAGAAATGGATTTTTGAGGCCAAAGTAAAGCTCTAACACCATTACGTCCACAACACTTCTTGTGGGTCCAGGTGACATAACCAGAGGTTTTTGAAATGGACTTTGAGGTCTCATTTTTATCCTTTCTAATAATTTTGATAACTTTAGGTTGCTGTGTGAAAGAATTCTTGTGCCTTTTATTTGAAATTTAACAAATAGTGGTTATTTTAAAAATCGAGGAAAGAGAAAGATATGTTTGCATTTCTGCCAACAGTTGATGAGCAGAGCCCAAAATGCCAGTGCTAGTTTCAGGTCCTTCAATGCGTTCTCTTTTGTCCTCCAAAAGCAGGAGCCACTTGTGATTTAGGAAAAAAAAAAAACCCCAAAGAGGTATGAAAGGAGCATTTGCAGTAGGAGTCATTTGATGCTTTTAATGTGTCCTGATAAATTATTTTGTTTGAGGGAAACTTCAGGGGAAAAAAAATGTGTTGGTTTTGTGTGTGGACACTTGTCCAGGATCATCTTCATTGAGAATGACATGTCCATTTTTGATTTCCGGCAGTAAAAATGAACCTGGAAGTCGTGCACTTTTGACTAAAGCAGGTGCACTGGGTAAAAAGAAGAGTAAACTAACATCATGTGCTTCACAGCAGCCCAATCCTCTGGACCAAACTTGTATTCACCCAGAGTCTTACAACATAGCAATGAGGTAAGTGATGGGAAAATTTTTGAACCACTGACACCATCAATTTTTAAAATGAAAGTACTGATTTTTCTGACAACAGCTTGCTCAGCCTTTTGAGACAGGAATATTTATATTGGTTTGAAGCTGTTACCCCTTTCTTTAAGAAGAAGGTATGCTTGGGATATATGTGAGCATGTCATTACTATGGGCCTTTAAAATTAAATTTTGATATTGCAATATCTAATTAAGATGTATATATAAGTTCCCAAATACACAAATAGTGTGATTGTTTTACTAAGTGGCTAAAAGAAGAGAATGGTGTTTATGTATGTCAGAAAAAAGTAATTAGAAATCCATGTGTGCCTCTGAAATACTACTATAAGCTGTGATCTTTTCTATTAGCAGCCCTGGTTGAAATTGGACTCTCCTTTTCCTCTTCAGAAAACATTATCTCCTACCATAAATGGGCACGTATTTATTTTTCAACTGATTTTTACTGAACAGATTCTTTTCTTAAAAAGTACTGGAGCTGATCTCACCGGTAACCAGTTGCTTTAAGATTCTTGTGATCTCTGTTGAGAATTTTATGGCTGGACAAACAAACTTGTTCTTCCTGTTTTATAATCAAAACCATTTTTAAACCTCAAAGAGAGATGCAGAATTTCTGACTTTACAAAGCTTGGCTTTCTTACCTAAAAAAGTCTTACAGGACCTTGCACTTCTAGGACACCTTCCCTTCAGCGTGTACTCTGCTCTCTCTTCCTATCCATAGGTCTCCATGCTTTCCTTCTGCTATGGCATGCAGTGAATTTTTGTTTCCATCCTCTCCCTGCCACAGTTCATTCTTCTTTGTGCCTGATTCTAGGACCCATTGTGCAATTTCCTAGTAGAGTCTTTTGCAGTTATGTAGTGTGTAGATAGATAACTTTGGTTTTTCCTTTTCCATGGCCATTTCCCTTTTTTTCTTACACATCAACATTTGTTGCAAAGTCCCTGCTGTGTGTAGCTGTGGGGAAAAAACCATCATTGAAGGTCCTGATCTTAATGATCTTATGTTTGGTAAGTGATTTAGAGGGTGTGCAGCTTGGTCACCCTAACTGGAGATTATTTAATGTAGGTGAGTCAATATGAAAAACAAAAATAAATTGGTTATTCTAAAATAATTTTGATTTTCAATATTGAATTCTAGTCAATTTAAATTTCAAGTACATGGATTTTAGTTTTTAGCTTTCCAGTCCTGGTGCACTAATGTCATTAGTAAAGTGGTAACAGTACTACCAGCCTTGCTTAAAGCCTGATATGGATGGATTGCTTTAGAGAGCAGAGAAGTATATGCAGTTAATGGTGGAATATTACGGTAATTTCCCTACATACAATATTTGCACAAAGGTTGGTCAGAAAATAAAGAATTGTGACTTTGTTTCAAAAGCAGCACGGGTGACTTTTATATCTGAAATGGTGAGTGGGATTATTACTGCATAGGGTAGAACAGATATTCACATACAGCTGAAATTGTATAATTTTAGTAGGTATCACAGATCATATAATTGTGATTTGAAATTTGACTGGGAACCTACCACTAGCACTATTTAACAAAAAATAGAATAAAAAAAATTTATGAGCAGGATTTTTGCATCTCAACCAAGACATTGGTTTGAGCTCCAGGCTTGTTTCATGAATGTTTCAGCGTGGGGGCTGGCACCTATTGGACAGCCAGCACTGCTTAGAAGGTGCCTTGCTGAGTCTTAAAATGTGCACAGCTTCAGACTCAGATTTTGATTGCTTCTAAGCCCATGCGGAAGTGCTACATGCTGAAGACCAGTATTAATCTACCTCATTGTCTCTCTTTGGATAGTGCAAGTGTTCAGCAGCAGATTTCCAGCAGTGCCATTTTCTATTCTCTGTTCCTCACCAAACACATGGCTGTCCTAGACAGAATTTTCAAATGAAGTATTTTGGTCTAAGTGCATGTCATGCATATTGTACCATACAGGACTTTGTTGTGGGGTGTTTTTGTTGTTTTGGTTTTTTGCTTGTTTTTTTTTTTTTAATGCAGAAGAATCTAAGTTGATTACAAAGCAAATATACTACAATTACAATATCTGCTAATGAAAGACCAAAACTAACAGCATAGCATCTCTCTCTGTAACTAACTGTATCAGTCTTTTCTGCATCCTTTTGGCTTTCTCTGTTGTCTTACTTTTTACATTTATCGTACCTCTACGCATAGTATGATAGAGGATAGAAAAAGTCTCCAAGAGCTTCCTGTGAACGTACTTTATGGACAACAGTATTTGTATTTTCCTTTTGTTTCCTTGAAAGTGTGTTAAATATAAAGGTGATGACTTTCATGGTATGGATTTTATGACTCTGCAGCAACTCGATATCACAAAATGGTGTGGGGAAGGGGGCAAATATCTTTAATGTTTTTTCATGGCAAATAGCTATTTTGAGAAAAGAAAATATAGCTCTGCAGCAAACTGACAGAAGCCAAGATGTGTAGTATTAAAAATTGACACTGATGACATAAGGGCTAAATATAAACCAGACATCCTCCCCTCAAGCAACTAATGCTATAATTTAGCAATGATTATATATTTAAAATGTCTTTTCAGAAAAAGCATATGAGCTGCTAAGTTTCTCAGAACTTCTGAAAACAGCTTTCCAAACCTTTTTTCATGCCTGAGTATGAATTAAGAAAAAAATTTACTAGGAATTCCAACTGTATGGAAGATTCAGTCCAAAGCTTATCAGGGCTGTTGGTGAGTTTTGCTGACAGGCAGTGGATGGGACTGGGCTTGTAATTCCCTTTTGCTGAGCCTACATTCATGAGAAAGCTTTTGAGAGCCTGAAGATCAAATCATGTTCATGGTGTTGGTTGGAGATGTCTTATGGAAGTTAGCCAATATCTGAAAGTCTTTCTACAATGCTAGAATTAGACTAGGTTAAAACCTAATTGATAATTTTTATAACTTAAAGTAAAATGCATGAGAAAAATTGAAACTGTTAGATGTAGGTTAGAATCGGTATTTAATAATAAAGTTTTTGAAATAATACGCCTTGGTGAGTTCTGTAGCTCTAGTGCTATCAGAGTATTTCTTCTTTTTCTGAACTTTGTCCAGGACTGTGTCAAGTTCACAGGTGGATCTGTGCTGCCAAAGGGCATAATTGTCTTGAATATGACCAGATTTGATCCAAAATCCAGTATTACATGCCTCTTACCATGAAAATTAAAATGTATGGAATGGCTGCTACAAAAGTGAATCGTAAAGGCTTCCTCATGCAATGCCTACCACATCTTGCTATGAGAAAGTAGTTTCTGAAAGTTTTATTGGATTAAAAGTTTTCATGGAAAATTACATTTATTTTTAAATGAAATAAGATGGTGATTTTTATCCACTGCTTATAGCCAAATTACTCAAAGGCAGCAGTCTACTTTGCTGATTTATGACATGCAAAATTATCAGGTTTTAAAACAATGTTTTTGAGGGATAGAAATTTACCAAAATTTGAAACCACTAATTTTCTTTTTCAGGACTATTTTGTAGCTTGAAAAGCCAATCCATTAAAGAAAAATATGGTTAAAATAATTACTCCCAAGTGGTGACTTTGGTTGCCAAACTTCAGGCTGAAGCCAATTTTTAGGGCTGATTTAGAAAAATAGGGTTTTTATAATGGAAACACTGATGTAATCTTTACTACAGTGGCAGAAATGGTGCTGGTATGATTGATTTATGGCATTTAAGCATCTTAACTTAAAATCTGTGCAATTTCTGTAAAATAATTGGAAAATATCCTACTAGTGATTTAACACGCTCTGCAGAAGACCAAAGCATTTTTGTTCATGGTTTCCACACTGTCAAAGCTTGGCTTTGTCATGTGCAGTAATCAAGCTTATGAACACCTCTAAATATTATGAATCGGAATTTCCAAAAAGCTAAATAAAAACCTCAAAACTTTATAGATAGCCTATTTTCCTGCAAAGCAGAACCATGCTTTAAGTTTTTGAAAAGTCTGCATGTGAACAGCAGTTTATAGTGGCAGAATCTTCTACATACAATTAATACAATATGTAGAGCATATCCAGTTTCTTGGTCTGTATTGTTAAAGAATTGGTAGGAAAACTGAGGAAACATTTAGGAAGTCCCCAGAAGTTACAACCAGGTTATGCTTATAAACCAAAATGTTGGAAAGAAAACACAATGTTTTTTCTTTGTTCTATCAGTCTGCTGGGTGCAGTTGGTTTTATGTAACTGAATTTTAACATTTGCTGACTTTTTTATTTAAATCTCGTTAAAATACTTTTTGCGAAAGGTTGGCACTCAGAAAGTATATTTGCTGCTCACAGATTGCAGCATCTGGCAGACAGGTTGTATTCTACCCTGACCTAGAAATACAAATTTTTGCCAATGTAATAGATCTAAAGCTGTAACTTGGAATAATAGAGGTGGGGGTCTTCCTTGGCTAATTACCTGGGTTTAAGACCTTGCCTTGTAAAGGCCAGTCCTGCTCACTGTGGTTGGTTATGCTTTAAGAGAAATTTTTGACATACTGGGCAGAGTCACTTGCAGTGAAGATTCATGTCTTGCCATTCTCTGTGTATTGATAATGCTGCTTGATATCTTCAGCAGACATTCAAAGTCCCAAGAGAATTCAGCAAGCACTTCTTCATGGGCTTTTGCTTCACTGAAATGAAACACTTCGATTTGGTGCTCATTTCAGCAAGACACTTGTGTTGATAACAGTTTGTATTCCATTGTAGGCCAATCAGTCATATTTCAAATATCCTTGGTGGTTCTTATACTCTGCATGGGTGGGTGTAGCAGCTGATCCATAGTATCTCATTTGCTGTGCTGATAAGCTGTGTTTGCTGGCTTTGAAGGCAAGTACTGGCACATAAGAAAATGCAGAAGAAAAACTGTTGATGAGGCCACCAAAAGAAAGACTTTTGTCTCCTGCCCTTTATGCAACTGGAAGCTTGTCCTTTGATATCGTTTCCAGCTCACTGGCAGGCTGGCTTGCCTCTGTCCGCATCCCCTAATTGTCACCAAACAACTGATGCAATGCTTAAAGGGAGTAGAAATCAATGAGGGAATTATTACTTACTATAGTATTTGAGCAATAAAAACTAGTTGTTGTGTTCTATTTAATAATGCAGTCTACATGTGAGTATTTTTACAGGGGGTAGGAGTTGTTCCTATGGTATGAGACCTTTCCTTACAAAGATTTCAGAAATATCTTTTGTCCACTTGATTGAGACTGTACTTGCATGTACACACGTGTGTGGGTATTTGAATTATTTAATGTGCCGGCTAATACTTAATAAAGTCTTACATTTTGGGGCTTTTTTAAAAGAAACTTTGAAAAGTTAAACTCAGTCAATTAATGAACCTTTATGACTATCTCCAATAGCCAATGTCCCGCCCTGATTAAGGAGAACACTTGCAGAATTGTAGCCATTAAGTATTATAAATAACTATTCATATTCTTCACTTTAGAAGGCCAATTCATTCACAGGTTTTACTATAACTGAGCTGGATTTTTAGAGGCCATGTTTTTGAAAGTTATCTTGTCAGTAAACAAAAGACCAGAAAAAGCTTTCACTGCCAATTGCCATCCAATAAAGACATTTTAAAACTTTAATGTGTTGTAAAATACAGTTAACAAGAATGATTAGAAGAACTTGGAAATAATGGAGAAATATGTTCCGCTTGCACTATAAATACTGGACTCATAAATCAAATTGTATTTTTAATTTGTCGAAATTTTTGGAACTTACATAACTTCCCACTAGTTGCATTTAGAAAAAAATATTGGTCAAAACTCCCACAAGACCTTTTTAATGTAACTTTCTACTTTAAGTGTAGTATACTAATTCTTTGTGGATAACTAATCACGTTTCACTATTTTGTATCTCGGGTTGCACTCCAGTTATGTGATATAGCAGTAGTCATGAGAACAGCCAACAGCAGAGTGCCTAATGGTATGGGAGCAAAGTGGCTATGCTGCAGTGGAACTGTGTCTGAATTTCTTTTCTCATTTAGAAACTAATTGTTTCTTAAAATTTATAAGTTCAAAATTTCATAAACTGAGTGCTTTCTGCATGCAGTCAAATAATTTACATTATTAATAATTTATGCATTTGAAGAAAAACATATTGGTTAAATAATTTTGTCTGGCTAAACCACATAAGTAGTTTTAGATATATTTGAATCTTTAGCTCTCTGTGTCCAGCAATTAATTGCAGAAAGTAATGCACAAATACTGTTTGATACATAGTCTTCATCAGTAATCAAAAATTGAGGATCCATATCACTGGTGGGAAAAAGAGCAGTCAACATCTGCATTATACAAATATTGCTTTTGCATTTCAAAACATTACTAAAACATAAATGTCTGCATAATTTAAGCTTGTTACTGTCATAAATATACATTTTACCTAACAAAGTGCAAGCTAATGCATAGTTGTTTTGTTTTCAGAGTGATTATGTTGCTTTACCATTAATTCATGTGTGCACTGTGACAAGATGTAATGGCATATCATGTTGCTTTAATGTAATGAATCCAGTACTCCCAGCTCTTAAGTCGTGTTGCTGGAAATGATTACACAAAACAGAAATGACTGTGACTAAAGCCCTTGCAAAGCTTTAGAACTCCTGCACATTATAAGAAGCTTTTTGGGAGGCGGTTAGAGTATCTTCTTAAAAATTTACTGCAGGCTTCCCTTGGTAAAATTTTTACTCTTTTCTGACTATTTTTTGCATTCCAGTGAAATTTCAATTATCTTTTAAGCATTGCAAGGTCTGTGCTATAATTTTGTGCAGATGTGTATGTTAAGTGAACATGATGTGCTTATTTGTTACATTTATGCTACTTTTCTTTCTTTATCTAGATAAGATGGATGAAATTATGTATTAAATAAAAACATCAGTCATTTATCCATGACCATTCTCTGCAGGTCTTTTAAGACTGTAAAGATTACTTTTAAAACAAAGGTGATTGCAAAGGTTTCTGAGTATTCTCTTAATCTCAAAACCATAAAACTCAAAGTTGTAAACTGTTTTAATTTCACCCTGTTCTTCCTAAGACTCTGGCAGCTTTTATCTGAGTTGATGTACCTTGAGCAGAAAGTTCACCATTAATTCATATACTCAGCATTTGAGGAACTAAGGATAATGTATCTTCTAAGAATGACCTTACTTCAGAAAAAAAGTCTCATCTTCCGCATTTCTGTTAACTTTTCTTTATGTTTTGTCTTTCTAGTAGATAAACATAGTACTTGAGCTACTACAACATATTATTTGTTTCATATGTATAGCCAGGAAAATATTTTAAGGACTTTGATTTTTGCACAGATCATTCATATTCTAATGTAGTGCAGGTGGAGCTGTTGTTTACAAATTGTGTGAGTGACATATTTCAAGGATTGCAATGAGATGATTTAACGTTAAGATCAAAATATTTGAGGGAAACCTCTTTTTTCTCCCCATAGCCATATCCAAGAGTTACTACCAACTATGTCTGTCTTGTCTGTCTTTTTTTTTTTCCTGACTGTGAAATAGTTCTTGAAGGAAGTTGTTGGTTTGCTTTTTTTAATAAAGAGAAAACTAACTTTGTTCTTAGCAATGACATTTTAAAATAGAAGTTATTGATATATGCACCACTGTTCAGTCAGAGAATTGTGCTTTATATTGATTTTTCTTTTTAGTCCAAGTGCCCTCAGGCTATATTCATTTGAGTAAAAATGATACATTAAATATGTAATTAGATTCAACACTATTTCTAAAACCAACTGCATCTGCAATCACGAAGAAGTTACTTTAATTTGGAAATACTTGAATACATAGGTTCTACCAAAAGCTATTCTAAAATGACAATAGAAATAATAGTGTTTCTTATGAAGAGTATTTCTTCTCTGCGTATGTGCATGCTGGGCTTTGTTACAGTGCTCTGTTTTACCTGTGGCCTATAACTCATAATTCTGAAGTATTCTTAACAAAATATCTGATTTTTAGAATGTTAAAATTCTGTAGATGTCAGTGGGACTCATCGTTTATTTAGACTTGGGCACATGTTTAAGCATCATCTTCAGGGGGAGCCAAAATTTTACTGTGAGCAGTAACTACATTAATATGTTATTTACACAATTGTAATTGATAACATAGGACCCAAACCTACCACTCTTGCCTAGATGAGGAATCCTTTTTAATTTCAGATAAATGCTTTGGGATGCCCAGAGGGAGACGGTTGCAGGGGAAGGAGCAAGGGGCCAAACACCTTTCACAAATTGTGCTTGAAGGTGCTTGGATTCTGTCCTGTTTCGGACTGGTTTTCTTTCCAGCCTTGTGCATGTAACACTGTTCATTCTATTGCATTATCCACACATGTGACATTTTTGCATCTAACAGGGCTTTTTTTAATATACCTTGGTGGCTGGTTTGTGTGGTTGCACTTATTAGTGGTGAAACCCACTCTGCAATCAATTCACGAAGTCAGCGCGCTTCTGCGAAATCCTAATGGTGAGAAAATGTTACTTGGACATACTCAAGCTGAGTTTCAATTTGAAGTGAAATAAAGCCAAGTACATGAATGTCAACAAACTTGTTTATAGGGGTGGGCAGTAAAGCATACATTATTTAGAAGGTTGAGTCATGAGGCTGGTCGGGTTTGTCATGTTACATCTGGCACGTCAGTCAAAGCTGGGGCAGCTGCCGCCTGTCACTAGTGCTCTGGTGGGGCATTGTCCAGTGTTAGCAGCCAGCAGCCCCCAGCAGTCTGGGGGGGAACACTTCACCTGGACCTGGGCTCATTTTCAGCATTATCACTGCAACCGCTTTTGGGACTCCTTTGCAGAAGAAGGTGGTTTCGTTTCACAGAACATCTGATATTTTTCATGTCTTTTATTAGACAAAATGTTCAAATAGTAGTGGTGAGGTGTGTTAGTTTATGGAAAAAAAATTGCACTTGATATTATTAAACATTTTGCAAGTTTTGATATATGATTTGCTTCCAAACCACCTTAAGTAGTTTAATTTTAAAAAGTGATGTCAAAAGTCGATATGCAGTCATAGCAAAATTCAGCAAATACGGAGAACAACACCATCCACTGAGTCCTTATTAACTTTCATCATAGATTGCCACATGAAAGATATGTATGCACTAAAAAAATTAGTGAAAATTATAGTTATCACTACTAAGTGCAAATCATTGTATTTGAGCTACCAGTACACTTAAGTCACTATGCTTGTACTTGAATTCAGTAAAGTAGAAGTTCTGACAGTTGTAACAGATGTCCTCCTTTAGCAAAATTAATGAACATTTTTAAGTGAAGCTTTGTCCTTATGGTCAAAGATGAATTTTGTGATTTACTGAAAGTCAGATATTGCTTTAATTATGTCTCTTCAATTTATATTTTGTCCAAAAATTTAGTTTTGTATTTCAATCCATATAACTTTCTATTGCTCACCACCCAGAATAATCTCAGTTGGTTCCTCTGGGTTAGAAAGAGGAAACAACAAACCAAAACAAAAAACCCTCTGGGTCTCCTGACAAAAGAAATACTAGCCTCAGGTTTTGATAAAAGCACAGCATGTATTTTGGCAGGGGAAAGGAGGTCAAGTACCAGGGGCTTTTGCTTTATTGTACAGCTGGAATGTCTCCTACCAAGTTCAGGGCATTAATCTGCTGGTCAGCTCTTCTTTTTAGACTTGCAGTTTGCACCTGTTGTGAAGCAGGATAAGGAAAGGAAAGAGGGATCTCTTTTAGGAATTTGGAAGGAATGTTTATTCAGACTCTGGAGGACAGGAACAGTAATTCTGCCTGCCTGCTGTGGTGGAGAACATGCAAAAAAATTGTGCTTCCTGCCAACAATAAGGGGCATGATAAAGCAGGGTACATGCGGCTTATTCTTGGTGAGACGCAGGTCATGGTGGAGATCACGTGTCAGGACATAATTATTTAGAAGTATTCCTTTTATTTCTTTGCAGCTTTTTAGATACCAGTCCAAATTTGTCTCAGTCTGCAATGTGTGTATGTATGTGACAATAAGGAAAGATAAGGATGTTTGTGTCATGTGACTACTTTGACTTAATGATTACCTAGTGTCTGAAAAACTAATTATTCTTAATCATGAAGTTCACCAACAAGAGAAGTATTCAATGCAAAGTTTTTCTGAAGTTAGGTTAAAGATTCTTCGTATTAATTTAATATTTTGAGTATTCATTGATGCTTTACTAAATTGCCATTATTCTAATCTGCATGAGTGACAATTACAATAATGTTTTTATAGAACTCTCACTGATTTCTAGGGAACTTTCATGGTAAAAGATATCTTTCAGTAATAAGGAAATTCAGTTTTATTATAAGATGAAATAATTGGTTTGAGATGAGAATTTTATTTAATATTATTATTTTGCTTCTAGTTTTGCAGTCTGTTGCAGAAGATACCCATATACAGATAGACTGTGTTTCCATTTATGTGTCAGATCAGTGATGAGTTGAGAAGACATACGCTTGAAACATACACTTGTTCATACATTTTATCATAAGTTTTGTTTGTGCATCAATGAAAAAATGATAGAGCAAAGGTTCAGTTCCCACTAAAGGATGTTACAAATATTTCTGTCTTTGTTTGAACTTCCTAGGTTTTTATCTCTCATTGGAGGAAATCCAAATGACATAGGAAAATCAGATATGCAGCAAAAAGTAAATGCGGTAATTCAAAAGGAAGGAATGGAAGGCACAGCCACAAAGCTCAATACCACCGTGCACACGCTGCAGCTGATCATTGACGGTCTCACTCAGCCTGAAGGCTATGACATCCGCACAGGTAAACCTCAGTTTGGAAGGTTGTAATCTCAGTTTGCTTGTTCTATGTACCAGTTTTAAAACAGCACATTTTCTTCTTCTAAAATCAGTACTAGATTTTCATGGATGTATAACTCCATTTGTTTTTTCACTCAAGGTAAAGGCTGTATCATAGTCAGATGTTTCTTTTCAGTTTTGTAGGTAAGGAGTGTGAATCCTGTCTTAAATCATGGCATTTTCAGCCATAGGAAGGGGAGTTATATGGCTGTTAACAAATTAAATAATTTCAATATATTGGCTCTCTACTGATTGTCGTGGTACTGAGCAGTTTGAGGAAGAGAAAGACAAAGTAAAACATCTGGGGATGCTGTAGTGTAGTGAAATGCTGTAGTGTAATGAAACTTACAGCTGGATTCTCTTACAACAGCAGGAGATAAAGGTAGACAGCAAAGATGCAGGCTTGTAATGACAAATAATAAATGTATGCTTAAAAAACAGCCAAACCAACATTTCTGTCCCCTTTTTTAGTTCATTAATGGTTTCCGTGCTTATTTTTTAAATATTCCCCACTAGCGATCTTTAAAATGTGTATTTTCTATGTCTCAATTTGTTCTGATGGTCTCACATCTAAATTACAGTAGGATAGACTATTAACGTAGGGAGATGTAAAAGCAAAAGAGAGACTCTTCAGTGGAAATACTCATATTCTGCTGATCTAGGACATTCAGTATTACTTTAGACAGACTCTGTGGCTGGAGAAGGCAGCCTAGTAGCTTTATGTAGCTGTGTGGATTTCTTCATCATGAGTTCTTTCCATGGGCTGCAGTTCTTTGTGAACTGCTCCAGCATGGGTCTCTCCGTAGAGTGAAGTCCTTTAGAAACAGACTTGTATTGTTCCCTAATGAGGTCACCAGTCCTGCCAGAAAACCTGCTCCAGTGTGGGCTTTTCACAGGGTCACAGCCTTCTTTTGGACATCCACATGTTCTGGTAGGGCCCTCCATGAGCTGCAGGGGAATCTCAGCTCTGGCATCTGGAGCTCTTCCTCCTCCTTCCCTTGGTGTCTGCAGAGCTTTCTGTCACATATGTTCACTTCTCTCTCCCAGGCTGCAATTGCTATTGCACAGAGATTTTCTTTCTTTTTAAAATACTTTATCCCAGAGGCGCTTACCACCATTGTTAATGGGCTTGGCCTTGGACAGCAGTGAACCTGTTTGACACAGGCAAAGCTGCAGAAGCCACTACTCACAGTAGCCCACATACGCACCTACTGAAACATTGCCATGCAAAGCCAATACAGATCCACAGACTAATTAAATTCCAGTGCATTTCAACTATAAACTTTTTCAGGCTGAATTTTATTTCTCAAAAGAAAACAGAGAAAAATTATTGCAGTTTTAGTTTGGTGATGCTTCTTGTGGAAAATCTCAGTCCTTATTATATCTTGGAAAGGTCAAATGATAGGAAAAGATTGAAAGAGAAGTTGCTGAGATGGCTCAGAAGGATTTTCTGCAGAATCAGAAAGTGGTAGTGAAATAAGAGTTTAAAAAAAACTGTCTGTGCCCTTAAATGCAGAATGTGAACATGAATATCCCAGTATTATCCCTGCTTATGATCATGCTTGTGTGATTTTCAAGTTGTTGGTGCAAAGCAGCACTGTGATAAAGCTTGTATAATGTCGTGGTGCAGATTTTTCATCTGCAAGCCTAAGAACAGTGCATTGCTGACTTTTCTTTTGGTATGTGGTGAAACTGAGTATTCATTTTCCTGTGAATGTGTAGAAATTTCTACAGGAGTAGAATTTCATGTATAATTGGTGTAGCTCGAGTCACCTCAAGTATTTTCACCCTAGATCCCAGAAAATTTAAAGAATCTCTCAGTCACTGCCTACTATACAACATGCTTCTGATCCCCTTATGATAGTTTCATAACACATAATTCAGTGTACTTGTTACTTCAATAATCTAAGTCTTTTAAAGTGATTAACGAAACAAGTTGTTTATCACAGATGAGTATTTAAAAATGCACAGAAAGCAGTATTTGGGACCTAAGAGCTACCTTGGGATGACTTATTAATTAGAAACTGTAATCTGGAAACATCTCTTAGAAACCCTTTTTCTCCAGAGTCTTATTTGTGTTTCTTGTTTCCTGTAACAGATTTTGATAAACCTGACTTCAAGAGAAGCATAGTCTGCTTTGAAGACTTAAGTGCTGGTGCTGTTTTGACTGGAAAAGTTGAAAATGCAACACCATTTGGAGTTTTTGTTGATATTGGTGTGGGAAAAGCAGGCTTGATTCCAGTGCGAAACATAACAGAAGCAAAACTCTCTAAAGTGAAGAAGAGAAGAAGTCTGGGCCTAGGTCCTGGAGAAAGAGTGGAAGTTAAAGTACTTAATGTTGATATTCCTCGATTGAGGATAACATTGGATCTTATTCGTGTTTTATGAGAGGTGTTTCAGTAACTGAGCCTTGACTTTAAAGGATAAGTAATGGCAGCAAGGTTGTGGAGACTCAGGCGTTTAATGAATGTTGAAAATGAGCACATTTTGAAACCTTCAGCGCCTTTTTTTATTTTTTTTTAATTTTTTTTTTTGGTTTCACAGTTTTCAGTTTTACCACATTTCTTGAATCCTTTCTGTTGATAATTGTTGGAACAGTTTTTTGGATTACCTCCAAGCAACCTTGTTATTTTGTCTGCAGTGCAAATGAAGTTCCAGTGGGCTGTCAGACAGATCTCTTATCTGTTGTCTGTGCAAGATTTGCTGTCTTAATCTCTAGTTAGTACTGCACGAGCAGACACATCTATAGTTCCTCTCCCAAAAAACAACCATTCAGTTCGCCAGTTTTCTGGTTGACAGTCTCAAGGAAGGCTCTTAGTGGTAGGAAAAAAGTGATCTTTTTAAGTTAAGTGGCAATGACATTGCATCAAAAGTAGACTGAGGAAAAAGCATCTGCTAAAACTGTTGGTGGTTCAGAAATAGTTATCTTTAATTTATTTGACCAACGTTATTAGGAGGTCTGTTTGCCTGTATTATTTTTGCTTGTTGCGTTGTCATGGCTTAACACAGTTGGATGTACCTTGCAGTTTAAGGAACTTTGCTCAAAAGTGTCAAAAGACATTTTTGTTGTTCTATACTTCTGCAAAATAAAAACATTTCTGTCCATCTTTTCTCAGTGTACTGGTTCTACAAGTGATTTAACAGTCCTAGTTGTCTTTCTTTCCAACACATGCTTAATCACTAACACTTTGAATGCTCACTGCTTCCTGCTAGGAGTGCCTAACACAGGAGGTTTGTTTCTTCTGACTAGAGCCTTCTTGGTTTTGTGGTATTTTGGTGTTGTTTCAAAGGATTTACCGCTTGAGCCAAGTTTGCAAAGGACAGGTACACTGGAAGGTTAGTTTCCAGCAACAGCAGATATATATATCTATGTATGTATATATGTAGTCTTTCCAGGGAGTTTTTGGTGTGTTGGGCATTTATTCCTTTGCAGTCATCAAACTTGCGTGTAAGTTGGCAGGAGCTCTGGTCTGCAACAGATGATCCCAAATGTACTATAGCAAGTGTCAAACATCTTCCATGACAAGTTTTCTAACTACAAATGTCTAAGTAGCTGCTGGCACAGGGTCTATGCATGAGTTAGGAAAAGGTTAGCGTGGTTTAATCTCCCAGCTCTGTGCTTTAGTTTTCAAAATGATGAGCCAGCTGTAGACAGTGTGTTTTGGAGATTAAAGAATCATTTAGCAGATGGGAAAAAGGAAGACAGATCTTACTAGCTTCACTGCATTTGTCCACTGAAGAAAAAAACAGCCGTTTTCTATTATGTTAAAGTCAGCACAGCTTGGAGTCATGTTTTGCAGACCTTTTGAAATTTTTCTGTAATACTTCTGCAAGGTAGATTTTGTTGTTATGAAATAATACCGTGTTAACTGTCTTGGAAAACAGAGATGCAACGCAAAGAAGTTGAAATTTATTTTTTTTTCCGCAGGTGATACATTCACTTACAGCAGTACATCCATCAGCAGAATGATTTGTGTTAAACTTTATATATGATCTCTGCAGTATCTAAGCACAAATAAACTGGATTTGCTTGGCCTTTTCTAAGGAGGAGATAAACTTGATTTCCTGAAGCTCAATTTAGTGAATAATATAAAGAGTATTTTCTCTTCCTGTGGTATTTTGTTTATTATTGAAATTCATTTTTTTAATATTGTGAGGACTGTAACATCTTTTGCATTTTTGTGTATGTCTCTTGGATTATCAGGGTATTCTCTAAATGCAAGATCTCTTGAGACTATTTCTCTCACTGTTAATTCACAGGAGGCTTTTTGCCTACTCAGAGGACGGACCCACAATTCAGTGTACATACTTATAAGTAGTTTGCTTTCTCCATAGTGGAATTCAGCAGCTTATCCTGTGTCATCACGGGGACTGTAGGAGAATATCATGTCTATCTCTTCGAATTTTTTTAACCACACCACAATGGGAAGTCTGTGACTTCATGTCATATGTCTTAAATGTCTGCAGCTCTGCAAATGTAATCCCATTATTTGTCAGCTAGTGCAGTGCCTTAACTACTTCCCACAAAAATATTTTTCAATTGCAATTTCTTTTTTTCTTTGCCAGAACACAGCAGTTAAAAGAGCCCAGTGAGAGTCTAACAAGGATGAATATGCGTACATATGAACTTCTCGGGTTTTGTCAGATCTTTAGCAATTCAAAAATTATTTCTTCTTAATCTAATTCTCAGTTTTCATCTTGAATTCTTGTGTTGTTCAGATTTCTGGCATCGAAGCATCAAAACTTTTCTGTAATTCATCTCCCCCTTTAATTTCTGAACCAAGGATGTTATTTTATTTTTTTTTCTGGGTGGATGTTTTTTCTCCTTTGAAATGCTGTCCAATCTTTGGAACAAACTCAGTACTGCTTAATGATGATGCCTTCAAAATTTTGAACAAACAAACAAACCCCTGCTTCCTCCTGATCTTAGTTAATTGCTTCAAAGTGCAGTTTCTCAGAAGAATTAAATACAAGTCTTTGAGTCTCACTAAAAATTCTACTTTTGCCTTAAGCTGTAGATTCCATGGCATCTACACACCTTGTAGTGTAGTTCCACCTCTCCCTAGGGAGAAAATCCAGCCCATTGATCTTGGATGACAATCTGCCTTTTTAGTCCCACCTTCACTCAAGTAGTCTGGTATTTTGCAGTCACCTTCCCCTGATATGCAGACTCATAAGAAGACCTTCTGAAGATTTCCTGTGCTTCAGATATCACACAAAGGAGAAGAATTCTTCTACTAAGCAAGATGGCACTTGTATGCCTGGCTGTGGTAATGCAAAACAAGAGTTTAAAAGAAGCCATTTGTTTTGGTTTTATTCCTGCCTCAGGCAGTTTTAGACAGCATATATCAATTTTCCAGAAACTTGTCAACCTCAGGAATGATTTAGTATGCTGTTAAACATAATAAAATCAATAGGAAAACAAATAGAATTTCCATGAGGAGCAGACGTTTGGAGAAGCTGGTCCATATGGCATATAGACATGCTGGAATTTGGGCTTTGTGGGGTACTTGTGTTAGAAAAACTGCATACCATGGGAAAGTAATGCATAATTCAGGAGAACAAATAATCTAACAGCTTTGTGGTAGTGCGTCTTGAACTTGGTGTCTGTATTTATTTAACAACAAATACACTTAGAAACTCTATGCCTGGAAGCTAGAAACCAAACATGAATCATATTTGCCTAATTTCAGAGCTTTCTGTAAGGAGCCTTACCCACTGTGAAGTGAGTGCTGAGTGAGTTCTCGGTTCAGCCTGAATAGCACCTTATTTTTCTAGACTTCCTGAGGGTAGTTTATGTACCTACTTAGCTCTGCTTAAGGACATCCAGCTTCAAGATTATCAGCCCTGTACAACGGTGGGAGGAACTAGTTGGTAATCCCAGACTCTATGTCTCCCTTTAGTTGAAGGTTTCAGAAAGAGCTGTGAGGGAGCTCATGTATCTCCAGGGCTAAGTAGAGGTTTGGCAAGTCAGTAATTCCACTCCTTCGCATTAGAGACCACCTAAAGGTTTGAGAGCACCTCTGTTTACTGGTCCGAATGTTTCCTCACCCGCCTCATGGGCACGTAGAAGCTGTAACTGTTTAGAAGTGTTTCATTTTGAAAAATCCTTTTGAATCCATACTCTATAAAGCTTCACAAGTAAACGATGTGTCTGTGTTTCTCACAGCAAACCTCAGTGACTAGTTTATAGAGAAGTTCAATTGCCTGTTTCCACTTGAGCCTCTAAATGGTCCCTCTGGTGGATGTTGTAACTCTGTGCTGGCTACAGGTACCTGCTGCCAGGAGGCTGTTGGAGATCACTGCTTAGTGACAGGCATTTCTAGGAGCTGACCATCTAATCCACATTAGAATTTTGTTTGGTTATTTTTTCAGATGGATATAAGTCACTGATAACAGCAACTGATGACAATTTGTAGACACTTGGAGTTGAATAGCAAATCATAAGTGTATGTATTGCACCACAGCCTTTACTACAGCTTCTGCAAGCTGGAAATAGCAAAATTCTGCAACTTGGAAATAACAAAATTCTTCAATCTAGGAGGGACCAGTGCAGGAGTATTACTTCTGTGTGAGCTTCCACAATGGGGATTGCTGCTTTTAATCAAGTCTGTTGGGTTTTATGCTGTTTCTATAACTGTTAGGTCTCCTGTATGTTTTAGCTGCATCAAGAAGCCTAAGAGATTCTCCATGCTTTGAAAGTGAGAGAGGACTGGTGGCCATGTCCAGATCAGGATGAGCCATCCCACTGAGAATTTTAAATCTAACCAGAAGTTCGGGGTAAAGCACTCAAATCTCATCTCACATGCTCTCTGTCCCTGACTAGGAGCTGACACACATTTGAAGTTGATTACCTTGCCCCTTGTTTCACTAGTTGGAGCTTTTACCTTGTTTGACTTTTAGAATTTAAAAACACTAAGGCATGTTCAACACAGCAGTCCAGTTGATAATATTAGAAATTTTTGTTTTGTCTCCCTCTCTTGTTCTCCAGAAAACACAACAAAGAAAGGAGCATTTAGTAAACTGAGGATTCCCATGACTTCTTTAGGTTTAAATCTGGTTAAATTCAGGCTTTTAATTGTTGAGACATGGTTCTTAAGCAGTAATCAGGAGACCAGCACCTCAGAAAAGTTAATTAGTGTTATTTTCTCCTTATCTTACAGATCCATTTATCTTACTACACTTGTATGTTACTAAATGAAAAGTGCTTTCAGTATGCAATCAGCTAAGCTGGAGTTTTGATTCTCATATCTCAATGACAGTCGTATTTCAAGGAAAGACTGCCTTTATTTGTGGTCAAGCAGAGAATTTTTTGCATGTGACTCACAATGAGGTATGTGGAAATAATGTCATGAGAGGAACTGTTATGCTTGAGGGTCGTTTACAAAGACCGAATAGAAGTGAAATCTTAGGAAAGTACTTTCACCTCAGAATTAAATGTGTGGAATATCTTGGCAGAGAGTGAAAACTGCCACATACCAGAGGCTGTATGTTGGCACCGTGACTGCTATTTGTGTGATGAGGAGAGGGAGGGCAGGAAATGGAGGGATTTGGGAAAGAACATCCTGCAAGATGTAAATGGTCTTATGGGAATGAAGTTAGGATGATGAAATGCAAATGGCAGTAATGTAGTGGTAATGTAGTAGTAGTGGAATCTTAGCCTGGTTGTCTCTTGCTTCCTGTACCTTCCATGAAGGTAAAAAATAAATGTAACTATTTGTTGTAGCTAATGGAAATTGCATATCTCATATCAGTGCATATTGTAACTAAAGAATAGTATGGAACTAATTGGCTTTGAGAGGGACAAACACAAAATATGTGTTCTTAATTGATTTCCTTCTCATTTGCCAGTGTTGCTGTTTCTAGCTAGTTTATTGGGAGTAGATCAGTCCTTGCTCATCAGCACTTCTGGCTGAGAGAGTGCAGCTGTCATGTGTGACATATGTGTTGCCCGTCGACATATGGCAGGGGGAACCAACAGAATTTTTATCATTTATACCCAGCAGGAAGAATCCTTGGAAGACTATTTTGTCATAGCTTTCTTCGATCCCTTGAAATTACTGTGTGGCTATATTTAGTGCATGGGGGTAGATGCAGAGCCAGTCAAAAGCTGAAAATAGCAGAAAATCCAGCTATTTGTGTGCTGGGTAGAATTTTTTTTCAAGAGCACACAGCCTCAGTGATTTAAGATCTGTGCTGATGATTAAGTTTTTATCTAAGCACATGCTTGTTAGCCTTTTTGCTTACCTGAAATGCAATCTTTCCTGATGTGCTCTCTGTCTGAGATAGCTACTCAGTTTTAAATCTGAGCATGTTCTCAAGGTGCTGTCTCTTATGGACTGTCCAGTTTAAAATTGGTCCAAAGTAGCCCAGACATGTTAATCTTCGGTGTGTTTTATGAGGTCTTTTGTTTTCTGGGACACAAAATTAGTCATAATATAAGAGCTGAAAGAAACATTGTCCAATGTTTGCTGTTGATGGAGTCTTAGTGCTTTGTGTCTGATGATATGTAGTCACTCTTCATGGAAGAAGGGAGGGTTGGTAAAGCTTATAAAGTGAATTTCAAATCTTGTGTCATTCATTAAGCTTATAAAAAGATTTTTGTGTCATTCAAAATGACAGGAAAGGAAAATGTCTGCCTTGGCAGTAGGAAGTCCTTGACAGTCTTTGGCACAGTTGTTTCCCATATTTCAGCATATTAAGCTTCTCACTTGGATCAAGTTGCAGTGGTGTGGTTTTTTGGGAACCAGTGTCACTTGTGTGATAATCTGGCCCATTTTAGAGACCAGGAAAATGACAGCAAAAAAAACTGTGGGAGTGGAGGTTCAGCTCATCTCCAAAACCAAGGTTGCCCATAGTTAAAACCTTCTGAAACAGTTTTTCAATTGAGAAAGGACTGGCTTCCTCAACTCTTCCCTCGTCTTTGCTGAACCACAACATCCCCAGTTTATCAAAATTTTTCTTTGCCAGTCTTTTTTTCCTTGTCTTTTTTTTTTGTCTTTTTTTTTTTTTTCCTAATGCTGATCTGCAGTGAGTTATTCACATCTAGGGAAACCAGGATGCTACAGAGTTTTGTTTTCAAATGTAAGTACAATTTCATTATTTCAGCATATGTTCTATGTCCTTTAAGTGTAACTTGTATCTGGGTTTGTTGTGAGAAATAGTAGAACACTTCCCATATAATCAGAGTGACAGTTACAGTGTTAACTGATTTAGTGGCTATTGTATCACAACCTTGTAGGAAGGCGTAGTGCTGCACAGACTGACTATTCAAGAAGAACTTCGTGATATTGTATGATTTTCAATTGTGGAAAGAGCTAACAAAGGATCAGAGGAATGCCCATCCTGTACATGAAACAAGAGGAGAAGTGTTAGGTGACGACCTCATCTGAGGCAAGGCAATGGCTTAGTGCCTATCCATAGCATAGCTAGAAGTCAAGGATAAGGATAAGTTGTATTTTCTCTAGCCCCCTTGCAGCATGAAGGAAAGTCTTTTTCCAGAGATTTCTAATTTCTGACCTTTCTTGGATTTTTCTTTAAACAAGAGACTAACAACTGTGTAAGAGCAGAAGGTAGGACAGCAGTCCTGAGTCCAGTCCCAGTGGGCTCAATCTGATTCCATCACAGGCATCTCAGTACAGGATCCCTTTTGCAAGATGATTGAGTCCCTTTTTAAAAACCCATTTGGCAGTGTTACCCAACAGAAGCTAACGACTGTATCCTGTGTATAAAAAAGAAAGAAATGGGGGGAAACCCCCAACCAAACATATGCTCACTGTCAGTGAGCTGGGATTTCAGTTCAAATGGAATTTGCACAAAGGTGGTGAGTCTCTGTACAGGTGATGCTGTGTTTTGGGAGTATCACCTCCCTTGTTAAATCCGTACAAGCTAATGATGTGGGCTGTAAAATTAGTGTTCATCACGACATTAGTGTTGTTGGTCTGCATTTCAAACTGAAGCTTTGCTGGTCATTATAAAATGGAGGCAGACTTTGTTGACTTTGTTTTATATGTAAGCAATTACAGCATTCCAGGAGCTCCTTTGTATTTTTATGACTACAAAAACATAAAAGTGTAACTGAAAATGAACGTTTAATATATTAATTGCAGAGCAAAAATATAAATACGTGTGACATCTTTGATCCATTATTTTATTTCTGTTTGTAAACTATGCTCATCAATGAATCTATTTTGTATATTTCTGGCTAAACGCTGGCAGGACAGACATAGATATGTCTAGGAAAGGACATGCAGTAAACAAGCTGTGCAAAGTTTTAAAAATACGGATTTTTTTGTGATCTTAGATATAGGATGGTTTTGGTCAGAAGAACTTAATTCTGCAGGCCAACAGGCAAAATAATATTTTTCCATGTTTCATTTGGTTGAGGGTAACAGGTTCATAGTTTTCTACTGGTGCAGAAAACAGAGACAATGTTTTAGGTTTAGTTTTACTTATAAATATTTATGGAAATTACTTATTTAAAGAATTATTTTAATGAAGGTGCACCTTAGCAACATGTACATTGGATTATCTGGATGATTTTCTAAATTTTTCTTTTATCTACCTAGTGGTTCTAGCACTTGCAAAATGCCAGTGTTGCATACTTGCATACTTCCCTTACTAGCATCCTAAGGGAGCAAAGATCACCTCAGCAGCAAGAATTTTTAAAAGGGAGAAGGGGGAGGCAAGAAGCCCAAGTTTACTGTGTAATTTAGGTGTGTGCAATGTTCTTGCTGTATCCTGCAGAAACACCTTTGATATTATTTTATTCAAACTAATTCAAACAGTACTTTGTGAAAATAATTCTTGAAGGCGCTTATACCAATGAACAAGTAGAATGTTATCAATGGAACAGAGATTGACTGTTCATCATGCCTGGTATATATTGCTTTGTCTAACAACTCGCCCCAGCAGACTTACAATTGTGTTCTCTCTGAAGACCCTCCCAGCTGCAAGGCCTGATTGACGGAATCTGTGGGCAGATGCACTTGCCAGACTCCAATAAAGATGGGGCCTTGGGAACATCTAAGGCAATTATTGACGGGCAGCAATCCACTAATCAGACAATTTCAAAATTAATCCCACAGTCCCTTACTGTATTAGCTTTCCTTCTTGTTTGTATTTATACAGCAAATTCATGACTTCAGTGAATACTCTCCCTTCCAGCCCAATTATGTATCTCTGAGGGTATTAAATTAAAAACAGAAGAAATATTGAAAGTGGCTTGCAATTAGTTTCTTTAAAAAGTGGTGTGGCACTTACAGGCTGGGGTTCTTAATATGATGCTTGATAATAAAAGTAAACAGGATTTTTTTTTGCCTCATACGAGTAAGGCAAGGATTCCTAATATGCCTTGTTATAAAGCAGCCTACATATAATGAGAGGGGGAAAAAGTGATTTGATTTTGGAGTTTAATTATATATTCATAAAATTCTTCTACAGTAACTAACAAATCCACAGTGTCTCCAAATAACATAAGCAAATTTTGGGTTTTGCATTTTGGTTTATCTTTCCCTTGTTTTATTCTGATCACTTTATAATACAAAATTGCATTACATTTGATTGTCACCTTTTAAATGCCTTTTAAATGAAGATTGATCCAAACAGAACATTTCTTTCTTGGGGGAATATAGAACCATCTTCATGGTGTAGCTGTTCAAATGGGAGTCACTGCCTAGAGTCCTTAGTTGTATACTGTGTATGTCATTCTTTTAAAATTTTGAAATCTGATGCCTGTAATGACGGAAGGATTGTTTCTGCAGATCTGAATCTGAATGTAGAATTTCCTATTTTTATCATTGAAAACGGGTGACCAACGATAGACATCACTTCAAAGGCATTATTTTTCATCTTTGCATTGCTGATTACTATTGGATTGAACAGTAAGAGCACTGTGCATTTCTGCTATTTCCCACATGCAGCAGAAATTATATAATTTTTTTTTCATGATCAGTTTGCTTTCAAGTACACAGAAATGAAAAAGAAATTGAACTAATCCACTGGAAGTCAATGGGTGAACTCAGTGAACACGTGGTTGGAGAGTCAATGGTGCGGTGCTAACTATAAAAAGAGTAGAAAGTATTTCCAAGTTGAGGAAGTAGTGATGCAGAGATTCTGCTGAAGAGGCTTAGGCTCAAACTCCTTCCTGGGTAAGTGGGAAGGAAGTGGGTTCATCCACTTTCTGTGTATCTCAAATTTCCATCTCTATGGCTTCAAGATTTCCATCCCTGAATGCGTGCTGGGGGAAAAAAGTTATGTGCAAGCTTTATTAAAATTATAGAATTGGTATAATTTTCAAGTAAAAATGATAAGTCTTTAAGGGACAGCAGCACTCGTTAACTTTGATCTTTTTAGTAATTGTATGTGGAGCTGATGAACGTAAAGTTATGAACATATAAGATCATCATCTACTTTGAACAAAAGTTTGAATTAACAGTATCCATTTTGGCCTGCTGTAATCAGTTGCAAGTTCGAATTGATTCACAGACATGGAGGACACGTGAGGCACGAGTCATACCAGAAGTAAACTATTTTTGGATTACCTGAGTGATTTCTTGAAGTCTCTTTCCAGAGCTATGTAGCTTTTTGTCATGGAAAACGGCTAAATTAACACACTTGTTTTGTTGGATATATTTAGGCAAGAAGGCAAGGCTCAGGAAGCACAAGGGTAAAAGTTCCTGTAAGCTTCTTTTATACTTCAGTGTTTAGCAATGTGCCTGTGATGATGCCAAGCTGCCTTTTCTTGTGCAAGCAAAACCCAGGATGGAGCTACTGGTCAGCCTTGTTTTATATTACTTTTATTTGATTTATTGCAGAAGTTGTTAACACCCCATAGTTCTTTGAATAAAATAAAACAAGAAAACCTATAAGGCTCTGCAGCAACATAAACCAGGGAGTCTTTCACCTTCATTATGAACTAATTCAGCTTTTGATTACCTGGGGATTAACACCTCCATATGTAACAAAAGATGTGTTCTGTGAGTAAGAAGCTCCATAAGGTAACAGCTCACACAATTTGACATACTTCAAATCTAGTTCAAGATGAAAACGAAAAGAGGGAGGCTAGCAAACAAAAAAGATTATCCAGGTTTCCACCCACTCTTTTGAAGATATCTCTTAAAACGTATCAATTTGTCAAGTAGATTTCATGTGAAATTATTAAAAAGGGCTTTAAAATTCACAGATCCTGTTAAGAAAGTAGTACTTGATGAATTAAGGTCACCACTCAGTGATATTGGTGGAGCTTTGCCCTTTAGTAAGGGGCTGAGTTTGGAGGTTTCTGAAATGCTTTCCCAACTAAATAATATTTTAGTGAATGAGGGCAGTTCTTCAGTCCACATCTGCCTAGAGGCATCCTCCTTAGACACAGGTGCAGTTCATTTTCCCTGCTTATGGTGCAGTTCAGCCAACTGATCATGCTTCTCTTTGTGAGCATTCCTTTGTCTTCATTTTATATGTGCAGGTGGATTCAGATCACAGCCTTTACATACACCACCAGCTGGTGACAGCTTTTGGCTATGGTTGACCTGAGTTAAGTTAGAACTGATGACCAAAAAGTGAAACTTGACATTACCAAAGCCTGAGGTTATTTGTTGCCCTTTAGGGATTGCTGGTTCTAAAGCAAGAGCAATTAGGTTTGTGTGGCACAATAAACAAAAATAGAAAGTGCGTTCATATGGATAATGTAAAGATTAAAGCCCTTGCACTCTCAGCTGCACGCTGAATAGCTTGGGTTTTTATACGCTTTTAAACAGAAGGGCTGTGTAACACGACCCTCCAGTTGAAAGGATGCAGAATCGCTATACTCCCATCTGGATTATTACATTCAATTTAGGCCACATGAACTCCTGTGCTGAAGGTGTACATCTAAGAAAATGGTTGTGAATTGAGCGTGACTTGCATAAAAGAGCAAGTTGCACCTATTCGTTCTTGAAAAGCATCTGCTTTTAGTTAAAATCACAGTTGGCTTGCCAGCCAGCTATGGGGGCCCCATCTTCTCTTCTGTGTCACCCCACATTCACATGCTTAATATACTAGTAATTTTATTATGGAGCTGTGGTCAAGAGTCTGTGGCTAAGGTTGCAACCAGGTTCTTTTATAAGCTCTGTTTTTTGTCTGCCTCACTAGAGCTTTCACTAGGAAAATTGACTTGAAAATTGGCAGCATTCACTCTGCACTTCATATCCATATATTTACATTCTCAGGCATGTTTAATTGTCATGCTCCCTGGTTTACTATTCTTTCAACTTCAATGTTACTTATTAGGCCTCACTTAAAATTAAGCCTTTCTTGGTGTCTTTTAATTACAATCAAGCCCTAGGCAGTCAGGTTATTATGACCACTGTGTATAACACCATTCTTGGTTGTGGCCCTCAGTTGCCTTGTTATGGCTCATTTGTAGACTAGAAGCTCTTTGACTTTTTGTTGGATTTGTTTGAGTATGTTGAGGGTCCTGAACTACAACTCAAACCCTTTCCTACTACTGCCATTAAAAAAGTGGTAATAAACATCCAAACAATTTATAGATGCAACCTGACTCCAGCTGAAGCTGATGGCAGAATTTCCAACATCAGCAGGAATGGTGCAGCTGTGACTCTCCCTTTGTAAATGATCGTGGGTGCTAACTCACCATACTATCTAAACTAAACTAGTGAAGTTTTCAAAGTACTGTTTCCTTATTTTAAAAATTGCAATCACCATTTTTGGCAAGATACTGAAAGTCTGCACACTTGAGTGTAGAGAACATATGTGTATCAGCATTGATCATTCATAATTGACAAAGCTTTTTTTGGAAACTACTGAATTTGAAGAAGTGTATTTTGAGTAGTTCCTTGTTTTCTGTTTTAATCTACTTTTCTCATCACTTTTAATATGAAAATCCAGCCTTGCTCACAGGAGCTAAGTAGTTACAGGATTTGCAAGCAGTCAGTTGACTTTGGCACCTTACTATGTGTTCCAAAGTGGACACATGTTAAAGGAGGGTGACCAAGTCTTAATTTAAAATGCAGTACCTGTTATTATTCCAGAGGAGGAGATGGAGATTTTTGCCATTCAGTCTGGTCAAGTTTCATGCCATTTCTGAGTAATTATTTCTGATTGCATATAGGAAAGCTGTTGAGAATCCTATATCCAAAAGTGACTTAACACCATCCAGACCTCTAAATAAATGACATGTTAACACTCAGCACCCTCAGTGTATGATTAATTATTTAAATTGAACCATGATCTTCTAAGTCCTCTACCGTTTCTTTTTGTTTTCAGAGTTTTACCTAGATTCTATAAATACTTAAGCTCTGTAGTCAGAGAGGTTTAAAACTGATGGAAGAGCCAAAATTACCTGCAAGAAACAATATTTTTATTTGATATTTTCAAAAGAGATTTGATGAAGGTCAAACATTGAAAACCGGAGGGGGGAAAAAAGTCTGCTGCTAGAAGAGACCCTAAAAATAGGACTAAAAAGGTGATGGTCACAATGGTAGGGAGATAGAAGTCTAAAATGAAATGTGGACTGTGGAATGTGACTTGTTTTCTGGCAAAGGCAGGATGGATAGACATGGATAGTCCTATGAGTGTTAGTTGGTCTATAATCCTTATTTTGGAAAAAGCAATCTTTTTAAAAAGCATGTTGATTTTTTTGCCTTTTTCACTGATGTATTTGACATATTTGTTATCCCTTTTGTACAAATTTCTCAGACTTGCAATGCAGTAATTATTCTTAATGTAAAGTGCAGTATCCTTGCCTCTAAAGTATAAATTCACATCCACTTGGGGAAAACATTATCCCTACTTCTAACAGAAAGAATACAATTCTACCATATGATAAAGAAGTCATGTCTGAGGAGACTTTGCAAAGTCAGTTGTCTGAAAAACATAGCACTTCCTCTGCCAGTAGTACCTGTCCGAAGATCTGTCTTACAGATTTTTGGTGTCAGAGGAACCTATTGCAGACCTGAGACCACAGTAACTGTAGCTTCTAGGTTTAAACAGGTCATGGTATTATTAGTGATGCAGCAACAGACTGCACTTACCAGAGAAGTTTTGGAAGTGCTTGGTCTGCAGTTGTAGCTGGATGACTCCAGAAATCTCTCTGGACCAAGGAGTTGGAGGAGTACACAGAAGTTGTCTCTTCCGACATGAATTAGTACAGCTTAATAGCAAAACTCTCTGGAAATGCCTTTTTCAGATATGGTGTCATTCACTCTTCTGGTTTGAGAGGGAATATGAAGTAATATTGTATTATTACCAGCCTAGTTATTGAGCTGCTATATTTCCTGTCAAATTTTGCTTTGTTTTATTGAATATGGGAAGTCTTAAAATGTTCTTCGACAGCAAAGTCTCTGGAAACCAAGAATGGGGGATATCTTTGTTGTGTACCTACCACAGAGAGTTGTCACTAATCTATACACTGCAGAGAAGATTTGAGATAAACAAATCTTTTTAAAGATCAGGCTTTTTTAGGAGGCTGCGCAGTGATGCCTGCCTTGTTGGTTTATTTGTGTGTATTGCAGTTGTAAACTTAGTGATACATATATTAAAATTCATGTAACTTAGTATGGTGCTGTTTACTAATTTCATGCAATATATATCAGTTTAAAAAAATCACTCATGTTATGTTTAAATGCTAATAGAATGAAATCCCTTAGCAGTCAAAGGAATTAGCCCATATATGAGTGAAATACCAAGGCAGGTCTTGTTATTTTTATGAAACTCTGAATAATATAAGTATCCAATTGATAAAATTTTATTAAAGCTGACAGCCCTTAAGTGATCTAAGTGGTAAATATTGAAATGAAGTTTCAACAACACTGCGGTACCAAGGGAGGCCTAAGGCAGCAATAAGGATTAAACAATGATTTAATGTTGCTCCTTGGGGGTAGGGATTGTTGTTTTAATGGAGAGCAAAAGCTCACTTCCTTCTAAATAATTAAACTGTGATTTGAGAAATTGATCTAAGGTAGTTGTAGTGGTTTGTTAAGTCCGAAAGAGATAAATGAAGGCAAAGTGTCCTGGGGCAAGGGGAAGTCAGGGGAGAGTAGTGAAGAGATAGTTTTGCAGGATAGATTCATGACAAGTGTCCCTCGGGAAGGGGGAAGCTGGCAATGAGCATATTTTATCTTTTATTTGTAATGTAAACAGACTTGTGTTGCCTGAGGGTGGGTAATAGCTAATGAGCAGGGGGTTTCCGTGGGGTGCAGATTTTATTAGCACAGCTTATAAAAAATGGAGCTAAATTAAAAATGCAATGTCTTCTAGATAATCCGATAATCAGTGGTGCTACAGGGAGCACCTCCACCTAAGCAGAGTGAGTATATTAGCATACACATGTAAAATTTCCAACAATTTGTTCAGCAGTTTCTGTGAGCTGAATGGCTTTCTCATCTTCACAGCAGAAAGCGGATTTCACATAATAGGGCTGATTATTTTGGGCTGTTTTAGGAACGTAGGAATGAAGGGATTTTGTAATGTGTTTTGGATCTGTCATTTGTATATAACCAGTGGGAGACTTGTCCAGAGACCTGCTCATCATATATGCCTCTTGGGTGATGGTTACAAATGAGATGACAGCTAGGCTGGTGGTAGAGATGGGATAGAAAGGGGGAAAAGGGAGAGAGAAAACTCTGCCTAATTAGATAATTGCTTGAGGTAATTTCCTTGGGATTAATATGATATCCGACCCTGAATTGTTCTAAACAACTGATGCAGAGCTCACAAAACTCCGGTGAATATTTTCCAACCAACCACCCCTCTCAGTCTGTATGTGCATAACACTCTTTAGAAACACAATCAAATTGAGTTAGTATCCTAGAAAGCATTGGAATACTCTCTACTTACTGGAAAATACTGTCTGCATTCAATCCAGGCCTTCAGGTGTAGGTACAAATGGGCAGGGTATGTCAGAATAATGTTACATTTAGGCATGTAGAAGGAAGAACAAGTTGAGCCATCAAGAGCGCCTGAGAACACATGCCACTGTCAAAATCTTGTGACTATCACTGCCAATGCCTCCATTTTTATCAGCACTCAAGACAAAGCTCAGAAGGCAAATTGAGTACAGAACATGAATGGCAAAAGTCTTCTAGAACTTCAGTATTAAGATATCCGTAGTTTTCAGTAATAAGAAAAGTTATTCCAAGCACTTGTGGCTATCAGGGGCTTTGGGACATACTGAAACAGGAAGAATTAACAAAAATGTCCCCGCATATCTCACTCCAGACTGTAAGACCTGGGGCTAGTAGTATTAAAGCTGAGGTTGCACAGTCAGAAACATGTCTTTAACCCATCTGCTCCTCTCTGTGCAATAAACTGAAGAATTGGAAGTGAAGTCAAACCGTACAAGCAGATAAGTGTGTATAAAATATTTTTTTCAAAGCATGTCTTATGTTGATCTATTTTGTATATACATTACTATAATTAGAGGAAAGCTTCAGGGCCACCTGGTGTACAATTGACTTTATTGTTCCCAGCTCCTCAGGCTAGGAGAGAGAAGAGGTTGTACCATGATCAAACAATCCTTGCTGTTACTTATTGATGGCTTTCCGTAAGTGCCAGGCAGGTTGCAGGTTCTAGTGTACATAATTCCTTAGAGTGCGCCCTTTGATGCACTGAAGGGTGCGCTCCAGCTGTCTCAGTTTGGGTGTTTACCAATAGATCAGTCTGATGACTGGAATCCATCATGTGCCTGTACTCATCTGTCAGAAGGAATGAAAAGTAGATAGGATATTATGTTTTGGTACATTCATTTGTCAGATTGGACTTGGTTTTGCATGTGTACATGTTGTTTTTTATTTCTGTTGGAGAACACAAGGCAGAAGAAATGTCTTGCAGTTTGAGCCAGAAGATGGTAGAACTAAGTCTCAGGAAGCAGGTTTGTCTTTCCCATGGGAGTCCATTCTATTGGCTCAACCCATCACTGAGAAGACTTCTGAGGAGGTAAACTGTGTTTTATGGAGACCTCCATTATATGAGAGAAGGGATACACACCTGAGGTTTTTAGGAAGCCCTTTGAGGAGATGAACAGGAAATCCCAAACACAATTCAAGTTCTGTGGAAGGTCAGGGCAGGGACCTGGGATAGGGCTGACGTGCCTATGGTAACTTGTCTTAGTGAGGAGGTGTCATCACAGCATCAATGAACTTGGAAGGCACCACTGGAGAATGTCTAGTGCAGTCTCCTTTCTCAGAGAAGTGACGTGTTCAGGGCCATGTATTTTAGTGCATCAGCTGGAGATTCCAGCTGTCTAAGTACTCCCTGTGTAGGTATCTAGTCCATACTTGAGGGAAGGATGGTGTAGTTCAATGACATTTATCTCATGCTAGGATAAACTAACAGGGTAATGAATAAGATTGTTATTATATTTTGCTAATACATTAAGTACCAGAGTATTTCTAAGACATGGGACTAACTAAAATCAAATACTGCCCCCCATGTGTGAATACCTGTGACCAGATATTCACTGATGAGCTTATCCTAAGTTTTGGGATTGTCGAAAGTAGTGAATGGTAATAGTGATTGAATAATAACCAAGGCATAGTAGCTTGCTGTCTTATAAGTTTGTGTTGTCAGTTCAGCTGACTTCCAACAGGAAGAATTGGTCAAAAAATGAATAAATGAGGCAATTTGCAATTAAAGATTTATATTCTGATCCTCTAGAGACCCAAGACATCAATCTATTTCAGTTAACTATAACTGTGCTGACATTTAATTTAGAAGTGTGCCTAAGCTGAGGCCTGAGATATCTTCTCTATGAAGACAATATTTTACATTTGATCTTCTGTAAGAATACAATTCAAATTTTTTGATATACCACAACATGGCATTCCACAATGTTTATTTGGGGAGAATACTGCTTTTAGATTATCAGGTAGTGCACGTCACTAATAGAAACATAAATTTTGACTAATTATTTACTTAACAGGGTGTAAACAGTTCCATTCCTGCCTTTGCCTTATGCTTCCTGAGGAACCATCATGCAAGTCACGTGTCTCTCCAGGCTTCCGTTTATCGTATCTGCACCAGTAGTAAGTGCAGTGCCTTTCTTACCACTTTTTTAATCTGACTACTGTGTTTAGATGATTAGTGCAGCAAGTGCCCTGTTCTCTGCATCTCCAATGGAGCCAAACTGAATGGAGCTTGGAAATAAATGTGAAGAGCTTTGTCACTGTTGGCTTAGAACACATTTTTGCCATGGTCAGATTTCTTATAACAGTTTATTTTTGTGGCAAACATTGCTATGTTTTGACTTAAATATAGCAAAATCTTCAACATGATGAAATGGCAAAAAATGTCACAGTTCATCATGCTACAAAGTATAAACAATCATCAAACAGGTGAAAAATACATTAAAGAAGAATAAAACTTCAAACGGGTTTTAAGTAGTTCACTTTTATGTTTTAATAGCTCTTTAGGAGCCTATAAATAAAAAGTCAATTGGATTTCAGACTTGTTTCCATAGTTATATTACACACAGGGAGTATTCAATAAAACAAATCTTTTATTTAGTTCCTGACAGGTAATTAAAATGTGCCTCTGCATTTTCTTGTCTGTTACTGTAGGAACTAATATCAAAGATTCTAGAGTTTACAAGTATTCACAAATATATTGAAACTTAATTTTATCTTTTGGGCTGAAAACCTGGTGCTAACTGGAAGTCTTTAGTTAGTGGAAAGTTTGAATCTTGTTTGGCATTCTAAGCCTAACATTTCTTTTTTACTACAAAACTTTACTCTCAGCTTCAAAGATCTTGAGTCCCATTTGCACATTTTTCAAAGTAATAGGTGGTGGGCAAAGCCAAATATGTAGAAAAACAGCTACTAGAAGCAGAACAAATTTAGAGAAAAAAAAAAAAAGAAGATTCTTAAATTCCTGAAAATATTTAGGGGATGGGGAGAAGGTGCTCATGAAGGTTAAAGTGCTATGAGTTTTTTTAATTCTTAGTTGTCAATTAAGTTGTTTTTATTTCAGGTGTCTGAGATTTTTCCAGGTACTGTTCCACAAAGGACTGTTCAGTTCTGCAGTCTCTTTAATATATATACTTTTAGAAGTTTTAGAAGACAGCACCTGTGAACCTTTTTCTAAAGAAAAAAAAAAAGCAAGAGAGACACTTCTCTTTACTGCTGACGTGCTACCTGGATCAGTACGGCTAAATCAGAAACTTTCAGTCTTTGTGTTTTTACAGGGTTGTATATGGTGGCACCATGGGGTTGGATTTCACAGCTGGGGATCATATAAAGAATAAGATGTATTTTACCAGACTTACTTTTTTTTTTTCCTGTGTATCGTTGTAGTCTCTTGCCCCTGCAATATTTTAGTACCCACTATAGGATATGGTGACTAGTAGATCTACCAGGATCTGTATCAAAATGCCTAAATCGCTGACTTATACAGGAAGCTATCTCTGTGCTATTCTTTGTGTATCTCACAGACGTGGGGGAAAATTCCTTTGGGAGGGGCTTTATCAATTAAACTGATTAAGAACTAAACTATTAATAATGATTGGCCGTAGCTTGGCATGTGATAACTGTGTGGTGTTTCTCACACCTGCTTTGTCATTTTGGCTACAATTGCCTGACTGCATGGATAACCAACTACCTTGTTCTTTGTGGGCACCAAGCATTGGTTGTCCTCCCTACAGTTTTCTAAAACCACTGTACTTTTTCTTTGATCAGGCATACTTAAGGAAATATACATATCTTCACGTGTGTTGGGTGGCTCTTCCTGTTAGTACCACCGTGCTATATTCTACGGTTCTGGGCCAGCTTGGTGCTATTAGGGGATGCTTGATGGACACAGAGGCTGGGGATACTGGGGTCATAAGAGATACTGCTGGATAAAACAGAGTTGGGAGAAATAGTGTTTCGTAACACAGTATGGGAATGCTGTATGGAGAGACTTTTGCCTTCCAGATGGCCATGTCTAAACAGAGGCAGCAGTGTCCAGAGGGGGAGGATATCAGCTTCTCAAGGGTTGCCAGCTTGGGCTGTTGGCTGTTGCGGGTCTGTTGAGTAACGTGACGAGCTATAGCTATCACTTTACACACAAATGCATCTCGGTTCCTTGCTGAGGCTTGACATCAGGCGATAGGCTTATGTTTTATGAGTATTAAAATGTCATAGCTTTAGTGCTAACTTGTACAATTTCTGGTATAACTCCTCCACCCTCGCTTCTTCTTTTATGTTAGAGTTAGAAGAATGGTTACAATCTTTATTGTCCCTTAAAAATGAGCTTGGAGACATTATTGTAGAAGTTGGGTAATCTCAGCAGAATGATAAGATTTGCAGTATTACTGGTGGGCTCAGCTAAGCCAATAAAATTCTAGAAAAAAAGGCCTAAGCTGGAGGAATTTGCAGGGATTTATGAGTTCTTGGCACAATTGGGAGTAACTGTTTCCATGAACGGCTGTTTTATCAAAAAAAGAAAAATTAGAATTATATAGCACAAAATGTTTGCTAGGGTGGAAAAAGTCCTACTTTCTGGATTACTCTTGGCTCTATCTGTTGTCAAAGCTAATCACACTGAGCAGTTCATCTGTTTGTTACCATAATATTATATTTACAGCATGCATAAATACAGCTCTTTTCTTATTAAGCCTGATAGCCACTTTAAACCTGTCTATTGCTCTTACATTTCTAACCCACTTATTGCATTTGCAGATACTGCAACAAATTTATGTGTTTTATAAAGCTAACAGAATACCTTGTGTACTGATTGATGGAAAATCAGTTGCTCAGTTGCCAGGCAATGATTGATTTTCTAACACAGCTGCTCCAGCTGTGCTACAGATGCTATTTTTTCTCAGATATCATAAATGGTGTTGTAAGCTATTGAATATGATCTTTAATTGTAAGGATGTCTGAGAAATCAGTCATTTCAGTTCTAAACGGCCATTTGGTCATTACCTTCAGCTGTGTTTTATGTTTTTGCCTCGTAAACCTGAAATTAGCTGTGCTGCTTGGAGGTTGCTTTGGTCTATTTTGCAAGAAGCTGGTTTGAAATCTGTGACATAAGTAAATGCTTGTCACTAAAAATTACAGTTCATTACCAAATACTGTAGCCAATAGCATGTGCTGATGACAGCAAGCCTTTTTCCTGGAATGCATTTCAGATTCCAGTATTTTATTTCAGACCTTGCTCAGCTGTGTATGACTAATAAATAATAGAGGAAAGAATAACTCAACAGAAAATTTGCAGACCTTCTTTTGATCTGGGGAAGCAGACTTTGGTTGTTCAGCATTCTTTTAGATGACCTTCATAATTTAGTTGTAGGCTGTGATTTGGCTCTGCTATCCATTTCCACAGCAGCATAAAATATTAAAGTCAAGCAATATCAATAATTCATACTCTTATGGCATCAGAGATATCAGTGAGAGGGAACATTTGGATTTGCTAAAATTAAATGCACAACTCTGCTTAAGGTACAAGTGCAACCTTAAGGCTTTTAATGCTCATTATGAGAGAGGAAATTAAGCCAAGTTTCATGTTTCATGAAAGGAGGAGCTGTAGTTTGTAGGTGTCCTGTCATTTGTACATTAGCCTCCTATTCACAACAGGTTAATGTATCTCCTTGCTAAAATAGACTTGTTGGCAGACCGGGTTCTTTTCCCTACCTTTCTTAAGAGAAGCACTTCTCAGTGCTTTATCCCGGGTATGAAATGTGATTCTTCTTAAAGAGCCAGTTACTACTGATATTGACAGCATGGCTGGTTGCAAAGCAGAGAGAACTGAAGCATTGTCTGGCTTCTACACCTGGTTTTGCCACTGCCTTGTGAGCAAAGCCGTTTGGTGTTCTGCATTTAATTAAAAATTTCTCAGAGGTGTTGTTCAGTGTCTAGTCCCAAGAGCCTCTGATTTCAGTGGGTCAAAGCATGGAAACAATATCAGTAGGAATCTAAAATGCAATTCATTCCATCTCCAGCTTCTAGAACATGATATTTTCCTTGGGCTTTTCTCTTTTAAAAGTAATTTGATGTCTACTTTGTCTAGTCTTGTCTTCTAATAAATATGTGTCTAAATGCTATAAAATAATATATGATTTAATAATCTGGTAGATTTCCATGCAATAATTTTTGGAATAGTCATTTATACTTGCCTGCTGCATTAAGGCAATATCCTCATGCACATCCATTTCTTCAAAGCTGATATTCTTCCAAAACAGCAATAAAAAGCCTCTCCACTTTTTAGTTGTAATTGATACCTTTCAAAGCCAGTGTACTAGAGACATTTTAGGATAAATTTATGCTTTCCTTCTGTAAGCTTTCTTTTTCTACTGCCTTCTCCTTCAAGAGAAAAGGGTCACCTCTACTTTTGCTTTGGTAGCTTGCTCAGCTTTTCAAGATCTTGCAATTTTAGATACAACTATAGGAAAAGGAGTCCCACACCAAATTCCCACTGGAGTTGCTAGCTTTCACTTAAGCAAGAATGTCCTTCCAACTTAAATATCTCCCTCTTTCCATATAGTTGGTACTGAGTGGCTCTATCATTTTAGGTTTTCTGTTACCATCCAGTAGGTTGCAAGCTGTACTCACTGCACAGAAATTAGAAAAAGACGTGGTTTACAGTTGTGATTGTGTGATGATATCTGGGCAAACACTGAAAATAAAGATGAACTGTGGCCTGGATTTTCTTCATGTAAATTTGTGCATGCTCATGTCAGGCATTCAACAGTAAGATTCACCTTTTAAATTCAGGTTTGTTTCAGAAACATGGGTAAGCTGTAGGATCAAGCTATGAGCAGATGGCTTTGGCAGTCACATGTGAACAAACAGGCTGGTTCTTCTGGTTTGGAGAGGAACCTGGACGGAAGTGATGGTAGCACTTCCATTTAGTATTTAGTACTGATGCTGCAAGGCAATAAGGTAAAATTAGATCCTTTCCATTGTTACATGTCCTGTTGGTACATGAAAGAAATTGCTAACAGCAGATGAGGATATGTCAGGGGTACTTCGATCTCTTCAGTGAATGCTGTGGATTGGTTTTGGTTACTTAGGTTTTTAAGAGAAGAACTTTGTTCTCCTGAGGCCATGATTCATTTTTGCCCCTGCTGTAACACTTCCCTGAACCTCTCTGCTATTTTGCTGTGAGTGAGGACTTAAAGAATTGACCCTTCGGTTGTTTTGGTTTCCTCTTGGTAGAAGTGCTGCTCTTGCTGTTTGGAGGAGGTTGCAAACAGCTGTTTCCTGGCAATAGAAGTAGTTTTCACTGTGATCTCCTGATATACAGGAATGTGTGAGAGACAGGTCATCATAAAACTTGACTTCAGCTCCCATATCAAGCCTGGAATCTTATTATGCCAATGTCTGGTAAATGACATAGCATTCTACTTTCGGTGGAGCTCCATTAGGCTTTGGCTCTGGGCTGCATGTAGCATTCTTAATACTTCTGAGATATGTGTCATCTTTTAAAATTTTATGTATTGCCACATTCTTAGAATTTTTTTCGTAATCTTTTCCTATTCTTTGCTATCTTCTTCCAGTTGCCAAGTAATGAGGCCATCATAATCCCAGCACAGCTTTTGCTAAAAACTGTGGAAAGGAAGTCCTTGCTATTCCTCCTGAATGCTGCTTACTAGACCAAGCCTTGATATCTTGCTTAGCTATGTAAGTTGCTCTCTGTCCCCTGCTTAGAACTCTCATTTTCTTGATCACATATGATACATCTGGTTCCTTACCCTGAGTTACATAATTGTCATGAATATTGTTAAAAAGGCCATGGTTTTCCCCCTTTTCTATAGACAATTCAGATACATTGTGTGAAAGACCTACCACTACCCTCATTTACCACCACAGAAGTTTTGTGTTGAACTTTTTAATCATCAAAGTGATTCTGGAAAAAAATGTCCCATACCTCATGAAAGAACTTAAACGTCAACTGTGTTCCTTTTATTTAAAAAAGGGTTTCACTTTCTTCTTTTAAATTAAACTGCAAATTACAAACATGTCATAGTGTTTCCCCTTTTCCCCCACACCAGACCAAGCAGAGGATTCAAGCTACCTCCAGCTCCCACCCCTCCTTCTACTCCTTTTGGGATTTGTGACATTGGAGATATGTGGTGACTGCTGAGGAAATTGCCCTAAGTGATATTGGAGTAATTCCCCTTCATTTTAGTAATAAAGGTTGCATATGTTTTATGAGAATAGCACCCCTGCAGTACAGAGAGCTACTGTGATCCATCACTTTAAATCAAGAAATCATTTGACACGTTTATTTCCTGAACAGGAAGTGTTCTGTTAGATCAGCTGGAAACCCTGAAATTTGTACATGTTAAGATGAAAGTCAAAATAGCAGATGCTGTTATTTTACTGGTCCAGTTCCGTTTTTCCTAGGAAGGCCACTCTACCACTGGGATGCTGAAGAAGTATCTATTTCTTGCCTTTCAGAATGTATATGTCTGAAGATGTTTATTAAAATAGGCATAGGGATTGCAGTTAGTCATTTTTTAGAGGACTGGTTATCTGATCGTTTTGTGGTAAAATCTAATCCAAAATAGAAATATACTTCAAATGTTTCTTATGTAAAAGTGGTCTTGGCAGGAAAAAAAAGTGAGAAAATTTCCCATGTTATTTTAATCGGAGAGTTGTAAAGCATATTTTGCTAATTTAATGCGGATCATAGTTGACTCATAACTGTATACTCAGCAAGATTAAAACTGGACACTTTGAAAAGCGCTGGTAAGCAGGGAGATGGCAAGGATGGCCAACTGCACTTACCTTGAAGGCATCAATTGCAAAAGAATCTTTCTGTTTAGATTGTGGGCATTAGAGGGGCTCCCAGCCTGACTGTTAGTTGTATACTTGGAAGAACTGACTGAGTATTCTCAGGTTAGTCAACTGCAGCTTAAACATTACTGATATAAAACCTATGCTGGAGATGTGTGAGCCTTGCATGCCAGCTGCGTTTTTATTGGCTGTCCGCAACTTCAAAGGCTTTCCTGCTCTAAAGCCCAGGCAGGTACCCTGGGCTGCCCTCAAACCCGCCTTTCCTGGCTTATTGATTCTCAACATGGCTTTACCTACAAGTCAAACTATTTGTTTTCAGTGTGCAATATCTTGAAAATATGTTCTGATTGAGCTGCTTAAGATCTTAAAATTTTTTATGTCATTAATAAATGTGTTTCTGTTTTCCCCCTTTTTTGACTTCTGTTATTTTACCTGTCAGAGAGATCTGTGTAAGTAACAGATGCCTGAAGTATTTAGACAGGGTGTTCGTTTCTGTTTCCAGCATAAAACTCATGTGATGACAAGCTGACAGTAAAGGAGAATTGCCCCAAATGTGCTAGAGCCCCGCTTTTCCTCTTCCCTCTCCCAGTTGAAAATTGGCTTTACTGTTATTACTTTGGCATGTTCCTTGCTTAAAAAAAAAATTCCATTCCTGGCTAGGTGAAGGGGATCCTGGTCTTCCCTCTTTTTGAACAAGCATTCTTTGGCAAGATTCTTTGTGTGGTCAGGAAGAAATATAAGTGTCTCTAGGAGTATTGTTGAATGTATGAGGTCTGTCAGTCATCTTGAACACACAACTGTTGAACATCCTGAACAGTTCAGAAGAATCCCTGAAATATCAGTAATGCTCCTTAAGTCAAGTACAACAGGTATGTCTTGAAATGAATTTGAAAAGTTCATCTTTAGTTTTCTGTATCAAAAGCAAAGATACTGAAGCATAACAGCGTCTAAATTTGCCCTAGTTTGTTTTTGGTGTCAGGTACTCAATAGAATGACTCAGTTATTTCAGACAACTGCACTGAATTTTAGTACTTAATTATCTAAGAATTAGATGAATCTAATATTCTGCTGGTACTGTTCGTGAAGTAAGCCAAGTTGATTACCATATAAGAGGAACTCATTGATTTTTAAGTTTTCATTTAGAAATATCTGTCTTTTATCTTTGTAGTATCTTTGCCTGCACTACCAACATTTCAGTGAATCTCCCTATGGTCAGCAGTACCTCACGATCAGACTTTATAAATTCAATCATGCTTGTGTCTCTACAGCACTTTGGAGCCTTGTAGCTTGTTCATACTATACAGTAGGACAGGGTTTAGAGATGTTCTAAGGAACAACACTCAGCAACCAGATGGAAAATAACCCCATGTGTCTCAGTTAAATAATCCATCCATTTTCATACGGAAAGATGTCTGTTGTCATATGGTATTAGCCCCAACATTTTTTTTACAGTACTGTGGATGTACCCATATGGGCAGGTGGTACCTGAAACATTCCACTGACATAATTCTGCCCCTCAGACTGTAACTCTCTGTACTAAGGCCTGTCTCTTTTTACACCAAAGCAGCAGCTAGTCAGATGGGGTCCTGAACTGGGGTGAAGGCTTTGGATACTCTTATAAAATGGGGTAGTAAAGACCTGGTTGTTGAAACTGAAAAATACATTAAGCATCCAACTGAATTTCCTCATTGTTCCTTATTCTTACTAATAAAAACTTGGCAAAGCAGCGGTGTATCTGCTTTTCTGAAGTTTTTGTCCTAAAGTCTGGGGATTAAAGTACGCGATGATGGTTTGTATGACTACAAAGAACATCTTTGCTCCATGTTTTCAGATGAACTGTCCCCTGCCTGATTAAGTGTCAGGACTGTAGCTGGACTGCAAGATGCTGAAATTCATTTCTGCCCCAATATGTTTAATGCTCATTTTCAGGCATAAGCCTGCAGATAAAATCAGTTCAAAACCTGTAAGTCAACATGGCAGAGAGATTTCAGGGCAGCCTACCTGTCTGGACATTAGTGGAGGAAAAGCCCTTTGAAGTCACAGACGGCCAATAAAAATGCAGCTGGCATTCAAATCTTAAACGACTCCAGCACTGAGCTTTTACATTTCTGGTACTTCAGTGAAGGCTGAAAATTTTCAGAATGCTGGTACACAGTAAGCTTGTGTACCCTACAGTATGACCAAACTTCATCATGCTTGTTTTCTTGCCCATAAAAACAATTTGTGGGAAGCTCTGTGCTGCTGTCTTGCCCAGGGACAAGCATGGCAAGATCCTGCATGGTTTCCTCTCTGCAGGACAGGACACCATGATGAAAAACTCCAGAAGATCTGTTTGTGCCAAGGCTGGGCGGTCACCCAGAAAGGGAAGAGTGAAATACCTGCAGATGTCTCAGAAGTGGGGTCAGGCATTTCACAGGCTGATACAAGTGAGTATTTTGGAATCATAGAACATTAGAATCGTTTAGGTTGGAAAAGACCTCAAAAATCACAAAGTCCAGCCATTAACCACCACTGCGAAGTCCACCACTAAACAGTGTTCCTAGGTGCCACATCTAGGTTCTACATATTTTGTTTTCTTTTCCATTTGTAAATTGCCTGACCTTTCCCTTTCTGCAGGATGGCTCTGTGGAGGCCACTTGGCACAAAAAGGCATAGGGAGCTGAGCTCCACTTCCCTTGGCCTGCAGGGGGAACTGGAAGAGCTGGTATGTTCTGTCTCTGTTTTGACCCCTTGGTGGATGCAAATTCTTTCCAGAGCCTTGTACAGCCTCTAGCAAAATGATGCAGGGGTTTCTGAGTTTACTGGCAAAACTGGAATGCAAAGATGGATGAATTAAGTTGGTATGGTTGGCCATGAAATAAAATTCAAAATAGCCCCCCAGCTTTCTGAATTATCCATGTATATTCGTTCTTGAAAGAGAAAGAATTAAGGTAGACACATTTGATACCCTTAAGAACTAAGTTAATTTTTCCTCTCTATTTGATAGAATGTAATGTGTCTTTTCCTAATCCCAGGTGGACTTTAAATACTGTGTTTCTCTCTTATAAAGATATTTCAGGAATCCCAAGCAGCCTTCTTTTTTTGTGGACAGGTTTAAGGGTGGAAGATGGGGGCAGTGGGCAAGAGTGGGGACATAAAGTTGTTCTTTTGTTGTAACAGGATCATGCTATGGAAATGGTTGACAACCGCTGCAATTTGATTTTATAGGGAAATTCGAATTATCACACTAAAAAAGAACCCAGTTTTGCATTTACAAGTCCTGAAATAGCATGTCATGGGTGTAAGCACTGAGCATTGCCTGTGCTTGGCCTCAGGTTAAGCTAATTTGGAGGAATGATAGATAGAATTTTATTGCTGATATTTGATTTGTTTGGGGTTTGGTTTGTTTTTTTTATGACAGCTGTTAGCAGCTGCTTCATGGTTTGGAGGGTTAGAAGTAGCCTGAGCAGAGCTAGACCTGTGAGCAGAGTTCAGGTACAGCAGGAGTCAAAGATGGACGAGGCTGTGCCACTTTCTCTCTGAGCAGCCCCATATGTGTGTGAGTGAGCAGTGTAATCAGTTTACTTGAGCAACCCTGCCCATGCCAGAGGGTTTGGAATGAGATGATCTCTAAGATCCCTTCCAACACAAATCATTCTCTGATTCTATGATTTCCAGATAATTTATGCTTTTATCCAACTATAGAGCACATAATAAAAAAAAAACAACCCTCCTTAAAAATGTTTGCAGATGTTCTCCTCTGGCTTTTTTTCTTTCCATTTGCAAACTTCCTGTTTCCCATGTAGTTCAGAGTTCTTTCTTTGACAAAGAAAGTACGTTTGAAATGTTGTAGTTACTTCTGCACCTCACAAGTAAGATCAGCTTCAGCTTAGCACTGTTCTGATGGGGAAAATCTCTTCACACTGTGTTAAAACTTCACCTGATTATATTCTGGTTTTGAGTAGTCTGAAAAAATTATAGAAGAAAAATCGAGCATTGCTAATTAGAAATGGTATGCTTTGCTAGCCTGGTAAAATCTTGCTATTCTAAATAAATGCATCAAACATTGGATTAGGAGTGTAGAAAAGCATACATGTTCAAATCTTAAACACGTCATAATTTTAAGTGTCCACAAGTGTTTAAAAAGTGTTGGTAGGAATGAGCACATATATCCATTCACTAGTTAAATATCATAACCTGTTTCTTTTCTAAACACATGCGCAAGGGAACAGAACACATTTAAGATGTTAAACACATTGACATGTTTACAATGTGTTGCAAGAGAGTGTTTAACTTCTTGCGCTCCAAAGCTAAACACTTTGGAATTAGAGGGTTTACTAATTCTGCTTTTATTCAATGTGACTATCACTTACTGACACTTATTGGATAAAGTTTGAATGGATTCAGAGATTTAAAAATTAATCTGAGAGGGAGGAACATTCTGGCTTTGGAATAATAAGAAAAAAAGATGTGAGTTAATAGTTTGCAGTATTCTGTTGCTTATGCATATGTCCCAGTGAGCAAATAATTTTAAAAAAATTGACCCCAGATTTATGAACTGCCTCATATCGGGTTCATGTAAATACTAGTACTGATCATTAGTTCAAATTAGAATTCATTTACAAGGTGCATTAAAAATAAGTCTTAAAAAAAAAGTCAAGTCTTAAGTAAAACACTGTCTCATTGGCCTCCCAGGTCACAAAACTAACCGTAGGATTCCTGGATCACAAGAGTTGGCACGACAGTACTGTGAGGGCAGGGTGGGGAAGGGAGCACTGCTAACCTCTTCAGGTGGTGTTTTTAAAGTACACTCTTCTGACCTGGTTTTCTGTTTTGTTGACCCAGATGTGAGGCTTTATGTAGTTTAATTTCCAATTACGGCCGAATCAAAGATACTTGAACCTGATTTGCATGGAAGTTGCTGGGGGACGCTGGGCTGAAGCCCTTTTGATCATGAAGATGCACTCTGTGCTTTCTGATGTGATCTTCCTGGAGCTCTGTGCAATGCTGGGCAGGAGCAGAAGCTGCAGATTGGTGACTTGTCAGACATCACATACAGGCCAAGGGGTTCAGTC
This sequence comes from Rhabdornis inornatus, assembly GCA_013397075.1. Taxonomy (NCBI): domain Eukaryota; kingdom Metazoa; phylum Chordata; class Aves; order Passeriformes; family Rhabdornithidae; genus Rhabdornis; species Rhabdornis inornatus. The sequence continues at coordinate 221,478 of VWZS01001838.1, read as the reverse complement.
GCACTGCAGGGTATGGCATGGTTACCTGCACTGACTCCAGGTGTTAAATGAACCAACAAAAAACCTGAGTGAAAGCATGGAGCTCTTTAAACCCATCAGAAATGGGAACTCTCCAGAAACATAGAGGGTAGCTGAAGTGGCTTAAACAGCAGTTTGCTGGAGCTTTAGGCAACAGGTGCCCTGGAGAAGGAAGGCAATTAGAAGATAACCCTGTTGCTGACATAGTCTCTCATCTTTTTCATGGGTTTAATGCAACTTGGGCAGAGAAGGCTAACTATTGCTCTGTATAGCACACATTTGAGAAGTGCTGCATTCCGAGTACCCCTCCTCCCAACAAAGGGAATGATGTATTTCGAATGGCGATTATGAAAACGAAAGTGAAAAATCAGTGTAACTGATCTAAGGTTAAGAGCTACATTTGGGGAGCTAAGGCTACATTTAAAGTGATGATGGATGCTCTCACATGAGGGGTCCATCCAGCTGTAATACCTGGTTTTCTTCCTATAGATGTAGTGTGTATTCTTGGTGAGACAAAAGGTAACTCAGGGTCTAATAGAAAAATTCGGGATTATGAAGGATATCTGAGGTTAAAAGCTGGTTCCAAAGGCAACAGAAAACAATGGATATCAGGATAAACATAGGATGGTGAGGGGTTGATGACAAAATACTTAAAATTCCGAAGGAGGTCTTCATAGGAGCAGCAAGCAGTGTTCCAGGAAGAAACGGACTTTCATCTGAGAGTAAATGAATATTTTAAATTCTGTGTTGGATGCAGGTACATGAGGTAAGACCACACTGGTGTAATACCAGAAAAAAAGGAACATAACTTTTGGTTAAGAAGAAAGCTAGTCTCACATGGCAGTCTTCAGAAAATGAAAACTAGTAGTAAATAATAACTTGGAAAACTGCAATTTATTAAAAGGGAGGCAGGGAAACACATTAGTTACTGAAAGGGTCTCTAAGCTTTTGTTTCATAGAGTGTCATCACTGCAGTGGTCAGGAATACAATTTTCTCTAATAAAATTGGAGACTAGGTGTATATGAGCCTCTAAAAATAAGCTGTAGTCAAAGTGCTCATGCTGCTGATGCATACACACACAAATTTCTGTCACTTCTCTCCTTCATGGAAATGTGGGAATTCTTTTGAGACACACAGGTATTATTTGCACAGTGAATAACAAATCAGGGAGAGATCTTGTGTTACAGAAGACTTGTACTAAACACTCACATGTATATATGTGAATATCTGCCATTTCTAGTTCAACTTCAAGTTAAATAAGGACTGATGTTGGACCTGCAGAGAATGGGACTTAGAGCCCAAAGGTAGGAATTTTGTTACAGGAAAACATGTAGGAAAAAACACATTAAGGTAATTTAAGGATTGGAAGACCTCAGAGAAAGGCCAAAAATGCTTTTTACTGGCCTCAAATAACAGTCACTGAGGAAGTTGTTCAGGCCTATCTCTGGTGTTAGAAATACAAACCAAGTGAAGTGGCCTGTGTTGATGGTCTAGGAAAAACTGGTTCCTGAAGCAAAGTAGGTGGGTTTGTTTGCCTTGGCTAAGAGAAGCTACATATGTGTTCTAGGATATAGCTCTGCTTTGATGTGATGGCTTTACTACCGGGTATACCTGAGCAGAAGGCTGTGTGCTTTGACTTCATTTTCATTAGATACAGTAGGTATAACACCTAGGTATAACCTGACAGAGCCACAGCTTGTTCATCCCTAAAGTGCAACCACCGCTCCACGTTATTCCCAGTCTCCAGGCTGGTACAAGTAAGTGCTAGCACAATAAAGCTTCTACTGAAAAGGATTCCAGGGTCAGGTTCCAGCAGGTGTTTAGCAGAGCAGAAGGGCAGGATGGTGCTAGTGAAGGATGGGGTTGCCTCCACTGTCATAGAACACTTGCCTTCGCTGACATGAAGCATTGGAAGCAAGTGATAGTGCCACCAGAGGTTTGCCAAATGTATGGAGAGTCAATGTGACAAAGCAAAAATTTGTGATTCAAGACCCCTGAATCAACATGTCTTTTTTGAAAAGACACTATATTCACCACAGTGACAGTAGGCAGTGGTGTCGCTTTCAGTTGACACATTCAGCAGCAGGGAATAATCAAACATTCTTCCTAGCACCAGGAAGGAGGAAAGCAAGGACAAGTGGAGCAGGATGAGGCAGCCTGACCCAGGCAGCTGATGCACACCAATTTTACATGGAAGGTGGTGTATATGTTGTTGGGGTGGATTGTGTGTTTGCCCCATGACCAACAACAGAAATTCAAACGTGGGATGGCAAAAACCTTTCTCAGACTCCTGGGCTCACACTGTTTACTGAACAGCTTGATGTTTATGCTTTGGGTGAAGCAGTGAAAACAGAAACCTCGCACTTACCTATCACAGCCTGCTACTGCTTCTTGCATCTTGTGACTTCCAGATGTTTGTTCTGTTTTCTCCTTTTCTGAGAACTCCTGCAGAGGGCAGATCATGAGTGACTGGTATTTGCTGAGCCTTAATCCACTGAGTTTTAGGTCAATTCAGTATTTAATTACAGCATCCTTTGGTTAATGGCAGTGTCCAGCTCATCCTACTCTCTCTGGAGACACATCTGATCTAATATTTTCTTACTCAAGAGAAACACTGGAACAATGTTGGTCAGGTTTCATCTATTCAGCCTGCAAGAGGTTGCCTTGGGTTTGTGAGAGGATGCTGAAACCTGTCCTGGATGCTTGGCAGCTGGTAGTTACTGTGACATGCTGTCAAAGGTTTTGGTATCACCAGAAACCCTACATTTTTTTTCTTTGTACTCTTTTCAGGTATTTCTGCTGGCACAGAATTGATAACAGGTGCAAATCAATATAAAGAAGCATATGGGAAACTTTTGGTTCAGTGGAAGATTTTCTAGTAGGAAATGTGTCAGTGACACTGCTAATTAAGATGCTACTTTCATCTCCTGCACTGTTTGCCTGCATAACGAGTTTGAAGGAAACTTTAGCATCTAAACATATGGGCATAATTTTGGGAAGCAAAAGGTTATGTGTATCAATACAGAACAATGTGGATGATGTTTAAAGCCATTGGGGATGACAGACTTGCTAGTAGTCAGCAAGATTAATTTCCAAGGAAGCAAGGGAGCTGTGATTTTTTTTTCTTTGCCTCAGCAAAATTAAGGCAGTAGAAATGCATTACAAGAATCATTAACTTCCTGAGTTTCATGATTTTCCTGAATCTGCACATGGTCTTTCTATGGGGAAGGGCATTTGTGTGAGTGAAGAAGGGAATGGAAAGGAGTATAACAACTCGAAGTAAATTCCTTACAGTTATGTGAGGAGTCAGCCAAAAAATTGTATTTCCCCTCAAGACCATAAGGCTGGATCTACAGGAAGTTATGAGACAGGTCCCATTTATCTGATTTTTCATTTTATAACTTTGAATTATTGCCAACTACTATCTATTCCTCCTTAATATAATTTGTTATCTAAATATTTTTAATTATTACCTCTGGTTTACTGTTGACTGGATGGTAAGGTCTGACGTCTTTTAGGTTGAAGTTTTTCCCTCTCCAAAATGAATCATGGCCCTTAGGACTCTTAGTAGGCTCTACTAAAGCAGTCTCAAGTTCTTTTAGTCATGGATTTAAATGGAACTGAGACTGGAGTCATCTGTGGCTCTCTCTGTTTACCGTCATGACAGTTGTATTTCTGAGCACAGAAGTGGCACATTTCCAATCATTGCCCATTCAGAAGGGATGAGAGAGAAATAGAAAAGGACAAAGCAGGATATGAAGGGAAGACATAGGAAACATGAGCTCACTTCCTTGCTCTGCATCAGGCATCCTATGATGTGTGGGCAAGTAATGTTTTCTCTCTCTTACTTCCTGCAGGTTGGCAATAACACTGCTGTTATTTTGCTGTTGCCCCCAGAGGAGCACTGTGAGAATAAACTTTTAACAGCTATGAAATGCTTTGAAGACACTATGGTGGAGAACAGGTAAACAAAACATCTACAGGAGACATTTCTATGCTTCCCTCCCGTCCTTAGTGACATTAAGAGTTGGTCTCTGGGCACAAAATCAGAAATCCTTTGATCCTGATGGCTCTGCATGGAGGCAATAGATGGGAGTTTCATTATCTCCTTCATTCTGTGGCCTCTGCAGGCACCTTTTCTTTGGAGGCTGTCCTTTGAGGCTGGTTGCCATTTGCTCCCTGAAAGTTTCTAACTGGTGTCTTCATGATGCCTGCAAGCTGTTTGCTTTTCCCTTCCTAGTATAGTTTCGTGTTCCATTTCTGTTTTCCTAATGCCACCTTTTCCAGGCTCTTTTCTTCATGTCTCTCTTCATGGCATAATTTTTTTTCACCCAGCTGCTGATCCTCTCCCACGTGTTGCTTTTGAAGGGGACACAGCATTGTCTATTCATGTGCTGGCCACCCTCGCTGCCTGGAGGAACGGCTCTGCTGCAGTTCTGGGGCTGTATCACAGCAGAGCTGTCCCTGGTGTGAGATGCTGCCTCTCCTGACTCATGTGTGTGCACACAGGCACTACTTCCAGAGCTGTACACAAGCCAAGAGATGCACATGTTGGCTCTCTGTGCCAGAGACACTGTGTGTTAGCAGCATCTTCTCCACTGGTAGAGTGTGGTGCCATGATGAACTGCTCTTGGGTCAGCAAAACTTCCTGGTGTATAAGGGAGAAGGCTTAAGTTGAGCTGAGTTCACAGCTCCCATTCACTATGCAGTTCCCCAAATGTATTATCTCAGCACAGCTGTGGCTGTGTATCACAGCCCTGTGCAGATGAAGCTTCATTATGAAACCCCAGAGCACTAGAGGTTAGATAGCCACCTTCACTTTTGTCACCTCCTTAATCACTTTCTACCCATACACATTACTTGGGCATTTTTTGGCTTTAAACCATTTATGGTCCTCTCTGGACTAAGTGCCTTTCCACTCCATTTATGTCACAGCAGGACACTTCATAATCTCAAGTTACATATTTTTCTCTGCTCCACAAGTGGTGTGGGTGTCATTTACACTCATCCAGCAATTTACAGCCATTCTCTTATTGGCATGGGTTCAGCTCCCAGCTAATCAGTGCATCGGATTCAAGCACAATTCCAAAGAGCTTGCATGGAGCTAAGGAAGGCAGCGATGGGTCGTTATTTCAGTAGCCTGTTACTGTGAATATAATGCCCTGTAACATATAGGAAAATTAATAGACAGTAAAAAACATAAATTGTGTACAAAATACTTGCAATATAAATTCCTTTTGAACTGCTCATTTCACTCTCACACAACCTCGGGTAACTTGACATTCTTAATTGCCGTATTTACAGTAAAAATTTGACACTGGACTGATTGCAAATGTATTTCTAATGGATTTTGCCCGGAGATATTTCATCAAAATCTGGTGAGAACATTTTCATTGTTTTTTGTATTACTCAAAAAAAAGCTCTTCTTAGAAGCAGTAAGTTTTAACAAAAAATTGTTTGCCTTTTCTTCCCTTTTGTTTCCTTTCTGGACTTTGTGTTTTTGGAATTAATTGTAGTAATAATGATATAAGCAGCTTGTTCCAGGAGACTCCTCTAATTTTGAAAAAGTGACTCATAGTAAATGGGGCCTTCAACTCAGGACTCCTTTAAGGTGATAGTCAATCAATGTGAATAAATAAAATAAAATTAATTAAATAATGGGGAAAACTGAAGGTGAGGAATTGCAGCATTAAGACATTATTCTGTACCCTTTTGAGGACAGAGGGCTGAGTTTGTCCCCATCAACCTGAGTGAAAAAGTCTTCTCCTGCTGGGAGCTCTGGGGGAGCTTTGTGGTGTGACACTGGAGAGTGTCAAAAGCATAGAGGTGGAGAAGGGTGGGTATTGGTACCAGTAGCAGCAACACAATTGGGTAGACTCAAGCTGTTACACACCAAACCTGTGTAGGGCCAAATTCGGCTCTCAGCTTGCCTTGTAAAACCAGAAAATTTACCATTTTCCCCAATAAAATTCCCATAGGCTTACACAAACAATGTAGCCATATCACTGAGACCAGAGTTTGGCTCCAGTGCCAGAAGTGAGAAGCTCGTACTGAACTTTGTTTTTGTTTTAGCTGTTGTTGCTACAGCTTCCAAAGGGGTTAAAAGAAAGAGTGAAAATTACAAAATTATGTAAAACACAAAATATATCTGGCTATGGCTAGGAACATGTTGTTATGTAAGATGTTTTTTTCCAGAATGTTTTTACTGATATGTGTGAATCTCCCTATATATATTAATTTATTCTTTATTATCTCTCCTAGAAAGATCCACAACCCCTTTTTCTTTAAAATCTAATCCTCTGTGTTTTTTAATCTCAGTCCACATAATTTATGTCAATCCTAAAGAAGTCTTAACTGACACAATGTTGTGAGGTTAAACACTGTGAGAACTTGAGACAACTAGAAATCATTAAATTCGGAAACAAGCTATAAAAAATGTTACTGTTACTAATGTAGTTATCAAAATATTTGATAGGTAAATATTTAAACAACTTTGCTTGCTCTGATATTAAGATTAATAAATATTCTTAGTTTTACAATTTAAAGATTAATAAAATCCAACATGCATTTCTTGAAACAAATATATCTTCAATGTATTTCAGGGAAGTATGTTCTATTGAACATACATACACTACTTCACCCTTCAAAGTTTCTGGAGAAGAAATGGTTATTTAACATTGAGCATAATTACACATTGATCATAAGACAAGTGTCTTCCATCAAATAGGACCATTCTGTAATGAAAGCTTCTTCAAATTTATTAAGACAGCTGGAGGGATTCCTGTAACAGGATCCTGGGATAAAGCCCACCGCTCACTTCTATGTATGGATGATATTTCCCTAACTTCCAATTTTCAAAAAATTGTTTCAAATGTTAAAGCCCAACCCTAAAAAAAGTGTGAAGTGTTTGCCGGAAATGTGCACAGCACCTCCAATCCAATCTGGCTCAGCTGCTCACAAATTTAGTCTGGATTCGGGAACTGGGAACTGTGCAGTAGCTGGCTATTTCAATAACAAAAGCCTGTTGTGGAAAAACTGTACTGAGAGATTCTTTAATAATAATAATATTTTAAGACTTCCTTTTCAGGTCTGCAAGTTATTAATCTTTTAGTAAAACTTGAAAATAGATGGATATGTGACACCTTGGACTTTATAAATTTTAATATTAATTTTAGCACAATAAATGAAGATGATTCCAGGATGGTAGAAGAAAATCTTGGGATTTTTTTTAAGTGAAAGGAAGTATAGTATGTGCACAAAGATCTATATCTGCTAGTTGGGTTTCTGACTGCTTGAGATCTAATTTACTGCTGTTTCACTGCAGTGTTTACTGAAATACCATTAAGAAATCCACTCAATGCCTTTGATTAAGGGCAGTCAAACAGATACTAGCAGCAAACTTTCTTATTTTTCAATGATTCAAGTGAAGAAATAAAGGTTCACTGAACAGGGTGGAACTACCAGAGTTCAGGATTTTTCCCCTCCTTTCAAGTAGGGGTTGTGATCATATTTTCTGTTTTCTGCAATCTTAGATTAATGGATAATCTTGGCTCACCAAGGACTGTACTCTGGGTATTTCCTTCCCTGCTGGCCGTGTCATCTGGTGTGTTTGTGCAGCCCTGCTGTGACTTGTTCACATGCTGGATAAACAAACTTTTTTTTCTCATTTTCTTTCTTTGCTCTCCTTGTCTCTGAAAGGCCCCTTTAACTTGACTGGAGCCATGGAATTGATCTACACATACTGTTGTAGAACTTAGTGCTGGATTATAACCTCGTACAAGTCTTGTACTGGTGATACAACCTTTTCCCACCCCCGTTTGTAATAAATTCAGCAGACAAGTAAATGGTTCGTGACGGTAAATCTTGTTCACAAGCATCTTTCTCTGAGAATCTGTAATAGTTTGGTGGTAAGTTTAGGAGAAATTATCTCTGAAACTCAAGACTGAACCAAACCCCAAAACTGTAGGAGTGGAAAAGTCTTTGGACTGTTGCCATTTTTGAAAGGAAGAATATGGGTCAGTGTTCATGCTTCAGGATAGATTGGATAGATACTGTGTGCTAGAAGGAAGTATGCTTATAAAGGATTTTCCATAGTTATAAGCTAAGCATAAAAAATAAAGTTATTCTACCCTACAGCATTATAAATTCAGCTGCTTGGAGAAACTCTAAACCGGTGACACTGGTCATGCAAGTTGCCTCGTCATGTTCTGTATTTCTAAATTATTAAAAAATGCCAAAGAAGGAGAGATTGTCAGGTTATTTAGAGTAAAACAATTATCTTAGCAATTTTTCCCCCCTCGCTCCTGAGGCTCCTTCCTGTCTCTGAGTTAATCATGTTTTTATGTTTAAGAAACTGATTTTGACAGATGAACCCCATGCGCAGTTGTGCATGTGGATGTATGTGCACACAGACACTCAAGGACCTCTGAAGCATGCAAGAAAACGTGATTTTTGCATCACATGCTTTACTTGGGTAAGAAATACCAAACCAAGGCAGTATTTACAGCTGTATCATATATGTGATTAGCAGTGAAGGTGTTAGTTCAGGAACTTGAAGGAAATTTTCTATGCAGGAAAGAGAGAGTATAAGGACCAGAAAGCAGAGCTGTCCCACACTGACTCACTGCTTGTTTTAACTTTCTTTAGGCACTTACAAGAGCCTGACAGACTTCTTCCTTTACAAGCTACACCAGGCGTTTTTGTGGCAAGTTTGTTGGCAAAGATGCTCCTAAGAGGTAGGTTTTGTAGTGCCTGGAAATAACTAGCAAGGAATGGAGTAAATATCATGCTGAAAGACTGCTGCGTGGGGATGTTTGCTAATTTGTTAAAGACTTTGGTTACAGCTGGACAAGCGAATCAGACTTTGTTACTTTAACTGGGAAGCAAGAGATTCGCTCTCCAGACCATCCTGTTCCTTGCTGAGGATGCTGCTTCTTGTTTTGAGCCTAACAGTGAAGTGAGGAAAGAAGACTATGTATTAATTACAGAAGAAAAGAAGGACCTCTAGCCTTGCCTGGAAGCTGTAGCCTTTCAGCAGTTTGATGGATACAGGGGTGATTTTCTTACACTTCAAGGCTGAATTTTCAGCTGTGTTTCAGGTTTTAGAAAAATAGTATTTTCAATTTGGAAATCACCTCACAGAGTTGTCCCAGCTCTCAGTTGCCCTCCCTTGTCCTCAAGAGCCTCTTTTCCCCCAGGATAATTTCACCAATTAAAATTTACTCTAAATTTAGGATCTGGTCATCCTCTGGTAAAGTCAAAGGAAACTTAGCACTGACATGCAGCCAGAAACCCTGTGTTTTGCAGCAGTAGGTCTTATAAAATATTTGCATGTAATAAATAGTTATTTATGTATCTCTAATTAACGTGTAATGTGCCTTCATTAATTGTAATTTCAGGATACAAATTCTGTTCCCAAGATTTGTGTTATCCTTTTAATCCCTCTAAGTAAAGCAAGTGCCTGTGCTTAAGTCCAGGGTGTTCCCAGAAGATATATTTGACTTTACATCATGAGTTATACAGATCTCAATTTTCAGGTTATTTGCTATGTTTCCTTTATTGAATACTATTGCTGATATTCCCCACTGCACCAAGTTTGGCTGAGTTCATTCTGGTAATGGCATTGTGAAAGACGCATAGAAATGGGGCCAGCGAGTTCTGTCAAGCCTGCACAGATTGGTTTGTGCTCCTATTCCCGTCTTACCAAACACAAATATGGGAAATCTCAGTCCGAAGCAGGAACCAACACACCCAGTGCATGTGACCAAGTCCTTGACAATGATGGGAGTTACTTGTTGTTTGTTTTTACTGTTGTCCTATCAAAATATTTTTCAATACTTGGTAAAAATATTTTCTGAGTGGGATGAGCACGTGCAATTACATTTATTTAAAGCTGTAAGAAGCCCTGTCCTTCATGAATTAAAACTCATAGTAAAAAAAATAATAAGGAAGAAAGGTTCTTTTATAGGTTTGGGATTTTTTTCACAAGCTACTTTCTTCATGAGTCTTAGAAAATCATTTCGTACACAAGATTTTTCTCTTAAAAATAACCGTCTGACTTCATCCTGACAGAAACATCCTCTAGCATGAACCAGGCTTCTTCAGGAAGGAAAGGAGTGTGTTGGGGGAAAAAAATGCTTCCTGGAAAAAGCTAATCAGTACAAAAGGGAAATGGTCAGCAGCATCTGCATTAATTTTGAGGAGAAACTGAAGTAATCCAAATGTGTAAGATATTTTTCAGCAACAGGAAAGTACATTATTTTCCTCATCATGTACCCTGTACTTTGTTCTTCTCCCCTGGGGGAGCTGCTTTGTGGGTTTTTTTTCCTTTTGAAACTTAAAAGGTTTGAGAAGGAATAAAAACTGAAGTGAGTCATAAATTGAAAATACATGTATACAACAACATGCTTTGTCTTTGCTCTTCAGTTAACTGTACTGACCTTAATAAGCATGTTAAACATGTCTGTGTTATGCATCCCTGTATTCCCTCAGCATTTTGGTAACCTGGCAGCTTTACATTCCCTGTTCCTCAGGAACTGTGAGATGGTTGGTGACAGTGGAGGTGGCACCTGCAGGTTTGCTGTGCACACAGGCACCTCTGCCACTGCAGTGAGGTCTCACGCTGGAGTCCCAGCCTTAGGAGATGTCTCCTTGATCTTCCAGCGAGGAGGGAGAGAGGCAGCAGGGCTGGGCAACGGGGCCAAGCCCTGATGGGGTGGTGGAGGTCTTAGCTGCTCCCCAGGGAGTGGAAACACCTTCACTTCACTGGGTGAAGTGCACCTTCACCTGCTTTGAAATGTCAGCTGTACAGAACAGGGAGAAGGCAAGGGAATGGAAGGGACGAAAGAAAAAGGAAACTACGAGTCTGAGCAGCACTGATGTTGCTTTTGGCCATGAACTCTGGAGAACTTAAAGGTAAAACTCCACTGTAGTGATGTGATTTCCTTTGAGCTCTGGCCTGGTGTGTGCTCTTAAGAAAGTCACTTTAACTCCAGACCTTAGCTGCTTCTTCCCACTGCTCTCCTTTTCTGCTACCTCTGCTCTGATTGCAGACCCCGTGGGAGCCAGGCAGTCACTCCCAACATACCTAGAACACATTGCGAGGGTGGTTCTGGTTCCTGCCAAACCTGTAAACAAATCTGTGCTTAAAGAAGTGCTTCAAAAGATGTATTTTAGAAATCTGAAGGGAGTAGCCAGTGTTCTCTCTGAGTGCTTCTGAGTTTGTGCCCAAAAGGGCTTGGTATTTGTCTCTGCTGCTCTGGTTGTGGTTTAGTTTTTATCGTCTAATCCTACTCTTTTCATGCAGGAACTGAAAATTGCCCAAAGACATATTTTTGAAAGCACACCATAATCATACAATTCTGGTTTCTATCACACCCTTAAAGGGACGTTTTCTGATCTCACTCACACCCTGGCAGGCAGGCAGACTTTGCTGCGGCTTTGTGTGCTGGAGCAGAGAGACCAGGAGAGAGATGAAAACCACAACTGTTTGTTACACAGAACACGGTTATTTTGGTGTCTTGCCAGTCCTGCCAGAGTATCAACAGATGTTGCATATGTGATTAGAGCCTATTCAGGTAAACAGAAGGAAACTATGAGGGTTATGATATAGCTGCAGTCTCTAGTTTTCGGTTAAATTGCTAGAACCATAAATAAAACCCACTCACCTGAAAATATCTTGCATTTGCTGTTTTCTTGGGTTTAAAACAGTTTCCTGAGGGAGGTGCTTTTAACTTTGGTAAAAGGAGTCTAATTATTTAATTTTTAAAAATAGCTCAAAGAAAATATTATCATTTTTCAGGAAGAGCAACAGTTACTGGTAGAAACATGCTGTTGCTGGTTTACAGACTTGGAAAGCCAGGCATATTGTACACCATTTCTGATGTCCAGTATGTTATACTTGACTATAAAAAGGCAGGGCTAAGCCTAGGTAGGAGCAGTGACTGGCTTTGAAGGGCAGAGCTGAGCCTGGGGAGACAGAGCAGCCTGGGTTGTAAGGCTGGACTGCTTTTCCAGGATTGTGTTTTTCTGATAAGATCGCTGCCTGATTCTCTGCTTTGGGCCAAATGTGCAAAATACCACCGTTTATCAGGCTACTTAACCAAGGTGAATGTGTTCACTTTTTTAAATTGGTCTATCTATTTATTTTTACTAAGCTATAAGTGGCAAACTCTGCTCCTAGATCAGAAAGTGCTGCAGCCAACACCACTGAGTGGGCATAAGGCAGGGCTGTGTGCCAGGGGAGCACTGACAAGGCTTCCCTCTCACCCTGCTCCCTCTGCAGCTGTGCATCCTCTCTGCAGTGCAAGCCTCAGATTCAGGAGATTTTCAGAGTTACTGTTAATTCCAGTGGGAAATGGCACAAATGTTATATAGAAAATTACATGGTGGGGAACTACTGAGTTTTACACATTGATTTCAATGGAGCCTTTCATACAGCTGGAAGACTAGAATGTGATCCTGTGCCTTACTTTCTCTTGGATGTAACCTAAGAGGAAAAGTGGGAGACTGAACGTTGCCTTTTAGGAATCTGGCCCTTCGCCTTTGATTTTATTCCAGAGCGGAAGTAGCAATGTTTGCAGCTCCCACATTGCCGGTGTGTATATCATTCTAGACAGCAACTTCTTTGTTCAAAGATGCTTTTAGATGTAGGATTGAGTGTATTGAGTGCAGTGACGTTTAGCCTTGTGTTTTTACCCATATACCTGCACGTCTGTCATGGCTGTAATCTTCTGTTGATGCGTATGTTTCTGGTCTACAGGCAGTCTTTCACAGCATTGTTAACAGCAGTGTGCTTTTTCACAGAGAGCCGTGGAAAACACCTGCCTTCTACAGCTGCCAAGTTTTTTTTAGATGTAGTCTTCATTGCACTGTGCTTATCTTTTATACATACATGCATATATACATAAATACATTCATAAATAGACATATGAATATTTTATGTAGGAATATTCTCTCAGCTATTGTGAAATAGTAAGAGCAACTAAATATAAAAATGTGAAATAACAATGAATACTTTCAATGCTCCTACTTTTAGTCATTTCATACTGTGATTGTATATAAATGCTTTGTTTTCAATAATCAGTTTTTTGAAACTCATGATGCATTTTAATAGCAGCAAGAGACTAATGAGCAAGTGCCTACATTACTCTGTAGTGTATGCGCAGTCGTGGGGGTTTTAGGTATAATTTTAAAGAATTTTAGTTTTTTTTATTAAAGTGCCAGAGCTTTTGTTTCCATGATGCAGAATCTGGCTATATATTTTTAGGGATAAGAGAAAAGAAAAATGAATGCCTATTCCCGAACAAGCTAATTATTTTTGTCATGCAACATAAAAGGCTATTATGTTAATATGTAAATACTCTAGTGTGTATTTGCCATGGTAAAATTGGAGATAAAGATGGCAAAATGCAAAATTAGGCATGATAAGGCCTATGCAGAAGTAAGGTCTGGTGAACATCTCATAGGCTAAGGAAATCTGGTTTTTTGAATTGATTTTTGAAGGAAATACTCTGTGTGAAGATGGAGAATAGGTTATCTTGGAAGGGACAGTTTTTCCACTGGCATACAAGCTATCAGTTTTCTAGTGCTAGTGTGAGAAATAGAAAAGCTGTACCTTGTCAGGAGGAGAGCTGTAAAGCCACCACTCCTCTGTTCCATCAAAGCAGGTGATGACCAACAGCTCTGCAGAGGGGTAACGGGTGGTAAAAAGATGCTGCTGTGGGAAACCATACACACAGCATGTCTGAAGGCAGGAGGTTACACTGGGGAAGGAAGAGAAGTGTAATATTTAGATTTTTAAATGTTGCTTCTCTGAGCTGCAATAGATAAGTCATCCCAAAGAGAGGAGGCAGTGTGGAAGAACAAGGGTGGGAAGTATTGCATGCCACAGAAAATTGCCGCAGTGCGTAGGAACAATAACAAACACAGGCTTCCTTTTATTTTCTTATGTATTATGGTTTTTCAGACAACATCAACATTATCCTTCTAGGAAAGGCTGTTGTGGTGGCCCTAGAGAGCAACTCCTCCTCCAGGTGACTGCATTTGCTGGTAAGATGTTTTCCATCCAACTCTTCTGAGATGTTTTCCAGTTCAAATACAGCCCCAAATCAGCCATTTACAAGGAGCTGTTGCTGAACAAACACACACTGAGAACAAGCACAAACCTGTAAAGTTTCTCTCCATCTTGTGAAATCCTTTCAAATGCCTCAAAAAGGAGGAGGAGAAATAGCATCCTCTGAGGCCTCAGAGGTGGGGCTGTTTAGGGTCCCAAACACGTCCCTTGCTGCTCAGCCCTAGACATATGAGAGATGGCAGGGAAATAGTGTCCCTGAGTTAAAGCTGAACAACATCATGGAAAGGCTAGTGTTGAGGATAAAATATTGATAAAACGGGAATTTGTCAACCAGTCTGTTGTGAGCTGTGTATACAAGGCTGTTAAAAGCCAGGGATGAAGGTCCTGTGGAAGCACCCCCTTGGGTAAGCAGAGACAGCTCGCCGAAGAAACAACAAGCTGTCAGCAGGAATAGTTAATGGAAGGGCTTGTGAGGGTGCAGCTTCCCCTGCAGATCAGGTGGTGACATTTCAGAGCCATTTCATCAAGGGAGGGGAGTGAGATGTACAAGGCAATGATCTTAGAGCATTGTGATAGCATTCCCTAAAGGGGGAAGGAAAAATAAATTAGATCAGTGATCTCCCTGAGCAGAGCTGCCAGTTGTTAACATCTCTGAAGGGAGTGCACAAGCCAAGATGACACTGTTGAAGAAAAAGGAGGAACTCATTTGTCTAGATGTACTAATGCATTATTTTGATTGTACCTGTGCTGGTGGGCCCCTGTTGCAGGAGGTTAGGACTTGACAAATACTGATTAAACAGCCCCTTTCTGAGGATAAGCTGTTGCAGAACAAAGCAGATAGGCAGGACTGAAAGTGTTGTTTTCCTTGAGGTAGTATATGTGGAAATGTCAGAGCCCTGTTGGCCTCTGATGCTGCCCAGGATCGACAAGAAGAGCCCTCAAAGTTTTCAAAGGTGGTGTTAGGATTTAAAATACAATTGCAGTCTGGTGTCCCTTGTTACCCTGCAGATGCAGTGTCTTACAAATGTAATCTGAACTCATGATTTTTAATGGAGTGTATACTACTAATCGCTCGAAAATCAGTGTTATTTTTTTTCTTTTATAATGAGACTGAGCTTTTTATTTGTATGTGGATGGAATCTTGCCAGGAAGGCTTATGTCAAGTGGTTTCATTCAGCAATGTGAAAACTTGTGTGCTTGTCTCGGCAGGTAGAGAGAAGTGGAAATCATACACTTGCAAAGAATGTAACTAATGACTCCACTTCTGTATGTTTTTTTCCAGGGAGAAAGCTGGTGTATAAGTCTTCAAAATGTGACTCAAAATGAGACAAAATTTTCCTAGCCCAAATGTTTAAGTCTGTGTTAAAACATAAATATTGCTTTGTGGCACCACTATGCATTGCTGAATAAAACTTTATGTGCAATAATCAATAATTAATTGGAAAAGCTGTGCTAGGAATTTTAGTGAACTGTTCATTACTTTAAGCTATCTTGATTAGAAAATCAGCAAACAGTTTGCATTTAACTTGCAGCTGCAGTACCCCTTGCCTTCAGTTTTCTCCAGACCAGCCCAAGAGTGTTTGGACATTCATGTTGTGCCGGGGCTGGGGTCTCGCCTATCGAGCAATGTCAACAACATTTCCTTGCAGCCACCACCTGCCAGCGTGACTTTGCCTTCTCAGGCAACTGTTTAGGCTCTGGCAGGAGCAGGCAATGCCCAGCTGACCCTTTACAATGGAGGTTTGTCTTGGCAGGTTGGCTCTCTGTTGTCCCCAGTCTTCTGCTCAAAGTGAGTGTGAGCACTGTCCACCCCTACCCAAGACAAAGTTCACAACCACAGGAAAGATGTCTTGGAGCAGCTCATCTAACTGTGAGGGTAATGACAAGAAAAGGACTGTTACCACATGACTTTAACATTTGGATTTTTGTGCTGCAGCTTGCAGTGGGGATGATCTGAAATGTGTAATAGTGTAGGGTGTAGTTCAGGGTTGTTGCTGAAGGGGAGGAGTAGCAGAGTTTAGGAAATATACTTCATCAGACCCGGCTCCAAGGTGGGAATACAGTTGACTCTCTGGACTTGGGTCATCTCCTCAGCTGCCTTTTCCCTCAGCAAGTTAATAGTTTTGTGCAGGAGAGAAGCAAGCTGTGCAGGAGAGAAGCAAGCTATGCAGGGCTTCTCTTCCCTGCAACATGTTCAGTGCTGTGCTGAGTTTTCTCATGCCTAATAATTGAGTTGATTCGGCCTTTCAGCAGGATAGCAGTGGTCTGAAACAAGGAATTGGTTTAATACCTTATGACAGAACTAATGTTAACACTTTAATTTTCCCGCTGGCAACAAGGAACCTTCACTTGGCTTTGCCACTGCCAACAACTTTTCCAGCTCATGGGTGACAGCCTCCCTTCTCTGTGCACAAAAAATGCAGAATCTCTCCCTTCCTTACAGGAAAATTAAAGAAATAATTCCTAGTTACACTATGAAGCCATCAAAAATCAGCAACAATGAGAGATGGAGACTTCAGTGTTTTAGTAAAATATTTCTTTGAAGAGATGTTTCTAAAGGAGATTGATGACAACCAGGAAGCTGAAAGACTATCCATTAAAGAAGATCTAACATGACTCCAGATAGAAGCCAATTATTTTTAAAAAAACTAACTGCTTTTTAGTTTTGATTAATGACTTGGCACCAGAAGTTGGACATTTAACAGGACTGGGTTCGCTGTGGAAATGAACATCACTGGGAGTCACTGATGCAAAGCTAAAGGTTTAGAGTAATGACCAGACAAGCCCATTATTTTACTTTTTTTTGTATTTCTATGTGTATGTGCAAGGAGTGGGTGATGTTGTTTATCTGACAGCTACTAGGTCAGAGGCTTTTGTGCTCAGAACAGTACAAAAGCTTGTGTTCCAGCATAAGATCAAATCTAGATACGAACAGAAATGTATCATTTCTATTTGTGACCATGACTTTGAATAGGAAGCAGGTTCTGCACTCAGTAGGAGATTTTTCTAAAAACAGTTGGCATCAACAGAAAGTAAATGAGATTGAGTGTTTCCTCTGTTTTATAAGCAAAGTACACATCAGGTTACAAGCCTAGTTCAGTGCAGTTTCATTTACCCATCTTATTCCTTGCAGAGGCAAGCTCTGCTAATTTTCCTGAAGAATTGATAGTCAGAAACCTTAGATCTGAATGCAGAAAAGGAAAAAAGCAGTTTAGGAAATGTTATAAACCTATACAGAGCTAAGCATGTATCAATATACATTTTGGGCTCGAATTCTCAAGAATTCAAGAATCTCTCAGGAAGAGAGTATGGCTTTAGTGAGTGCTGCACTTTTTGTCTCCTGGCTGGGTCAGACAGAGAATCCACTGTCAGGATGCATCCCTGCTTGCAGCCATTTTACACTTTCCCCACATTTTGCTCTAATCTTCTCACAAGCATTCCCATACTTCGGCACCTGCATGAGATGTGTGTGTGTGTTAAGTGTGTGTTAAATCAAGTAATGGCTGCCTGGGCCTTGTTGTGATTAGAGCTGCTGTGAGCTGTTCTCCAGAGACTTGGACTCTACTGAAAAATCTTCTCCAGGTAGATTAGGAATAGCTCAGCAGCTTGCTTCCCTCTTCCCATTGAGTTTTCAATGAAAAGGCGAGTCTGAAAGCTGCCAGTACTTATATTTTTATATTCCTCTGCACTATCTGAGGATGATATCAGTTATCAGCACCAAAAGAGAGAGTGAGAGAGAGAAATGTTGTGCTCACAGTAAAACATGGGTATTTTGAGCTCATTCCTTAAGTGTGGGAGGGAAGGAGTTAGGGATTAGCTGGCGAGAGGGGGGTATTTAGTGGAGGTATTTCTCTACTGACTTCAGCCAAGATCTCTCATGGCTCATAAATTTGACTAGCAGTGCTTTTGTTTCTCTTGTTGCTGAATGATATGGATCACTGGATAGCTCTTTTCCTTTTCTTTTCCTTTTCTTTTCCTCTTGTTTTATTATTTTCAAACTCTCTCATCTTAGATAAAAAGACATCACCAGAATAAAGAAACCAAAATAGCCAGGCTTATTTTGTTTCATTTTTTATGTCTCATCATCATCCACATTATTCTTGATGGGTGTTCTTCCTCCTGAACTAGTAAGATTTCTCTTTCATTATGAAAAAGATCTTGACAGTTTTGTTTTGGAGTACATGATTTCTGCCAAGTCAGTTTATAAACCACAATGAGATTCCAAGGCCCAAGATAAGCCTGATTCTATAGGCTTATATCTGTATCTATCTATCTATCTATCTATCTATTATATCTAAATCTATAGATCCCACAGCCCACACTTCTTTTAACTGAACGGGCTGTAGCCCCTCCTGGCTGGGTCTGCTGATGAATTGAACATTCAGTAACTACAGATTGTGAATTGATGAAGTTAAACAGTAGCAGGGAGAGAATCTGCAACTTCCTTTTCTTTCAGTAGAGAAATCCATATATCCCTCCAGAGCCTTTTTAAAGACTTTCCAAATAGAGTTCAGGAGAGTAAAGTGCCATTAATTAATCACAACCAAATTTCCCAGCACAAGGCGAGAACTGCTGCTTTTGGGACTAATGTTTGAAATCCCAGACCTCATTTGCACCTATCTCTTGTGTCTTGGAGTTAAATTTTGTCTGTTTTCTTTTCCCTGTGTTTTCTGATTGACATTCACCCATTTGTTTGTATTTTCCTCGCATTTTTTATTCACTGGAGGGAATATATGGATGGAAGATGAGATTTACTGAGAGTAAAGAGTTCATCTGCTTTTCACAGCTCTAAGGATACATTCAAAACAGAATCTCCTTCTAAATTAGTATTGTGGTGGACTGAGTTACCTCTTTTAGGAAATTACTCTTCTATAAAAAGTTTTTTTTTTTTATTTTACGAGAAGTATTTGAGTTTAATAAAGAGAAGCAACTATTCATTCCACAGATCTGTTTCAAGAAGATTTGGGCATTTGGGGCTTTTTAGTTAGTTGGAGTTTTTTCCTCATTTTTCTTCACTGTCCTAGCTGATTTGTTCTAAAGTGTATTTCAGATGTTTTGTTATACCTACATTTCCCTATGCTTCATGCCTTTGGTAGGAATCTCTCTTTAACAGATAAATGATGTAATTTTTCTTGTCTGCACCCATAACTGTTTTCTCCAGGTCAACTTCTCATTGTTTTGTTGTTCTGTAAAAACTCTCAGGCTTAAAAAAAATGCTTTTTAACATTGTTTGAACTCAAATTTAATAAGTGAATTAAATAAGTGAAATAGAATATGAAGCATTTTAAATCAATTATTATGTAAAATGTAAGAAGTGCGCTATGAATTATTTCTTTATACGATCAGACACATGACACTAGGACAGGAAGGTCATAGCTTCAGACAGAGAGACACAGGACAGCGGGAGATTTCCACAGCTCATTTAAAATAAGTTCATAGTTTTCTGGCATCTTTTGAATTTTGAGTCTGGTTGCTAAGGAAAAAAAACCCCAAACATTAAGGACAAGGGAGATTTAATAGTTGTTGTAGCTTTCTGAGCTCTTTTAATAATTCCAGCTTTCCTGTGTGAGCTTCGGTTTTCTTAACAGTTTACTATGAAATTGTTAGCTATCCCTCCACTGAAGAATTAAGATTCATTTAGATGTGCAGCCTTATTTGGTGTTGACTTTTGGAAACATTTTAGATATTACTTTAATTTTTGTGCCACCTTCCTGTTCAATCTGTATATTCAGACTACAGTGACAGCAACTGCTGCACAGTTTCTTCACTGGGAGACAGGGTGAGTGTTATTAATGGTAAACATTTAAAATTCTCCCATGGTCCCTGCTGGATGTGCAGTGCAGCCATGGTTGGTGATGGCATGGTGACTGCAATCACCAGCCAGGCTTGAGCTGTTTTGCAGCAAGGGTTTGGAGTGCAGCTAGTTGCAATAAATGACAGAAGATGGTTGCTTAACTGCAGGCTCTGTGTTTTCCCTTTTTTCCTCAGTGGTGAGGCTGTGACAGGAATTTTCAGAGAGAATTTAGGAATACCAGCTGTGATGGCCAAGTCTCTCAAAGGAGGCAGAGGAATAGGAGCTTTTTTTTTTTTTTTATTAATTTGAGGACCCTCTTGGCTATGAACCACATCCACATGTTTGCCACAGAGTCAGTAATGGTCTGCTGTTTAAAAAAATCAGTAAACCTGGATGGCATGGAGGTACTTGCTGAGGTGTGGGAGAAGAAGAGAGTACAAGCAATGCTACAAAAATACTGCTCCTAGAGGTTTCCATACCACATGCATGGGAGCTGCCTTATGTAAAAGCAAAGAAAAAATGCTATTGGAAAGAAACACTGCTTCGTGGGCATCTTGCATGCAAATACATCTGCGCTCACATCTGTGCTGGAATGCAGACGTAGATACAGATCATTAACATCTATTTTCTGAAGGTGATCCAAGGTATCAATCACCTGAATTACTGCAGTAAAACCTGTCTTCTAATGAAACAAAAGTGAGACGTGAAAATAAAAGGTAACCTACTTTTAAATGTTTATAGAAGATAAAGGTTTAACCACAAGTCTTTCATCAAATGGAAGACAGTAGGAAAAAAAAGTTTAGAAAATGCCCTTTGGCTGCTCTTTACTGTGTGGTGAAACCTCACAGTATCTCACCTCATATACTATATGGGCCCTAAAGGCAGCTGGAAATGTTTAGAAATATGTCTATTTTGGTACATGGCTGCCTCTCTATCTGTTATATCCAGCAGGGTTTCAAGGAAGGGAGATATTTGCTTAAATGAAAAGCGCAGACCAAAGTGTGAGATGGTAAATGGTGCTCGAGGGTATACAGCAGTCTAAACGGTGCCCTCTGTTAAAAGAATCAGCCACCTGACTGCTCATTAGTTAGCAGTAAATAATGAGGAATAGCTTGAGGCAGGAGCTCAGAAGTGCAGATGTCCCAAAATATTCACCCAGTTTGTGGTGTCATGAGATCTGTAGTGTCGTAAGGTAAAATACACGTAATCCCTCTTCTGAGCAAAGTAAAGGATTTTACAGTCTTTGTGCAGTCTAGTAATTGTGTGTAATCTTTTCAGTGAGGATATCAGAAAAGGAAAAGCAAGGTTCATGAGATAAGGCAGTGACTGCATAATTTCCCCTTCCCTGTCATGTTGTGGGCCCTAAAGGCATTTAGCAATATGTGGACAACCCTGGAAATTCCACCATATGGATGCTGCGCCCTCCTCACTCTCAAAAGGCAGTAGGTGATGAATCTTGAATTAGACTAATAGCAAATATGAATTTCTCATATGGCTCCTGTTGTTTTAACGGGAAGACTAGCATCTCAAACCAGAATTACCCTGAAAAGAGGGTGAGCAGTGGCAAGGCTATGGGAAAAGCCCAATTGTATTTAACAGTGATGTTGCCATTGCAAAGAAATGCAGAGATATATTAGGTTTGAGTAGAAATTAATTTAAAAATCTATGGACAGTTTTGAAAAAGGTTGTGTATCTTTTCTGTTAAGGTATTTTTATACCCTAGAGACTCCTTCTCTTAGATCTATAGCAAGTATGGTTTTCTTTGCTAAATTTTATGTTGCTTTCAATTTTGAATGTTGTCTAAGGTCAGAAGATACCTACAGTAAACTTGTTATAAGCATTTCAGTCACAAAAAATCTTCAGCCCCATTAAATTTTAATTAAACTTGGGCTCCTAAGTACATACATTTTCCCTTTCCTGAATGTTTATCCTCCCTTTTTTTTTTTTCTGTTTTTGCCAGTTTGGGTACGGCTCCCCAGCAGTCTGAGGCCATATGAAGCAACAATCTTTGAAGAGATGAGAAGGAAGACCAAAGTCAAGGTCTGCTCTCCACAGCTATCCTGATACAGCACCCCCTGCACTGGTGAGTAGGTGATACCCCTTGTCAGCTCTGTTCTGGCTTCTCTCCATCCCCCTGGCCCTCTGGCAGTGCATCAGAGCTCAGCCTCAGGCTCCAGTAGGTCTCTTCTCCTCTGGTATCAGGTGTCATCTTATGTCATCCTCTCCCTCCAGCTCACAGCTCTACCTGCCTTGATGTTTCTTTGATGTGTCCCAGTTAATCTCATACCAGACAGCCCCTGTGAAGGTACCTGCCCAGGAAGGTAGTCTGGGCAGACTCGGATGCCACGGATGTTACACGCTTTTCAGTCATTGCTGCCGTAATCACTGCCTGGGGAGGGACTGATTGAGGTCCTTGCTCTGTTCACAGTAGGTTTCTTACCTCCTTCTTGCTGCAATCTGCCTCTACTTGTGGCCCATTTACTGTGCTTTGCACGTTCGTTATCTGAGCTGAACCCCCCTTTCCTCTGACTTCTTACCTTTCAGCACTGTGTCAAATCCTGTCTGCTGAGAACCTGAAAAAATTTTTATCTGGTCTGAAAAATCAAACAAACACTGCTCAGGAACTATCTAAATCCCATAACCAGGGGGTTTAAATTAGAAAGTGTTTAGTGTTTGGGAAGAACTTAAAAATGCAGGCCTGGTCTGCAAGTCTAGGCTCTTTCTTTTGTTCCTATATGCCTCTCATTGATTTCAGCATATATGGCAAAGGCAGAAGGGATGTTTGCAAAGAGATGGGGAGCTGAGCTGTAGTGAGAAAGCATGGGGAGGGGGAGGATGGATGCCGGTGCTGAGTGCACTCTACCAAAATATGGGTATATCTAGCTGTGTCCTCCCAGCCTGTGCCAGGCTGGGCCCACCCTAATTCTTGATCTCTTCTTCCCTGCTGATGCTGGGAACAATTCCCATCTTGGGTCCTGCACATGGGCAGAATATTTTATTTGTTCTGAGAGACCAAATTCAAAGGTAGAGGGGATCTCTACCAAATGGTCATTGAGCCTAGGAAAGGCTGCTGTGGGACTGCTCTGGGAGCTTTATTCTGTGAGACAACTATCATTTTTTGTGACTGTTAAACTTTCATATTCTCTCTTTCTCTCTCTGTCATGCATTTACACAAACTGAAATTTAAAAAGAAAGAGCAAGTGGAAAGAAAAGCAGGAAATCCAACCTCAATAAACTCTCTATAAAATCCACAAATTAAGGGCAAGTACATCATGAAAGCATATTAGTCAGAGAGCTATAAATTCCAGCAAATTGATTGTCATATATAATCAAAAACATACTATAATATATAATAAGTTGAAATAAATACCGCAAATCAACCTCAGGCTGTAAATGTTTGAGATTAGTCCTTCATACCACATGTACCTGAGGTATAAATAAAGAAAGCACGAAGGCTTAAAAGAAAAAGGAAAAAAGGTGTGTCTTAAAAATGGGAATTGGATTTAAAATGTAGCCATTTGAGATACCTTTAGAAATGGACCTTAAGAGTTTTCACAGCACAGATACATTCTCATGCACCACTCAACAGTGACCAGACTCCCCTTCTTGAGCTGAACCCATAAAAAAGCCTCCAGTGATGGTCCTCAAAGAGTGTGTCCTTCTTGCTCTGTGTGGAGCAGTGGTTTGCTTTGAGCAGCCAGGACTGCAGGAGCTCTGATGGCTGCAGTACAACTCTGCCATGTCCCAGACCTGCCTGTGCTTCTTGGGTGCTCCTTTTCACCCACAGCTGCCTGGGGCACCTCAGTTACAGACAACCCCATTCACAGTGATGGGACACCTTCAGCAGCTACCTCCTGGTTTGTGATGCTCACCATGCTAGTTGCTGATGGGTTGGTAGATTTCAGACCACTTGCCAAGTTACTGTCTGTACTCTTTTAAAACAAAGTACTTTAACCTTCAAAGTTAGTATATGAAACTAGTAGACCAAAGCTAACAAGAGCATGTGTTTTGTATGAACACGCACAATTGTTTCTGTGTGTGATCTGAAATGATGTGACCAGGATGCCCAGTGCCCCAGTGTTGGGGGAGAGGCCAGCTTCTTCTTTATTTAGTATATATACTAAATAAGTAGTTGCCTAAGGTGCCTTCCTGCCTGCATTATTAATATGGTGTAGGCCTATGGTTTCCAGTATTATATATGTGGAATTTATTTTCAAATCCTGAGCAATCCGCTTCTAATCCTCCAGCAGGAAAGAGGCTCAAAAATCATGGCACTGGGCCTTCTGTTTGAAACCATTGAGCTCAGAATAAGGAATATGTGATGAGCACTCTACTGCCAGAGTAGCATCCATGTTATTAAAGACACAATTATACCAAATGGCAATGAGTGAAATCACACTGAGAAACCAGTTGGGATGGCTGGCAGCAGGACAGGGCAGCATGCAGGGTGGCTGGGCTGGAGAAGCCAGACCTAGTTCCACATGAAGGTCTCCCAGCCCATCTGGCTGCATCCACACCAGGGCAAAGGTGGCTGGAAAGCAGGAATCTGCTGTCAGCTGGTGCAGGGCAAATGAAAGCTCTTGACTAAAGGCTGATAAAAGGAAGAGCAGCCTCACCTGAGCTGGCTGTAGGCACAGACTGTGCCACAATTCCAAACACGGACCTGAAATGTAAGGCAGCTTTCATTCACATGGAGCCAAAACTGCACCATTCTGTCAGTAACTATTGCCAAAGCCCTTCAGGTGAAGATAGACTTGAGAAGTGTCCCGAAGCTGCCTGAAACCTGATACTTCCTTCCTGGTGGGATTCGAGTCCCACTGTCAATAGCGTGTCAGTGCAAAACGGAAGCAGCAGTGTTTACAAAATTAACAAATGGACTTCAAGTTAAACACTGAGCAATTTGTGAGACCACTTTTTCTCTCCAAGCCTTGACCAGTCTCCTGAGATTACTTGCAGGTGAATGTTCTGTTATTCTTTCTGGACTGACTTATTTTAACATCATGTCATTTTTAATTGCTTTTCTTGAGAAAATATGCTTGCAACTCCATCCTGTTAGCCTCCTTAGGGTTCTCTTGATGTTAACCTTTTCTCAGGGCTGCATTCGCCGTTCCTAAATCACACATATAGCTTTACTGGCTTCTAATTAATTACTGCAGTTGGGAATGCAAAACTGTATTCTGTATATGGTATGTGCCCTATGGTATTAAGCTCTGGGATTGCATATAGTACAAAACTAAATGGCACAGGCTTGTTGGTACTGGGCCCTGGTACTGCAAAGATATAAAGGCTGTACATATTTTAAAGAAGTCTTACTGACTTTCCTGGGACTGCAGACAGGAAGAAAAAGTTCCGCACATGCCTCAAGACTCAGAATCAGGACTTAAAATGTTAACTCCTATAGCAAGAAGGAGAAGCTTTTATCACAAGACACCCTCAGAGAGATGCAAAGCAGAAGGCATTTTCCTATCTGCCAGTGTGGGATCTGCCTGCCTTGCTTTGCTGGACCCTGATCCTCCATCCAGCCTCTGCAAAAATGGAGGATCTCAGTGTTCACACCCCCGGACAAGTCTTAGGGAGTTCCTGAGTGGGTGCAAAGCCTTGTCAGGCATGAGTTCCTTCTGCTTTATCATCACCACTAACCATTTGGCATGAAGTGCATGAAGCATGTGATATTTTTAGCAAAATCAGTTGCAGCCTGTGGACTGAAAGAACATTACTTGTTTCGACAAGTAGCAAATATGAAGTTGGAGGAGAGGGCAGGGAAGTATCCAGAATTCAAATGAATATTATTACTTTTCACCAAGCAAGCAGGACTCCTTGCAACAGGATCAGAATAACTCTTTGTCAAAAGTGAAAGGGTTTGCTGCCAAGGTTTATGAGAAAGAAGCTACCCTAATGCATTAATTAGGTTGTACAATGTTTATCTCCTTTTTCCTTTTGGTTTGCACCATTAAATGTAAAAAGCAGATCCATCAACATCTGATGTTTCTTCAAAACACCATGTAGTGTCTAGAAAACCGAACTGTCAGACATGCTTGTCATGTACACATATTTTGTTATTAAATGTGTTTGGGCATGAGTTTTGGCACAACTCTCCTGAACTTTTCTTGACACCTTTTATGGCACGTAATACATCTGCAACTCCAGGCTGGTAAGCCCTTAACTCTTTAATTATGAGCCTAGGAACTCCCTTCCTAATTATTGTCCTATAAGCAACATGATCTAATTCTCATGCCAAAGCCCAGAAATTCATGCTGCAGGTGCTTTGCTTTGTTTGGCTGCCTTTTGCTAATTTTTTTTTTCTTTTTGCAGTGTCAGGAGAGTAGTGTGTGCTCTGCATTCTTCTCTCAGTGTAATCCTGGAGCAGTTTGCAGTCTCTTGCTAGCTGACCTGACTGAACTCTAGCATTTGCCACTTTTTCTTGCACCTTTTCCTCCATCTAAGGTCACTTACTCAGTGCCTGCTGCTCGGACCAGGTTTAATCAGAGGAGCAATTTCCTCCTGTGAAGGGTTAGGGTTTAGTATTGTCGGTTGTGTAGTACCAAGTGTTGCCAGAAACCTCTTTCGAAGTGAGTGGGACTCATATAAGTACTGTAGGAAATAAAAGAACAAGACTCTTGTAGCTGATGTGTCTAATGTTACATAAATCCTTTTCTTCCCTCCGGGGAGACTGAAGTGGAAAGTGCCTTGCCAGAGGCCGCAGAGGATACCAGTGCTGGAGAGCGAACGGACCCTGCCAGTCCTGCCTCTGTAGCCTCCATGTGATCCCTTTGAAAATTTCATTTCCTTCTATTGGACTGATTTAAAAGAGAATAATGAAAGAGGGAATTTTGCTCTTTTTCTTGTGATTTGAGGGAGGAAGTCAGGAAAGGCTTGACCAATGATTTAATTAATAAAAGAGGAATTACCTACAAAACTGATTTTTGTGAAATTTCTACAGAAAATATAAATCGTGAGTATTTCATTGTAACTATTAAATCAGAAAAGAAAGATACAGCAATCTGAAAAAACCTAGAAAACACTTCCATCTTTCCAAAGTATTGGGAAGTCATATGTACTCATGCCATACTTGTATGACACGATTTTATGTAAACCTAAATATAAATGAGGAAATATATTTTGCTTTCTTACATTCTAAACAAAAAATATGTACTTTGTTGCAAAATGAGTTTGTTTCCTTTGATATTCATTCAGCACATATGTATCAAGTTGATCATCTTACTCAAAAAAAGATTTCTGTTCTTCCTTAAGTCTGGAGTTGCTAGCACAGCCCCATCAGCCAACAGCATCCTTCCATGGCCTTTCAGAACACATACAAATGGCACAAGGTGTTAAGAGATGCAGGCCACGAGGCCAAGAAGTTTAATGATGGATTTATTATTGAAAAGTGTATGCACTTTCCTGAAATACTTGTTGAACTTCAGGCTCCTCTTAAAGTTGCTGTTTAAAGAACAGAGTTCAGTACTGGAATAGTCTGTGCAATTTCCAGGGAGGAACCCAAAGGACCCCTCCTGGATGACAAATTGTGGAAATTTCCAAATCAAGTTGTAAAATTTCTTTCTGGGTAAATAGCAATTGCCAAAACTGACACTGTTCCCTAGGTTTATATACCGAAAGAGAGAGAGCTTAAGTTTCATCAAAATTCCAGACCCAAACAACTTCAAACTTCCGCATTAGTTGAATTTAATAATTTGGACTGACTTTGGTAGCCATATTGGTTTTGCAATAGCAGCTTTCCTGTGGTTGCATTTTTCCAGGCTGATAATTTTTGATAAAGCTTTCTGAGGTTCAAGATCAGCACCACCTGGAATCTTGTTTAAGAAAAGCAAAGTTATTTTCCTACCTCTTCCCATGCAGCTGAGTAATTACTTTCAGTTTGATGTTTTTGTGTTAAATGGCATTGCTTCAAACTCTGTGCATGTCAAACAGCAGAAAGCTAGGGGAGTTTGAAAGGTTATCGCTGTTTCTCTTCGAATTCCTGTGTACTGAAACCCTTCAGAGGTGGCTGCCTACTGCAAATCATTGTTTGACAGCTTCACTCAACTTCGAGACTTGTCAGCTCAGGGGCCAATCTGACAGCTCTCAGGCAATAAAG
Organism: Rhabdornis inornatus; assembly: GCA_013397075.1. Classification (NCBI taxonomy): domain Eukaryota; kingdom Metazoa; phylum Chordata; class Aves; order Passeriformes; family Rhabdornithidae; genus Rhabdornis; species Rhabdornis inornatus. The sequence goes on along the minus strand of VWZS01001838.1, from coordinate 193,496 downwards.
TAAACAAGGGATTTGGAGCGTCAGGGAAGGAATGCTTAAAATCATTCCTAATATTTCTCCTATTCATAACATGTCACCAAGCCAGTGAAGTTATGAAGGCAGCAAGTCTCAGCTTCTTACGCATCCCAGGTGGTGTTTGCAGGTTAAGGGAGAACTTGGGGGAACCCTGGCAACAGACTTCCACCAGGTATCATACAGATTTGTTCCCGTGATAGTAATCCTGATAATAATGAAAACTCTAGGCATTTTTCTTCAGATGGATGGATTTTCAGGCGCTTTATGCTCTAGTGTGGGCTAAAAGGTGATTCAGTGTTGGTGGTAACAGAACGTCACGTAACAGTTGTTCTTTAAAACGAAAAAAGTGACCACATTATATGTTTTCTGTGCAATAATGTAGTTAAGAGAGACTTCTTTCCCAGCATCCAGGAAACCTACAGACACTGGCTGTAAAAACGCTGAGGTGTAGTTGGTGCTGGAATCTAAGGGTTGATGACTACATGGATGTCACCACTCACATAGCTGTCTGTGGACTTACAGCATATCAGCACATGAACTAAAAGGTACAAATTCTGAAACAGTCACTTTTACAGGGTTCTGCCTTTGTGGAAATTATCCAAGACACCTTAAATAGCCTTTTTTATTGTTATTGTTGTTTTTGGAGAATCTGATCCCAAATTTGATAATCTGACTATGTTAATGCATTGCCAATTGAATGCTCGCAATTATTAGCAGCTTTCGAGAATGTAACCTGATCCTTTGGATATTTTTCCTTGTAAGTTTTAGTATTTCTATCAGGGAATAATTTGATTCAAAATAGTATAGAAAACCTGACCTCATTTTTAGATTAGTGTGCCTGTTCCTTGCACATCTATTTTCAGAACTCCTGCTGCTAACACACCTAGAGTTGACCCCTTTGTTAACTGCATGGCATGTGCATGACAATAAATTACCTGTTGTCATTATTGAAAATGACTAATGACCTGCTAGCCTTTTAGGATGTTATTTAAAAGTCATTTTTCTAAAAGAAGAACTCTATTCCCTCTTGAGGTAATGCTTGCCTTTTTTTAAAAAAAAGTCCATTAACTGTTGCTGCTCTGTACTATTATAGGAAGTCTTCTAATTACGGATGTTGCTATGCAGTAGTTATGGCTAAATTCTCTTATTGTTCTAATAAGGACACCTTACTAGACACCCAACTAGCATAAATATGTGTAGCTGGGTGTTCTATGGATTTAATCTACTGTAGCCTAGCTGTAATGTTTAGGGATAATGTTAAGCATCTTCATTTATGGCAGTATTACAACTCCGTTGATTCATATTTTAAACTGAGCTCTGAACATATGCACTTCAGCAGCCACTTGTGCTTGCTAAGAGATTAAAGGCTCTGGACTATGAGAAGAAAGGAAATCTCTATGGGTTGCTTGCTAATGGTTGTTTTTTTTACTGTTGGAGTCAGTGAATTGAATTGTAAGGGACTGGATTGACTTCACATATGGAAATTGCAAAGAACAGGATCATTTTTTTTCCAGAGGAAAATTTCAGTTATTCTGAAAGTCAGCTGTGCACTTCAAAATGCTGGACTGCAAGATATTATTTGAAACTCTGATAGGTCTTTTTTAGCATAATATTGCTTGCTTATACATGTGTTGTGTACTTTGTATTAGCACATTAATAGTTGCTATAAATGTATTTGGTTTGACATCAGAGCCAGAGGTGCAGGTAGCATCATGTAAAAGCGACATGCACAGTGCCACGACAGTGGGGAATACTTGGTCAAGGAAGTACACGGATTTCATTGCTACCAATGTGCAAGTAAAAGTTGATTAGGAGAGTAGATCTGTGGGTCTGTGCTCTTTTGTAGTGTTTCTGAGGCTTATCTAGCCTGAGCTGTATTCCCAGATTTGTCTCTTGCTGATGCTGTCATGACAGACTCAGACACATCATAGCTGCTTTGACTAAGTAGCAGAAGGGCAAAGTTTCCACCTCTGAAACTGCTCTTACTGCACAAAGCTAGACAGAGTGATGGGAGTTAATCACTGAAACACGAACAGACAGGACTAGCTTGTCATAATACGAAGCTATCAAATCACAGCTCTGTAAAACTCTTCGATGTTTTGTCATGAACAGCTGTCAAACTCTTATAATTTCATGATTAATGCATTGCAGAGTGGTTTCCTCCCTTATGCTGTTGCCTGTAGCAATTTTTTAATGGAACTGGTCTTGGTCATATTTATTGAAAATGAGCTACAATTCTGCATGTGCCTCTGTATAAATGTGTGAAAAAGCACAAAAAGGAGGAAATAATTCTCAGACCTAGCTCCATGCATGGGAGGAGACTGCCCACGTGGCCTGCCTTCCATTGTGCCCCTTGGATGGCAAAGAAGGAAGGCTGTGAGCACTGTTATAAATCTGTGTTAAGATCCATAGGCATAATTCCTTTTCTCCCCATGGTTACATCTGTGGCTAGGAATGGCTTCAACACCATCTACTGCTGAGGAAAAACATAATGAAAAAGAGCAATTGCTGACTTGTACACAGCCAAGTTTGGGGAGAAGTAAAATAATGATAAAGTCTCTTTCATAGTATTTCCACATGAAGAAAAAGGTCTTCTGCTTTTTCAGGGAATGTCTGTCCATGCAGTGCTACAAGAGTCATGTTGGACTTCGACCAAACTGGGTGAAACGAGATGGCCATTACATTTCTTACAGCTCTGGCCACCAAGAAACCTGTAGGCTGTGCCTGAGAGGCCCCTGCTTTCCCTTCTGGGGCAATCTGGCAGCCAGTAACTCAAGGTGTGTGGAAAGCCCCCGGACATTTCATTTGAATTGAAATTAATTCCCTTGAAAATTACTGCTGAACAACAGGTATTACAGGCTGTAATAAGCACAGAGATGCTCCTTGCCATAGTGGATTCCTGCCAGGACAGGATTTCCATCTCTTGTGAGATATTTCACATCAGCCTTAAGGTCTGGGACTCTTTGGACTTGCAGCTCTATGGATTTGCTTAAGACTATTGGTGTTTTCTTTAAGTTTTTAAGAAATAATAATAATTGTAAAAACCTTTGAAGGAAAGAAAACTACTGCTGGAGTGTGTTTCTTTTGGATTTTATAAGAAGGTTTTTGAGGAGGGCACCTTCCTGACAATATAATTAAGCAATGAGACATGACAGCTAGTCATTTCAGAGTTATAATTGTTATGCCTAAGGTGGCATTGCAGGCATGAGGCTGAAGGGTGAGTGGCTTTAATCACCCATTGACTGCAATAATCCCTTTGATATGCCCTGTCTGGAGAGACTTACCAAAAAGGAATTTATGAACAATATTAAGAGGAACAGACAAACTGGTGAATGCACTCGGTGTGAATATTAATGTGGTAATAACATCACTGACAGACACTCAAAAAGGCTTATTTGTGTCAAGTTTTCCTCATTAAAGACACCCCAAAGGAGTTATTTTTAATAAGCTAAATATTCCAAGGACTTCTTTGTGATTTTGCATTTTTCCTTCTTATATATTTGTCTTCCATACTTTAAGCATAGATCACATGGATGTTAACAAGGATAAGTTCATCCCTGTAGTACAGATGGATAAAAGTGCTGGTGGCATGTGATAACACAGTGCCTGTCCATAGCAGGCAAGTCTTCCATAAATCCCATTATTTGGGGATTCACAACCCTAGCTCATTTCAGTACCCTCACCTGGCACTCTGCTCTCAGGGAATGCAGTTCTTCCAAAGGAGAGAGTTCCTTCCTACAGCATGTGAAGATGAGTGGTGTGGTTTCCACATCTGTTTCAGCTCGTAGAGCTGGGAATTGAACTGTATTCCTCAAAGGCCATGCAGATGTAGATGCCAAATTGCCAAGCTACTTCATCAACCTAGTAAAATATTTTGATTGGTTTGAAAGGAAGGGAATAAAACATGGATATTTTCATATGAAATGGGTTATGGAAAGACATAATTTATTAGAAAAACATAATTGTGTGAATATTTTAAATGCAAAGCTTTGTGTTAATGTGTCACTAAGTGGAGAAATCTGGTGCCAACATAAATGTTGGTAATACGTTCATCATATTTACAGGTTTGGAAATGTTTGCTTTTCCTTGGCCTTCTTTATGTATATTAACATGTTAAAATAATCATCAAAATGTAAATATGAGAGTTAAAATATCTTCTTCATCCCAAAATTGCTCTAAGCTGTATAGAAAGAGTATTTTGCTGAATTGGCCCTTGTTTGAACTTATGTTTGCATATTTTGTGCTGTATAGAAAAAGCTTTGCCCTTTATTTAAAGTCAGTTTTGAGTGTGTAATTACCATGCTCCAATTTCCATTTGAACAATCAGGGTTCTTCTGTCAGTCCTGTTTCAGGACATATGGGTTGAACAATTAAAAACTTCCTGTTGTGGGTGCAGGGGTGGGGGTTGTGAGGATTTTGTTTCATTAAAGAGGGGTAAAAATTGTAAACCTGACAATGAAAATTTATGACAGTTGGAACTGGTATTTTATTTTGTTTTTCCAGAAGATTTATGGAAATGCAGCATAGCAGAGACAGACAGTGGTTCCCTGAAAAGGAAAAAAGTATAAGTACTAAATAAAATGTGTTCTTTGAACAATATTTGAAGAATTAGTCTTTAAAAAATTGCCACAATTCCTCTAAAGAGAGGGTTAAAAGAAATCTGCTAAAGTGCCCCTAGGGACAGGATAGTCCAGTTTTGAAAAAAGTTATTGTTATACTAGTAATAGGATATGTCTTAAGCTTGTTCTTATTTTCTTTACTGCAGGTTGAGAAAGTTTCTCTCCATCGTGTTCCATGCAGTTGTTCTAGAAAGGAATGGCAAAGCTGTGCAGGGCTTTGCAACCAAAAAACCCCTCTTCCTGTAAAGGCAAGACCCTGCCAAAATAAATAAGGACATCAGCAAGTTGTACAGATGGTAATTTCTTTTAAACATGTATGTATGTATTATATATAATATGAATATATAGTGTGTATGGACATGTGTATTTACATGGATTTGCATATTTATCAATATTTTCAAGAATATAGGTTCTGGAGCCTATATTAATCAATGCAAGCTTTCCTGGAAACTGAGCTCTCAGCACATCCCAGCCTGCTCACAAATTCAGCTTGCAGAATCCTGAGATGGGGGTTACTGTGCCGGGATGCAAAAGCTAATTTCTTAATCATGATTAGGTTACCAAAAGCAATGCAAGCTCTTGATGCCTGGAACAGCCAGATGAAAATGGCATGGTCTGGTGATTAGAAGGTTTTAGTAGGAAATAATACTTTTCTTGTCACTGGGTTGTGCTGGCAGAATGAGTGCAGCAGCTGGAACACATATGCAGAGTGTTTACTGGAGCGACTCTTACACTTTCAGACAGAAGGAAATCCTGTGCAGGATTGGAAAGCGCAGAGAGCCGTCACCAGGGAATAGGCTGTCTGTGTGTCTCCATGAAATAAAAGCTGTGTGGACCACAGACCCTGCAGTGGGTACTTCCTGCCCCCTTCACTGCAGCAGCTCAAGATGGCTTTTTCTTTCTGCCCCTTTTTTTTTTTTTTTTTTAAATTTTGCTGGAAGATATCAAATCTACCAGTATTATCAGCAGAAATGCCAATGAAGCTCAGGATTTACTTTGTATCAAACTTCAAAAATCTCTTTAAGGGTGGGGGGTTTGTTGGCTTTTGTTGTTGTTATTTGGCAAAACGAGAACCTGCAAATTTGGCCATTGCTCAGGTTGCATACTTTAGGCTAATAAAACATCAGATATTACTTGAGGTGGTTTTTTTCAAATTTTTTTTCTATTTTTCAAGGCTGTGTAGATTTCTAACTAGTATGAATTTATTTAAAGCAGTAGCAAACCCTAGCACCCAAGGGCTGCTAATACAAGGAATGTTTCAGATTGTTTGCTGATCTTATAGCAATGATCAGTATCTGCTAATGAATAACAAAATGCATTCATTATCCAAATAATTTTAAAGATCCTAAATTAGTGATGTGTTTATGTGACAAATTTGTGGGAGGGATTTCAAATATAATCACTATCAATCTGGCTAGAGCCAAAATAAATTTTATGAAAAGTAAAACAAACTGTTGCGCAGACAAAGTAGGCCTTCGGGGGCTCACACAAAAATCAGTGTTTTCTTACTTAGCTGTGTATAATATTTCTGTTCATATCTTGTCCAGATAGAATCTGAATATATATAACATTGCTGTTAAAGCTTAGGAGAGTCAACATACACCACTACCCAAAGGGGAGGAGAGGAAAACATGAAAGACAGAAACACAAACTTTAAATGTTTCTTTCAAAAGAGGAAGCCATGCCCAGGTACCTGTGTCAGACATGGTGCGATTATAAAGGTGAGCATTAAACATAAAAGCTTTAATTCAAGGATGGTGGCTTTTTGCAGAAATATGTGACTGTGTTGGGGAGTATGTTCTGGAAACCCCAGATGCTGCTGTCACCACTAATAAAATTATTGCAAGGCTCAAACTTTTGGTGAAGTTCCTGCATATGTTCTTTTACTGAATGGAAATGTCAGATTTAATCAGATGGAAAGGAGAGGTGGGGCCCCATTTTGGGAAGCACGGGAGCATTGCTGATCCAGGAGCAGTGGTCTGTAGCCCCAGCCTGTGCCATCTGCTCTGGCCTGGGCTCGGTGACACGCGATGGGTAGGGGAAAAGCTGTGCTGGTGTCTGGGTGATGGGGATACAGCTTGGAAATGCTGCTTTGGGCTGAGGTGCTGAAGGCTACTAAGCACAGAGGCTGACTCCTCATTGACAGGCTCCATTAATCAGTATCATTGACAAAGAAAGGCTTAAATTCCTATTTGCACGTTCCAGTAAAAATGCATCAATAATTTTAAATTGTTTCAACACTGTTCTGCAAATATGTTTTAAGGATATTTTTTCCTGATAAAGGGCTTTTGGATAGCTGAAGGCGTGTCACCATCTTTCATTCACAAGTTCAAATGTATTACAGACAGCTGTCAAAAAAATTTGCTTTTGCATCCTTGTCCAGCTTCCCTGGTCTCGTTATTGGTTTAAGTCAGTGTAATGGGAGTATGTGGCTGTCATTCAAACAGATGAAAACTTTTGGCATAGAAAAGATATCAAGGGGTCCCTGTTTTTTAAAGGAAATATACCGTTTTCTATTATTGCATGATTTCTTGATCAGATAAATCCCATCTTGTGCTAACGTTTAAATTAAATGCACTGCTTTCTGACCCAACAACAACAAAAGCAAACCCACCATTGCCAAGTATCATAAGCTCTTAAAATACATTCAGACAGTGTGATGATATTAGTAGGGAAGCAGATATCAGGTTTTGTCTGACAAAGCAAACCACACAATGGAATATGAGAAGTACTGTGCTTACTGACTTCAGGATAAAATGAAAGACAGAAGCCCTATCAAAAATTATACTAATAATCTAATACTGTACATTCATATGGAGACTTGGCCTGGAATATCTCAAAGATGCTTCACAGAGAAAGACATTTTAATCTTATCTCTCCATCTAGGTGACCGAGTAAAGAAGTTAAACAATTTGAACTCCGATTTCAGAAAAAGCATTTTCCAAGGTATGTTTGGCAAAGACTCTAAGAAACTAGGTTGTATTGCAGAAAAAAAATAAAATACAGCAGTAGACTAGGTAATCACTAAACTCCTCCAGAATTTAGTAAATTGGACAAAGCTTCATTGTGTTCATGCCTGTGTTTTGAACTCTCCTGTTAAGCATCTCTACTAGCTGTATTCAAGGATGTGAAGAGATGCTGGGATGGACTTTTGGTTTTATCTATTGTGGCTGTTCGTAGCAGAGTTGGGTGTAAAGCTTGGCTCGCACTTTTCTTTCTTCAAGCTTGTAGTCATCATGGATAAACTTGCATCCACAATCCATAATCTGCTAACATATTGATAATTCTTCCTTTTAAAAACTGTTGGAAAAATTTTTCAGACATTATAATATGATTGATAGGAAAGCTGAGTTTCCTGACTTGTGTGTAACTATTCAGATAGATAGATAGATAGATCATACCTGCTCTGAGAGGGAAGATGACTGAGCTCTATGTTTTAACCAAAAGAATGAACTGTGGACACAATACCATTCCAGCTCTGGTAGATGCATGGCAATTTCCAACAGCAGAGTTCAGCTGCATCAGCAGTTTCTCTGGCCATATCTATTGTCTTGGAGGGTGTTCTGTGCCAGAGAGGCACCTGGTTCTTTGTGGATCTCAGTAAGAAAGACACACCTAGAAAAAACATAATCAAATTCCTTTTATAATAATAAGATAGAAATAGGAAAAGTTATATAGATAGTGAGGAAATCTTACATGCCTTTGGATGCCAGGAATCCTACTTTTATCCTGTGCCAGATGAATCCCACTTTTCTTCTCTTTGCCTGCTGATGTTCATAGTCATTTGCATAATCATCTTCATTTACATGGAGAATACACAGAGGCTGACTGAGTGATGATCCCTTTTTTATCCTGGGCAGATTTTGTTCTCCTTTTATTTTTAAAAACCTGGTGTATCACCTTAGCACATGGCCAGAGAGCATTCTAGTGGAAGGCAAGCTAGTCTTGACTTCTGTGTTAAATTTGTAAGGTTATGCAGCGCTATGTATTTTGGACATCCATAACTGTCTGCTTCCTTCAGTCTTTGTTGTAGGCTTATTGATAATAATTATTTTATATTCCAACTTTTAAAAAAACAAAACAAAAAAAAAATAAAAAAGAAGAAGCTTGAGTATTGGTATATTCTCTGTAATTGCATGCTTATGATAGGTCTTGAACCAAACTTCTGGAAATAATGGAAGAATCATAGACATCTTGAACACCAAGGAGTGGTTGGTTCAGCTTTTGTTGGTAGTATGAAGGACATTGGTAAAGAGTGTAAGCTTATTTGTATTCTAGAAAGCCATCTAGAACAGGAGGTGTATTCCTTGCTGAGGAGTTAAAGAATTCTTTGTAGAGAAGCCAATCTCTTTCTCAAGGAGGTGAGCTCGTCTGTCTCGTATCTTCCATGCATTATCAAGCTGTTGTCTTCAACTGTTTTGTTGAAAAACTTCAAAAACGATGCTCCTGGCATCTAAGGCATCCTGAATCCAAGGATTCAGTCAAAACAATAAAACCTGGATAGCCAAGTATTTGTCATGGAAACAGACTCTAGAACAAATTTCACTCTTGGTATAACTGCAGCTGTGACCTGATAAAGGAAATAGCTTTTTGGGAAAAATATCCTTGTGGCATGTGTGAGTTCTTTCTGTTCATGAGCAAGCTTAAGTGCTATGGCTATTATGTAAACAGGAATTAAAATACAGGTTGTGTAAATACACATTTGAAAATGCATTTGAAGATTTGTGTGAATTTGATTCCCTGTCAGTGATTAAATGGCCTCACTGCTTGATGTCCACCGATTGTGCACAGAACCAGCCAAGGGTTGGCTTTTGAGCTATAACAAGTTAAAGTGTCTAATACTATTTTGATAGTGCAGAAATGCAGTATTTGTGTACATCCTGGTTTTGAAAAAGGATAGAATAGAGTAGGTGCTGCTGATGGAGTGTGACTCTACCTCCACAACAGGGTGCTGTGCTGCAGAGGCAAAGCAGGAATTCAGATGCAGTTCAGTTCATCTCTGTGCTGCAGAGATGGTGCTCTGGACAGGAGAGTTCAGTGCACACAGATTATGGGGACTTCATCTGCTTGACAGTCTTTGCACCCTCCAGGGAGTAACTTGCGGCATTCCTGAGCTTCGCTCTTAGGATTAACTGTCTTTGGCCAAAGTGTAAATCCCAGCCATTTGCAGTCTGTCACTGGTTGAAGTTTACCAAATGTCAGCCTGTTTGCAATTGCAATTTCAAGTGTCAGCTTCTATGTCAGATCCTTTACTCTTCTGTGCATCTCTGGTCAGTGATAAGTTGTTCTCAATAATAAAAGAGAACTATTTCCATCATGCTAACTTTTGCAAGCAATGCCTCTTCAACATCCTCTTTTTTTTAAAATTCAGCCGTGGGAGGTGTTCTTTTTCTCCTGTGGCTCAGTTCATGCCTATTCTGTGAGTTAAAGGAAAGCATTTACCTTCTCAAAGGAGCTTTCACATTGATAAATACTTTTATGGAGTAGATGGCACTTTTGGAGGATCACAGTGGAAGGCTCTGCCTAAAGGAAATCCAGCATCTTTTCCGGATCATAATCAGAGCCCTTCTTCAAACATCCATAAGGTTGGTAAAAGAAAATAGAAATAGGAATACACAGCACTAATTAATAGGAGGCAGATACCCTTGTTTCGTATTTGATTTTGTTGAGCTGAGATACAGCCAAGAATTACTGACCTTTTACATGCTTACTTTGGAATAATAATTTCTTTTTAGCTATGCCTAATTAGTAAGGAGACTAAAGTTAAAGGATGGCTGTAAATCAGAATCTAAACAGAAAGTAATTTTATGCAGTGAAAAATTCACTAATCAATATGAAGTTTCAATTTCAATAATAGAATTAATGAGCTCTGCCTTTTCTTCTTGGTAGGTATTTAATGCCTGCCAAAGAATTAAATGGCAAAAGTAATTTCTTTTTAATCAGGTCAGTTACTTCTTTTTTTAGCCATTTACAATATACAGCTTATTTTGGTGGAAATACTAGTAGTTCTTTCATTAAATTTGTGAGGAAAAAATTGCAGAACATTTTTTCATAGCCATGATTTTTGATGTATGGTTCCAGATGTAAAGAAGCTGTATTGTGTGTTCTGAGGTTTTCCTAGTGAGCATTTCTGAAATTTCAGAAGTGAACACTAAGTAGGTCTAAAAGATACAGTATGGGGTGCATGAGAGATGTTTTTGACACAATAGGGTCAGAGAAGTTAAAGACACGTTCTTTGTTGGCAATTTTGGCAGAAATACTGAAACACAATGTGGGAACTGCGAACCTTATGACATTCGGTAAAATGTGAAAAGCTTCATGTCTGTAATATACGACTTGATGTCATGTATATGAGTTGGTAGCTTTTGCACTATATATAATGAATCTCACTTTTTTTTTGTCTGAAGTTTGAAAAGATTTTCCCAGTTTAAATAACTCATGCTTGAAGTGCAGTGTGAATTTAAAACTCCCTATTGTCCGAGTGTAAAAAAGTTCATCTCATGATGTGGCAAATAATTTAGTCTGTGTTCTTACCTCAATAGGTCCTTATAAATTTGTAAACCACTTTGAGAAACCTTTGCTGTCTAAATGAAGGTTGTATAAAGAAAAGCATATATAAAAACAGGGAACCAATTTCCCAGCTATGTCACTGGAAGTTGAAGTTCTGTTATAGTCCCCCATTATTTTGCTGTGTCTTTTATTTGCTGCTCTTGTGTGGGTTGCAATAAATATAACACAACTAGACCTTTTTGCTTTTGTCAGCTGAGCTCCCCTGGTTTCCTCTGTTGGAATGCAGCATTGTGTTTTGGGAGGCAGCACTGGCTTTTCAGATCCATTTCAGAAAAAGGTCTGTAAGCCTTTTCTTTGTAAATTTGTTCATACTGTATTCGACTATATTTGCACTGAGGAAAGTGGGAAGCTCCAGCACACTGGGTACATTGTACTGGAGATGCCCATTTTCCTGGGAGAGGGACTGTCCGCATGACAGCAGGAAAGGAAAACAGGAAGGCCAGTGGAGACACCTGAAACCAGCTGTACTGGGTCCAGCCAAAGGCTTGCATTCTGAATAAGGCAAATCCAGAGATAATTTATCTGTGATATGTACTGAAGTGCCATTGCAGGAGCGTGACAGCACAACTTAGTCTGAAACCTGGTCAGAGGAGAGGCCATTAGTGCCACAAAGCTGATTGGGGCACCTGACGTATGATGAGAGGCTGAGGGAGCTGGAACTGTTCAGCCTGGAGAAGGCTCAGGGGCTCTTATCAATATGTGTGCATGGGGAAGTTAAAAAGGTGGGACCAGATTCTTCTCAGCAGTGCCCAGTGAGGACAAGAAGAAATGGGCACAAGCTGAAACACAGGAAAAACCATTTAAATGTAAGGAAACCCTCTTGTCCTGTGACAGTGATCAAACACTGGACACTGGAATGGGTCACACAGAGAGGTTGTTGAATCTTCATCCTTGGAGGTATTCAAAACTCAGCTGGCTGTAGCCCTGTTTAGAGCAGTGGGCTGGACTAGATCATTTCCTGAGATGCCTTCCCACCTCAACTGTCCTGGAAAACTGCATGTAGATGTGCCAGGAATTTGAGCATATGCTAGTTTGGGTGCCACCAGTGCCTATAATTCATATTTTCCTTTTTCTGCTCTTCTTTCTGGTGCTTCCAGGCACAGACATACCTCTTCATTTTCCATTTACGCAGTCTTAGCATTTCTACTAAAAATTTCTGTATCCCAGCAGTCTGTACTCCCATGGACCTTCATGACTAAAGTCTGTGTCCATGGATCAAATAACCCTGAGTGAATTTCTATTTTCTATTATTTTGTCAAGTTGTTTGTTGAACATATTTATAGTTGTAGGCTTCTTCCTTCCACAACATTGGATGGCAAATAATGTACGATAAATCCCATGGAGAATAAGTACTTCCTTTTATTTGTTTTGTAGCTGCTGCCTGGGAGTTTGCTTTGGCATCCCTTGGATCTTATGTCAGGAGAAATAACAAATAATGGGCCCATATTAACCTTTGTATTCCAGTCATGGTTTGAAGACTCTAGCATATCTTCCATCAGTCATTTCTATTCCAAACTGAGGAAGCACAGTCTATTTTCTCTCTTCCAGAAGTCACTCCAGACTGCTGACCATCCTTATTGCTTTTCTCTGTTCTTTTCCTGCTCAGCCACAATTTTTGAGATGTAGGAACTAAAGGTGTGCACAGCACAGGTGGGCTGAGCTGCTGAACCATGGCATAATATTGTGCTTGTATTTGTGTATTTGGTTCGCATTTTTTTCTCTGTTCCTTTCCTAATAACTTCTAAAATGCCTTTTTCTTCGTGTACCTTTAGTGAGCACCACAGTTTTCAGCTCATTTGCTCTTTCAAGGAATCTGAACAGATCTGTTCTGCATTTCATTCCAATGCTGAAGGCACCTAGATTGACACCCTGGATTAACCCTGTATATATTCAACTGGGATCCCCAATTGCTTTCTGCCAAGTTGCCCAATAAGCAAGTCAGGCTTCCTGATTTGTACTTTCCTAAATTCTCAGATGCCTACTCTGTAAAGCAGTGTCAGGTTTGCCATCTTCCCTTGCTATGGTACTGACAGATGTTCAGACTGTATTGTACCAGCTAGTAGCTTGAGAATTTCATACATGAATTTCCTTAGGACTCCTGGGCAAATGTAACCTGCTCCAGCCAATTTATTACTGTTTTAGTGATCTATTTTAAGAACTTTTCTCCTGACTTTTCAATTTGAGACAGTTCTTTCAGCTCATTCTGCTGAAAAAAAAGAATCCTCTGTAAGTTTCTCAATAATGAATCACAGGTAAGTAGTTTTTTTGCCTAACTGTTCTTCTGCAAGTGCTCCTTTTAGACTGTGATTATCTATCTACCCTAAAGACTCTCTGGCTGGCTTGAGATGTTTTAGAAATAGATTCTTATTGTTACTCTTTACTACTTTAGAAAGTTCTTTCTCAAAGTCACATTGGTCCTTTCTTACTCTGGTTTTACTTTTGACATGCCTTAATGTAACTATTTAATATTTTTCTCCATTGTGTACAAACTGTGTTTTGAAGCATGCTTTCTTGTTTCTAATATTCCTCTTTACTCTGGTGCTTAGCTCTGCTATTTTTCGATCTCACAATCGTCAAGATCTGCAGCCAGCCTTGTATTTTTACCAAAACACTCTGTACCAATTGTTAGTAATTTCGCTGGTTCTTTTTACTTCTTTCTGTTTAGCTTACCAAGTAATTGTTCCTGGTTGAGGTTTTCAGGTTTGATATCTTATGTCCCCGAAGTAGATCGACTGTGAATACATCATGGTCAAGATTTTCAAAGGTAACATTTTGAATCTCTTCTGGCTTGAGAAATTAATCAACCAACAGTTTCTTTTTGGTTTTTTTTGGAAGTTCTCTGACCAGTTGCTTCAAGAATACAGTCACTGCAAGAAACAGCACTCATGCAGCACTTGGTTCTCATTAACCACGCAGGCGCAGGGCGGGGTTTTCCTCTGGCGAGCAGTGGGGTGATTAAAAGAGGACTCTAGGGAGTACGGTGACCCAGAGCACAGCAAACAGGTGTGAGCAAGGGTTGCAGGTTTCCTCCTGCTAGTGGAGTGTTTCGCTTGTTGTTTGTTGTGTTTCTGTTGGTTGGTTGGTTTTGGAGTTTTTTTTGGTTAGTAATGGTTTTTTATATGATCAAAAACTGCGGTTAGTGAAAGTGTATGTAGCCGAATGGAACCCTCCAAACAGGACGTGTCTGTCCAGACCCATTCTGAGCCTATCAGTGGTACCAGGGGGTGTTGCAGAAGAAGCCTGCTTGCAGTGTGAACAGGTGAATGATCTCCTTTTGCTGGTAGCTGAGCTTAGGGAGGAAGTTGAAAGACTAAGGAGTATTAGGGAAAGTGAAAGGGAAATAGACTGGTGGAGCTTCGCTCTCCCATCTTTGAGGGAGCCCCATCAGGAGTCAGAGGACTCCCATGCCTCCCACCGTCAGGCAATAGGAGGACACCTAGTCAATGAAGGGGAGTGGAAATGGGTTCCTACTCGGGGAGGTAATAATAAAAATTCCTCTCGACCCCCATCACCTAGCACAGAAATGCTGTGTCCAGTTCTCGGCCCCTCAGTTTAGGAAGGACCTTGAGATGCTTGAATGCATCCAGAGGAGGCAACAAGGCTGGTGAGATGTTTGGAACACAAGCCCTGTGAGGAACGGCTGAGGGAGCTGAGGTTGTTTGGCCTGGACAAAAGGAGATTCAGGGGTGACCTTATCACTCTCTACAACTTCCTGAAAGGTGGTTGTGGTCAGGTGGGGGTCAGTCTCTTTCTCCAGGCAGCAACCAACAGAGCAAGAGGACACAGTCTTAAGTTGCACCAAGAGAAATATAGGTTGGATATTAGGAAAATTTTTTTTACGGCAAGTGTGATCAAGTACTGGAATGGTCTGCCTGGGGAGGTGGTGGGGTCACCATCCCTGGATGTGTCTAATAAAAGACTGGATATGGCACTCAGTGCCATGGTTTAGTTGAGGTGTTAGGGCATGGGTTGGACTCGATGATCTTGAAGATCTCTTCCAATCTAGTGATTCTGTGATTCCATGTATCTGAGACCATCAGATTGCCTCACTCCTTTGTGCTGTCTGCCCCTCCAGTGGCTCTGATGTCACTCAGCATGTCACCACTGACAGATTGATATTGTTGTCATCTTGTCTTTTCTCAAGTACCAAGAGACCCTAAACCCAATGCTGTCAGTGTTTAAACCCAGACAGCCTAGGTCAGTCCTTGCACTGTTAGACTTCTACCATTTGCATGGAAAGAAGTATTTACTTGTGGTCTTCTTGTTTATTTTGCATAAATGGGACTTTATTATTGAAATGCTGTTGAAAAGTCATTGTTTCCTATTAGAATTTTATTGATATCAGACTTAAATTTTGTTTTTTCAAAGGACAGAGAGCTTTTATTGCTTTCCCAGGAGAGGATGAGTCATTGCAATCTTTGTGCTCTTTCCACGGCCTTTCATTTTAAAACTCCCCTGATACTCTTCTAACTTTAAGTGCCTACAATGTGACTTTTTTGATGTAGACAAGAGATTCTTTCCTCTGTAGGCCTATTTCAAAAGTGTCCTTGGTTACTAATTGTTCCTCTCTCTTAATTAGTCTCTGTTCCCCGATCAGAGAGAGAGCAGTTAAACAAAAGTGCTAATTTATAGAGCATTTGAATAATTATGTACCAGTTGCTGAGGTTAATGTACATCCTCTGTTAAACAAACATCTGTTGCAACAGTGGAGTGGAATCTGGTCTCTCCTGGAGTGGAAAAGGTTGTACCAGAGCTCAAATTAGAGCTATCAGCCTGAATTAGTCATGTTGTTTGCAGCACAACTAGTTTGTTCAGAGATATCTCTGTTATCTCCAAAGAACAATGCTCTGGTTTATGTTATCACACCATTAATTCCTTGGAGAGTACATGAAGTAATGACAGATATCCAAAATGGGGTTCACAGCAACCAGTGGTTCTCAGTTCTATGAGTACTCTCCAAGCAGGAAGTGATTTAAGTCCAACAATAGGAAATACAAAGAAGATACTGAGGTTAGAAAACACATTTCTCAGTAAGGGATATGTATTTAATTCAAAGCTGGTAGATGATGCCTCTGTGGGACCAGCATTCACAATTCAGAAAATTCCTCTGGGATTTGTCACCCATGACCATCTATTGAATGTCTTAGGTATGACAAATGCACTTGACATGAGATCAAGGATCTAGAAATTGAATGGCCGTTTTGATTATATATACACTTGCAGGATATTCCAAAGGCTTACATAATAAATTATTATTATGCAGCACTATAAGAAATTCATACATGCACTGACTTCTTTTTGATGTTGACTAGTTTCCTGTGTGATGAGAAATTTGACTGACATCAGAAGTGAATCTGGACCTAGGAATTTTCAGAGAAAGTATCCCAAGCCCGTGAATGAAGACAGAATTATGGACATATTTTTTACTATTTGTGTCAGTATCAATTCATATTGCACTCAACGTAGATGTGAAGACTTGGCCTGTTTTTTCAAACTCTGAAGTATCTAACTCAGTTTTCCATTAGTAGAAAAGACTGAAAATTATGTACGAAACCTATCTGCAAAATGTTGATCCATTTGAAACTGTTGATGAAGACAAAACACATTTTTCTGGATGAAAATGAATCTATATATCTTCACCATAGGTACTCCTTCTGGAGGTAGATGCAATTCCTTAAACTTGGTATCTCGCTGTCTGTTCCAGTAAATAATGAAGACTGAACAAGATGAAAAGATTTGGGAATATAATTCATTATTCTAGGGCCTACATATCCAGTAAATGTCCAAAACCATCTGTAAAATATTTTTGGAGTGAATAAGGAAAATGTCACTGAATGTTGCAGTGAAGGAGAAAATGAGAGTTCATTTCCAGGCTCAACCTGGCTTGCTGCTTCCTTGTAATAAGAGACCATTTCAACACAGGCAGCTTATAAATAAAGTCTTCTCATTGAATGTGGAAAATATTGCACACGTTGTGTAATGTATATGTTAAATAAAAAAGTCTCCCTTGCTGGATTGGCAGCTTGAGGCTGCTCCATTAGCTCAACAGTAGAGTTGTGGGCCCCTTGGCCCCATCCCATCAATGCTAGCTTGGCTTGGGAAGTTAATTTTGAAATTGGCCTGGGCACAAATTTATTTAAGGCAATGTTTGTTAGGTTCAAGCTGGTGGATGGAAAATATTGTATTTGATGCCCAAACTGTGACCTCCTGTGTAGAACTTCAGCAATGACTTCAAACTAAGAATAGGAGCCTGTATGAAGTGTAGACATAGATGTACTCCAGCATTTCCAGCTACTAAGGCTGCAGCCAGCTCAAATGTTCAACAGCAGAGTCCACTAGATAAAGTGCTATTCCTACAAGTTCCTGTGAGGTTGGGCCCTAAAATTCCTTATCAGGAAAAGCACTTTGAAGGGAATTTACTAAACAAATAGGGTTAACAGAATAAGATTTTGCTAGATCTCAGTTGCTCCAAATTATATTTCTATTTCCCCTTCAGTCAGAGTTGGCTGTCAGGTACTTTCAAGGACTTTTCTTTGGGCATGTGCAATTTTCTCTTCCCTTTTCTTCAAAAGAAATTGACGGTGTTTCTGCACTACTAGCTCTATATACCCTTCAGCAGTTTTGCCCTCTTGCCTAGCTCTTTATTCTGTAGATGACTAATATTGTCTCTCCTCATCTTTCTCATCCTCATCTTGCTTTCAGCTCCCATAAACACTGTCATTGCCTTGGTTCTGTGGCCCACATAGCCTTTGACCAGACTAACAGTGTTACAGAACCACGATACCATTGCTGGGGAAGAAAAGGAACTTTAATAACATGATCCTTTTATGAGAGAAGGTAATCTTTCTGGGAAAGAACAAATAAGCTTGCTCCTTGTTTTGAAATTTCTTCTGTTTATTTTCAGCTAAACCCTGTATTTTTCCCGTGTTGTTAATGTTTTCAGGTGCATTTCTTATGTTTTTATGATTGCTGTGACCTTAACATTTATCAAAGCCGAGCAGCTAAAATTGATTCAGTTTAGACATAGCAATGGAATGAGTCATATCAGTAAACTTGTTCAACCATTTACTGAAGTCTGGAGCCTCATATGTCTTTGCAGTATATGCATGCTTGAGAGGAGCCTTACTTGATGGCTGCCCTAACAAAGATATTCTTTGGGTCCCTTTCCCCTTGTGACTTACTCTTGCTACCACTGAGCGCTTGTGGCTTTGCTCTGACTTGTGACGTTTTGGCATCTACAAAGACTTGGTGAAAGACCCCAAGGGCAGAGCTTAGTTTGGGAAGGAGGAAAGAAGAGCAACACCCTCAAGTTACCCTTTGTGCCCTTGAAGCAGGAGTCAGGTTGGGTAGTGTTCTGATAGGAGGCTCAGACAAATTAATGTATTGACACTTTCTTGAAAGAAATACAAGTCATGTGCGCTGTATGGGTTCCCCATGAGAAGACAGATTTGTTTGTTATGATGTCAGAGAGAAAGATGCCAAACTTGGATTGTGTCATACATTAATCTAGCATGTGAGCCCTGGTTTATTTAGAAAATTAAGAAAAATATATGCTTAGAAATCATATTTATTTAGCTACAATCCTATTAACTTGTTTCAAGGGGAAATCAACTATAGTTCTTTGCCTTCAAACAAACAGAAGACAACCTGGATCATTTGAATATTATATAGCTGAAACTTTGAAAGGTTATTTATCTCTATGCTACGAATGACTCTGGCTCAGATATACTGTCAAAAGGTTCAAGAACATAGAAAGTATTTTTGAGTACTGCAGAGGCACAGATGAGGTTTTTATAGTTGTTCTGGAAAGTATGTATCTGAATTTCGTTAATCTTATTCATTCAACCATACTTTTCTAGGGAAAATGACACACTGCCACTGAGTGCCCAGTTTTTTTGAGCTCAGCTGTCCTGATTACATGCACAAAGAGCTGCGAACAGACTACATACAAGTCAGCTCTAGCAATATCTTTAATTTGGTGGTCAGCAAATTATAGGAAATGATCTTCCACTAATCTTGCCAATACATTTCCACAAACTTTCTCCAAGTAACCGCATTATTTCTGCTACCCAAATCACTGTAGTTCCTTGAGCAGCGTTTCCAAGTGGCTGACTGGTGGCTGTTGAAGAATGTCTTGGATGTAAATGGGTGGGTGTCAACAATGTGACTGGTTCTCGGTGGCAGAAAGTCTGTGTGCCGTGCTTGAACTTAAAGATGAACACAAATAGGCCATGGTAAACACCAATATCTTGGCTTTTTCTGGTGAGACTGCTGTAATTAGAGCACATGGAAAATGTAGCCTGCATCTTTCTGTTGAATGATAAAAACAGATATTGTTGCTGCCTTTGAACTAAGGTGTACCTGTAAAATTGTATTCACTGGTGCTTCCAGGGAACAGGGAAGTCTTAAGTGGTTTGAAGAGATACAATTTACAAGTATGCTGATATCATGAAAAATGAGGAGCCTTATGAATCTTACACATGGATTTAGTAAGTACCCTTGAACTCCTGTAGTCCTTCTAGCAGTACTGGAGCACAACAGTATATATTATCTGAAGCAAATTATTTTCTTGTAATGTGTCTGTCACGAAGACAGCATAGCTGAGCTTCTGAATACAAATAGTAAATATTAATAGCCAAACTTCAGGGGATTTCTGCTGATTTGTTCAGGCTATCATCTCAGGATCTCAAGCTTGAAGGAGATACCAATGCAGTCTGATGCAAAGTGAAAGAGCTGAGTTTTGCACACCACAACCCACATATCTGTGGGGACCCACTGAAGCAATGCTGGCTGTAGTGAAACACTTTTAAAAGCAGCCTTTGGCTAGTCTAGCTACTTTTCAGTGTGTGGTACATCTGAAAAATCATCTTTTTATGGTTTCAGTAGTATTCTTTGGCACACAGACATTTTTGTAAATTATGTCTTTTGCATTTAATGTTTATGTGGAATCTGTTTGTATGTTAGTGTTTATGATGGGATGGCTTCAAAAGATTCAGAATTCCAGATTCAACTAAGCATTTAAAAGGTCGGAGGCTTGTCCAAGGCTTATCCAACCTCTCAAGTATGAAAACTCAGAGTGGAAACAGTTTGATGGGAATAACATATTGCCCTCAAATTGAGCTTGTCTTCTAACCCCTTTTGTTCCTTTTTTTTTTTCTCACCTCCATTTCCTTGTTTCTGTGGCATTCCTGAAGTAGGATCATCTCTTAGACTAGGCCTTAATGCCCTCTTAAGTCATACATTTCCTAAGGACTGATTACTTCTACAAATCCCACAGATGCTAAATCAGGTCTGCTTTTCTCAAGTTTTTACCCTGCTACCTGGGACTGTTTTATATCTGCTGCATTATGTGATTTTTGTGCTGTTTTATTATTTTTTATATAAACTTTTGATTGAAGGAATACGTGTTATTCCTGGAGTGGAAAGCCAATAAGGCTGGTGGCTCCTGCATCCAGCAGAGCGTTTTTGTAGTTCTGTAGAGGCTGCAAAGGAAATTGTGTCTCTTGTCCAAGAAAGTTTGCCCTTACCATAGGCAACTCAATCATCCCTCTGGGAACACGCTGGGAAAGCACTCTTCACTCTCCAGTGTTATTTTGATGTGGATGTGAGCAAGAGCAAAAGAACAAAATGAAATTAAAATTTTGAAATATTTCTTTTCTCAGGCTATCTAGTTAGGTTTTTCTGGTATTTTCTGCTTACAGTTTAGGTGGAAATAATGACAAGAGAAATTCCTTGGTGACACTTTAGTGCTTTCATCTGGAGCCACTTCTTACAGAGGAGAAGACAACTCTTAAAGTATCAGTTAAGTTCAATTCAGGATTTATACAAGTTTTAGATTGATTTGGAATCCAGATAATAGAGATCTGAAAACACCACTCTTTGGTGAATTTGAATTTTCTCTTTGGAATCCAAATTCTAGGCAATTCTTTCTCCTCATTAAAAAAAAAAAAAAAGACCAATACAAAGTACCTCAGAATGACAAGGCATTTAAAACCTGGTTTGGCATTTTACCATGTGAAATTGTGTCCCAGAAGGGAGTGGTACTATGTGGGGTGGGAGTGCTCTGTCTGTTCTTCTGACAGGGCCAAAGCAGCCTCGACCTGCTCTCCTCTTGCTCACCCTGCTTTGTTTCTCCTTCTTTGATGGGTAGATTTTTTAATGCTGATTATTTACTAGTTGATTTTGTTTTGTTCTAATTGTTGTTTTTGTCACCTCAAAACCCCATGACATGCAGGGTCAACAAAGAAGGCAGAGGGAGATTCTTTGTCTCTGAAACTATGGGCACAATGAGTAAACAGTGTCTCTGAAACTATGGGCACAATGAGTTAACTGGAAACAACCACTGCGTCTCTTTTCTTTACTGAGATGCTTTATTCTGTGAGAGCATATAAAAAGTAGAGTGCCACAAGTTTCGTGTATAAGTTCTTACAGAAAGTGTAAACAATTAGGAAAATTGTTCCTCCACTCCTATTTGTTTTCTCTTTCTGTCTGAGCGGTAGCCTTAAGCCTATGTGAATTACCGTGACAGGGAAGGCCTGCCAAACTCTCTTTCTGAATTGTACCAAAATGTTTCTGAAGCCTGCTCTGTGTGAGGAAAGCACAGACAGCACCTTTCCTCCAAATCTCACAAATTAGTTTGGTAAATAAAATGTATGACCACAAAAGGGGGGGAAAAAAAAGGAAAAAGGGATGCAGCCATCAGTCAGACTAATTTAAAGAATGGACACACACCAAAGAGTCCATGGTCATCCACAAATTATATCATATTTTAAAAAGTTTACTTCACTAAATTTTTGTGAAAGAACATAATACTTGTGATAAGCTGCCCAAAGAATGTATATGTTTAAAAAATATACCAAGTAATAGGAAATTTGTGGCCATTAATCTTATAAACCGGTTTCCTGTTTTAGACTCAGTGAGTCAGAAACTCACTGCTGTAAACTACACAGATGCATTGACTTCTAATTTATAACAACTGAAAAGAAAGTCTAGGAAGAGTCTAAGCAGGACTTGAAAGCCTTACTTCTATCTACAGTGGTTTTCATCTTTCCATACAGGACAAATAAAAAACTATCTGAAATAGGGAATGACCTATGCTGGTGGGCATGAGGTTGACCTAAGCCAATTTACCCCCTTACACATGTATGCTCTGGAAAGGCTGTTTTTAAAGGGTTTTTTTGTTTTTTTTGGTTGGGGTTTTTCTTTTTTGAGGCAGAGGTGAGAAATGGTTTTGGAGATTATAGTGGTGTTTCCAGATACAGCAGTCCCTGCTTTAGCCCTAGGTAGGGGAGTTTTCCATTTCCCTTTCACCTTATATTAAATTACTTTGCTTTCTTGTCCTAGGCATAATCCTTTGATGAGAAAACCTTGATGGCATTTCAGAAGAGGAAGAAGTCCCGCCTCTGCAGAGTCACCAGAGACTGGCTATCACTAATTGATTATACACGGAGAGCACACAGTGGTGACAGCCATCAGTCTGGAACAGTTAGACAAAGAAGTTTTTACTTTCTTTGGAGTGCTGTGTGCAGGAGCTCTTGGAAATGTAAA
This sequence comes from Rhabdornis inornatus, assembly GCA_013397075.1. Classification (NCBI taxonomy): domain Eukaryota; kingdom Metazoa; phylum Chordata; class Aves; order Passeriformes; family Rhabdornithidae; genus Rhabdornis; species Rhabdornis inornatus. The sequence continues at coordinate 170,745 of VWZS01001838.1, read as the reverse complement.
AAGTTTCTCTTTGCCTGCTGAGGTCTTCTGTGCCACAGGTCATGTCAGGGTGATTTGTTCTGTGCGTGTTGGGAGGGATAAGGATGGAGGGATGACCTTGAGGGGACAACCTTCAAGCCTAGCACTAAACTCACCTCTTAGGTGGAGGGGAGCTGATGAGGCCACTCAACCCTAAGACTTTTCTCAGTTTTAGAGCAGTCCATGCAATGGCCTTGAGATGCCCCTGTCTAAGGCTTTGATTTCACTTAGAAATATGTCCAGTGGAACAATTGTCTGCAAGTGCAAAATCATCATTTGTCTTGTCTGCTGTGAGATTCCCAATGGGAATGGAGCTATGCTCTTGCTAATTCAGCCTGTGTCCCAGGCATGGGCAGTACAGAGGTGGTGGTAGAAGAGCAATTTCTGGCACAGTGAACAGCACAGATATGGAGGAGGTGAGTGCACCAGCATGGCTCTTGGGGCAGGTGCTCCCCAGAGCCAGCAGCCTCCAAGCAGCCAGTGCACTGCAGAGGCTGCCGCAGGTCTCAGTAGATGTAACCCAGACTGCATGCTGCTCTCCCAAACCAACTCCACCTCTCTCTGCTGGCACTTGTGAGTGGGTTCTCAACTGTCCTCTTCAGCAGCTGTAACAGGAAATGTTTCCCCAGCCTGGTACAGAGTATGCAGGGTCCTTTTGGTCTGCTCCTGTGCTCTTTGTTTTGTAAAGTGGAGGGAAGAAGAAGATTTCAATTTTTTTTTACAAGGCAATGAAATTATCCTTCTCTGGGAAAAGTATTGCCAGCCTACCTGCTGTCTGCTGTAGCCTAGTGCAGTATAGCAGCAATTTATTTGCCCTTGGGCAGTACCACTGCAGGATGGGCACTGTCCTGGCAGCAGATGAAACCTACACATGGCATGGAAGGTTGTATTCCACCTTTCCTACTCCTCTCAGTGATACACCATGCACCCCCAGCAATGCCTACACAGGGGTAAGCATCTTGCTGCTCCAGTGAGCCTCTTTGCTGGTGTAATCCAATGTGCTCTGACAGCCCTTTGCTGGGCTAGCAAAGAAAATAAATACTTTTCAGGAATTGCTGCTGATCCAAGAGATGAAACTGAGAAGCTGATAATGGTGAGTGGTTATGAAAGGCACGAGATGGTAATGCAGTACCTTGGCAGCCTCGTCTCAAAAGAAAACAGGACATTCCTGGCACACCAGGTAACACTTTACTTTAGAGTTACTGCCACAAAAGGCTGATTAACTTCTGAAACATGCACAAAACCCCTGGCCCACATCGTGAGGACCAGATAGCAAAAAAATTCAGATATCCTGTACAGGTTAGCAGGGGCTCCTGTAAGTATGGAGAGTGATATGTTTAGTGGGGTCTGACCTTCAGCTTTGGGGTTCATTTGTACATTAATCAATGTACATTAATTATTTCATATAGTTAATCTTGAATGGATCTATAAATGTCATAGTTGTCTTCATATTACCTAAATATATATTTAGAGAGAAATGTCATTGAATGTTGGGAGACATAAAATGGAACGGAATTATGTTTGAAAATGGAGTTTGTGAGGAAGGAATAACTGATTGGACTCAACAGTCTTGCATGATTTCAAAATCTAGATTTGAGCCTGTATATAAAAAACATTTGTCTTGGACTAATTTCAAGTAGATTTTATTTCTTATGAATGGCATGATTTAGAAGTCCTTTCCCAATCAGTAAACTTGAAATTAACCACAGCACTCACATCTCAGAGTTTCAGAGTTCAACTGAAAGGTGTTTTCAACAGTAGTTTTTAAAATTATCCTGGTTTGGTGATTGCCTCTCCTGAGCTTTATTAAGAATAGCACAGGCTGTGGTAGCTCTGTCTGGATGGAACAGGTCAACACCCAAGGTTTTCAATGAAGAGGAAATTTTGATGTTTTGTTGTTTGATCTTCTGAAAGTAAGTGTGACAAGTAGGTTATTAAATAAACTTAGCAAGACTGAAAATTAATTGTTATTTTTATTCGTATTAGTATTTTCATTTGACTACACCAAAAGATCCAATCATTTACGCAGCTCTAATTCTGATGATATGAGATTTCTTTTACAGAAATATTTGCTTTTTATTTATTTATGTTAGTAAAAAAACTAACATGCCTTGCCTGAAAGGGAAAATATTTGGATTGGAATTGAACTTCTCTGCTACTCCATAGGCATAAGAGTTGCCTCTGTGGGTAAGTTCTGCAGCCAGATGGCATTAAATGCACTCTGTAGCCAGAGCTTTTCCAGAGACCCCCTCTGAAAAAAGGAAAGCTGTTGTACAACAACTTGTCAGGTGAAGATCTACGAGTATTAAGGAATTGTATTTTCACTGTGTGTTAGACTTCTCTTGACTATTGAAATAGTTTCTGAAATATTTAGGATTTTTTCTAAAACAACCGTTTTGGAAAGATAACATTTTTTTCTTACAAGCTGCAAGGGAAAAATTCCAACATTCTGTTTGAATTATTTGCAGTTAAGTAGGAAAAGACAACATGATGTTTTTAATAAACCCATAAAATATGTTACTAGTAAAGATGGATATCTCAGGAGTAAAATGTAAAAACTGGCAAGTGTAAAGATCTGTCTCAGCTAATCAAGTGTAGTTTTAAACAATACATTTCACTTCCTTAATTTTTCCACTATGGAAAGCGATTACTTTTTAATGTGAATGAGGATGCATTTTATATTGCTACCTCCATCTAGTCAAGTGTGTTTGACTTACATTTCTGAAAATAACCCCACTTCAAAAATTCAGTAGTAATTTTTGAGAGCAGCTTAAAGCTCCACAGTCTTTTCAGAGCACTTGCAACCAGTTCTGTACAAACTAGGTTTACCTTTTGAGTTTCATCTATGGTAGCCTTTATACATGATGACATCGTTACACCTGGTTTCTCCATGGTGTCAAGAAAAGAAGTCTCTCTCTGACTCTGGAGAGTCTTTGCCTTTTGGAGCTTGCAGACTCCCAGGAATTGGTTACTTTCCGTAGTGGATGGGTAAGAGCAGCACCATGCTCTAGGAAGGCAGCATTCAACCTCCAGGCTTGTCCTGAGCTTCCTGGTCCAGCCTGTCCCATGAAAATACAGGAGATGGGATCTCACCAAATCCTCTGATGTGTTTGATGTGTGCTTCAGGCAGGTTGGGGAGCAATGAGGGAGCTACCACCTCATCTGTTAAGGTGGGAGCTGTCACGGAGCAGAGGGCTGGCATGGGTAATACCTTGGAGATCTGCCTTTTTCTCTTCAGCTCCTCTCATTCTACATCTTTGTGCTTTTTATTTGCAATCTCCTGGGAAAATCGGCAGAGGGAAGAAGGCTGACAAAAACCCCCCTTAAAAACTCCGTATATTTCATGCTGGTTTTATTGCTTTTGGGGGCCTTGACATGAGGGACATGTCATTCTCTGTCTTTTTCTGTGGGAGATATGAACAAACCATTGGCAAAACTTCTAAAAATATTATTATTGGCCTAATTTTACAAAGGATTATGTTGTTGTGGCATGCTTCCTTGTGTTCCCTCTGGAAAATTAGAAAGAAATCACTATTTTTGAGTGGTTTAGCTGGAAGTAGAGTATAAGATACTGCCTGTGACGTGAAAATTGTCCCTCTTGGGACTCCAGATCCCTTTTCCTTTACTTAAATCTATAAAGCATGGCAAAGCCTGGAGAACTACTGATGTAATTCCTGGTTTGGGGAACAGGGATGGCTGGTAGTTTTTTTTTTTAGAATGGGGAAACTGCTATTTTCACCCTAGCAGCTGAGTCCTTTAGTGTATCGAACTGCAGCAGCCTACAAAGGGATTAGAGAGGCAGAGATACTGAAGCTGGGGCTCTGGCCTTCATTCCTTTGATTGAAATATACTCTGTTGCTTCCTGAAGTCTGGCCTGGGCCCGGCTCCATCTTCTTCCATTTCTGATTCACTGATTTAATTTACACAGGCTTTTGGCTACCCAACGAATGCCTGCTGATATTAATAAAAATCCCCCACTTGATTCAAAGGGACTTTGTGTCAGTCTCCTGAGATACATGGACTAAAATGATTCCTGATGCCTTTAGGAGAAAGTGTGTTGGAGGGAAAGATTTTTCCATCCCACCTGCCTAGCGTTGGCAACTTGATTTTCTGTGGTGCTCAAAAAAGGAGCCTTTGGACATATCTTTTTGTCTCTGTTAGAAGCACTTTTGCTATCTTGGGGACAGCACCTTTTTTATATCCCGGTGGAACCCTCAGAGAACTTTCTGTCAAGTCATGTGTTATAATTTGTGTTTGATTATGAGCTGCAGTTTGTTTGAAAATGGAGCCCAATCTTATAGTGCAGAAATTTTCACTAAGCAATTATCAAAATCCTAAGCTGTGGATAATTTCACAATAAGTAAACTTTCCTGAACATTCATTGTCAAGATAATACCATGGCATTATTTAAATGATACTGGCTGGACTGTAACATATGTTTCCTCTCCTAAGATATAAATCACCAATACAAAGAGAAAAAAAGTCTGGCATATTTTCGTGCTGTAGCAACTAATTTAAACTGACTTTCTTAACACAGTTATTAAGGATTTCTAAATGATCAGTACCTGCTCTCTCATTCTCTGCACTTGTTTTTGAAACCATTTGAAAAAAACCCGGAAGGTGTGTGCCCAAAGCATCATTTGTGCATGTGATTGATGGTGAAATAACCCAGAATGGCAAGCTTCACTCTAGATTTTTTGGTAAAGCAAGAAAAGTACAAAGACCAGGCTAATTTGCAGATCTGAGCATTTAAACCTCCTTAATGCTGTACAAGTCTTACTTTACCCAAATCTCAACTGACATGCTTTTGATTTCTACCTGTAGGCTACCAACAGTTTCTTAGGGTAAAAAGTAGCAAGTCAGTTCTGTTCTAGTCACTTCCACAAAGCCAGAGGCATTTGTACCTGTGAATGGAGGGAGAAGACTGAACTAGAGTTAAGAATCTGGGAATGGAGTCAACTGCACTGACAATGAATTTATAAGCTCTGTTGTGAGCTTCAGCCTAGTAATTACACTGGCTCGTTGCTCCCTTGTAAAATCTCAAAGAGCAGAACTCCCGAGCTCTGTCACTCTCACTCCCACATCTCCTCTGCATAAAGCAATAATCCTTTTACAGAACTGATTTTAGGAGGATGACCTTGCTCCTCCTCTTCCTGCTATCTGACATGGGCACGTGGGGTCTCTGTCTGCAATAAACTGTGGGAAATTGCTCCTGTCAGACCTCAGCTGACATCTCTGGGGAGTGGGTTTGTATCCTCCCCCGTCTCTCCCTGACATTTGTTTTATTGGGGATCACCAATAGACTCAGTGGTGTCTAAGAGAGGTTTACCTCTGCTGCCTCTGAGCCGTGGCCGCTGGGTGATGGGTTTAGTGGGACTCAGTATGGCACAGCTGGAATTCCCTCCAAGAGCCTCTCAGAGCAGCCACCCACGGTTGCTGGTCCTGTGTTGGGTCTGCCCCTTTCTGGAGACAATCTCCAGGTAGGAACAGGAGGGAAGTGGAAGAACACTAGGTCCATATCATCTCCTTTGGCTCGGAATTATGTTTTGTAATCTCAGATCTCCAGCTGCTCCTCAGCTCCCTTCCAGATGCAGGCCTCTATCCCTTGTGCCCTGGCCTGTATGGAGGGATGATCTGGTGACAGCAGCCACAATAAGCCAGCACAGACCCTGACCCCAGCACAGACCCTGACTCCAGCCCAGCCACACACTGCCCAGTGAGCTGGTATTGCTTCCACTGAGCTCAGCCATGAGGGTTCTCGTTCTCTTTTAGCAGCAACAGAAAAAAAACACAGCAAGCATTCAAAAATTGCCCATCTCTTGCCCATTATCATGCCTGTGTTTTTGCAAAGCACAAAGCCAAACCAAGGCTGTTGAAACTACTCGTTAGATCCATCTGTGCCACATTGCAAGGCAGCTGCAGTGTTTGTGGTGAAGTGATTAAGTGGCTTCTGGAGCTTGGTAATGGAATGCAGATACTTGGACCTCCAGGTTATTTGTTCAAGTAGTCTTGGTCAGTGGTAACCAGAAGTTAGTGATTAACAGACATTGTCCACTTAAAACAAATAGACAGTCACAGCTCCATTCCCAGTAATTCAGCTGTCTCATCTAAAAAGCTCACTTATTCAAGCGAGTGGTACTCTTGTGCCTCTCTCAGTAGAGCCTTAAGATAACTGGGGCCATGTGTTATTCATTTGTTTGTTTGTTTACTATTTTGGTTGTGCCATGGAGCAGTATTCCCCAGAAATATATAGGCGAACTTGAAAAGGGTGCACAGATCCCAAATCACATCCAAAATTTCTGTTGTTTGGTTTTAAGGGCCCATTTATGATTAAAGTTTTCACCAAGGAGTGTCCTCAAGCAGTCTGAGGCAAGAAATGCTGCTGAAATGGGGAATGAACTGTTGATCTGCCTTTCCAGGTGTGGCCCACAAAAAGCTTTCAGGAGGTGAAAAAGGGATGAGTCCTAAATTGGGAAGAAGGTTTTTTTGGGACTGGTAGTAATGTGCTTCCAGTGCTTGGATGTACCACACCACAGTGGGAGGAGAGAATACAGAAGCAGGGATGGGTTTGCCCTCAGCACAGGGACCAGACCAGGGTCTTAGGCTTATGCAGGCTTAGTGCTGGGACTGAGTCTAAGAGGCTTGCTGTAGAAACAAGTAGTGGGTTTGTGATTTAGAGTGACCTTAAGGCCAGCCTTTGCTCTAAATGTGCCCCATATCTTTCAGTACCTAAGTATTTTTGAAAAATCTGAGCACTGTTAATTTTCTCACTGAGTTTGCTATGCAAAGTTTTGGTAGCTGCTTGAGAGTTATCAAAAGTCTAAGGGGTCCGTGGCTAGGCTGACTTCACTCAAATGCAAGTCTTTCAGCCACAGATAGTCCCTTGTGATCAGGGCTGATCTAGACTGACAGAACAAAGCTGAGCTTTACCCTTTATGCAGTTAAACAGAGACTGGCAGGTTTAAAGCTGTCAGTGCAACTCTTTTAATCAATACAAAATTTATTCAAAAGTTTTAGAATGAGGAAAATAATAAAATAAACATTAACAATTTTATTCTAGGTGGTTAAGATGACATTCTCTTTCAATCAGCTATGTCTGGGATATTATGCTTGGTTGTAGGACCCACTCTACCTGAAATATATTGAAATGCTAGCCAGAGCTCAGAAAACAGCACTACAATTAATCACAAGGATGAGAGATCAGACAACTACAGACAGATAAGTGGATGATAAGTGACAGAAAAGGATAAAATTTATGGACCGAGGAAAAGGATTTAATCTGTAAGAAGTGAAATTTAGAAGAAAAAAAATTATTTTTGGTTGAGCAGCAGAACATCATAAAAAGAACTTTAACAGCAAAAGTGTTATAAGGAATAAAGTTGGATTCAAACAAAACTGCAGATTTTTGTAACTCTTTCTCCTTGTTATTCATTGATTTGCATCCAGCATAGTAATAACAGTATCTTCTTATCTTGAAATTCAGAGATGAAATAGGGGTGGATTTTCAAACTGCGAAACACCAAAGCCTGGCAAACAGCCTAGTTGAATGTGCCCTTATACAATATGAACAGAATTTCGTCTAATAAACTACCAGGAGCATAGGTACAAATCTGAGACAAGGTAAATCTTGCACTGGAAAACTACCCATCAATGTGTTCCAACAGCTGATGAATACAAAATGTAACAATCTGGAATCCAGGTGTTAGGAGCAAGATGAGACAGATGAGTGATTGGCTCTGTGAGTTTAGTCATTTGGAGATCTCAGTCTATATTCACCAGAGATGGTCCTAGGGCTGAGATCACCAATCTAATTTCACTTGTCTTGGCATCAGTCTGGAAGGAAGTACAGTCCCTAATGGAAAGACCACTGCTTTATTTAGTAAGCCACGTAATCCTCTTGTGTAACATGAGCAATAATATCACGTTACATACACTGTAACTACAAATTACCAAGATTGATATTGTAAATCCATAGAGAGAATGACAATTTACTACCCCCCTGTAAAGCTACAATTCCTAGCACAGAAGCAGAAAATAACATCATTACGCAGTTATTGTAGACGTTGTTTTCATTTCTGCAGAAGTTATCCTTTTTTAACCTAGTTTTTCTGTCACAATTTAGCCAAAGACCACTAATAAATGCAGAGTCTCTCAAAAACTGAAGTGTTAACTCACTATACAGTTGCTAGGAAGAAAAAAATCTTTGTGATTTCCAATGATTTTTCCACGATTTACTCTTAACATACACATATATTAAATGGGCAATAATACCTCACAGCCTAGAAGAGTGATGATAAAACCAAGCATATTTTCTGTTCTGTATTAAAAAGGGATGTGTCTCTGGCTCCTAGGGTAGAGAGATGATTCAAGTTTTATACTTTTCCTATTTGTAGGGTAGAAACGGATGCTACTACAACAGTGGTTGGGAAGGTATGCTCAAGTAGGTATTTGAATTCCCAGCTGGGCCCAAAATCAAAATCAAACCAGAATACACTGTGGGTAAGAGAAGAAACATTAGCAACGAAAACAAATCTTTTAAGCAGAGATGTGTGCAAGTGTGTGGGCAGTGTCACAGCCCTTGGACTGCCACAAGCCAGCCCTTAACTGTGTCACCTGCCAGCAGTGTTTGCAGCAACAAAGTGTGGGCTGTTGAGTAGGAATCAACCCAAGCCATGACACTGCTGCCTTTGACTCTTTAATTCCTTTCTTCTCACTCACAGGCATCAAAGTAGATCTCTGTACTTTTGGAGCCAAAATATCCCAAAGCTGAGCACTGCAAAAACAGGTTAGGGTGTTTGGACAGTTAAAGATGTATATGGGTTAATAGGACCACAGGTTGCCTTTCCTGGATTGTCCCTTCTGTTTTGGACAAACCTACACTGAGGTTACTGCCTATGCCTACTCCCTGTCCAGCAGCTCTGTGCGTTGTCAGCCAAAGCAGGTGATGGGAATAACAACACTCCCTACATTTCTGCAGGAGACAGTGGGTCTTTGGGATAAAAGTGTACAAATTTAATTAAGTCTTTTCTTATGAAAAACAGTGACCCATCTTGATTTTTTTTCTCAGCAATAATTTTGCAGGTACATTGGTAAGGACAAACTCAGGTGCTATTTAAATTAATAGGAAAGTTTTGTATTCTGTTTTTATAGTAGACTAAAACAGCTTAAATCAGTAATTTTGTCCATGGTTAAATTCTATTTTTTTCCTTTATCTCTGGCTAAGGGGCAGCTCCTCAGCACAGTTCAGTGATAGCTCTCAATCAGGCCTGTATGGGAGAATGACCTATTTCAGAAGAATGAATGCTGGAGAATAGAAATGTGGCTTTTGTTTCTGACCACTGAACTCAAGCTAATTAACTTATCTCTCTGTGTCTTATTTCTTTCCCCATCATTTTCCTTTCAAAATTCTCATTCTTTATGTTGTGGGATTCAGTCTTGCTATGCATTAATATGGCCCTCAGTCCAATAGTTTCTCACACCTAAGAATAATAGGCAGGTAGGTGTAAATCCCAATGTTATTGCAGCCAAATTCCCAATGGCATAGGATGCCTCTCTCTTTGTCCTTCTCCCCCTCCTCTTTGATTTTCAGCTGCTATAAACATCTCTCCTGTACCTACATCTCAGCATGGAGAAGGCAAGTGGTTTCTGGTTTTCTTGCAAGACACAATATATTTTCTAAGCCTGTATTGCTCTTCTGGAATTACTGAAATGGGTAAAAGTTTACAAACTTCAAGTGAGACGTGTTTAGTATGGAAAAAAAAAATAAATGAAGAAATTACTCTTAATAGAACTGTAAAAGTTCAGGCAGAAAGTTCTGACTTGACAAGTCAGATCTGTGTGTGAATGTGCTGTCTAACACCATCCTAGCAATGTTGGCACTCCTGTCACTGATAATATAACCAGGGACAAGATCTGGAGAGGTAAGGCAGACATTTCCTGGGTCTCTCGGCTTAGGTAGTTTGTTGGCAGCTGTGCAATCCTGTTAAACTGAGAAGCAAAATACAGTTGTTTTCAAAATTTATTGCCAGTGGCGGTGACAGATGCTTTTTGGAATGACACCCAGTGAGCTGTGAAACTCATATAGTCAAGTACTTGTCCACTTGTCCCTACTTCATGTGTTATGGGAATATGTTTACACTCATGCTGTCTCAATTTTTTTTTTTTACCCATCTGGATGAGGTATTTTACAGATGCAGCATTGCACACATTGCAGAAGGAGGTAGGTTGAAGTAGGCAGCTCTCCCTTGTTTTGTCTGGGGAATTCTCCAAGGTCAGCTGTTTGTAGGCTGCAATGGATTTAGGTATTGAATTTATTTTGCCAGATCCTGAAGAAGTAAACATAATGGAGCTGACATCTCTGCTCTGGATCTTAAGACAGGCTGAAGTGATCATTTTAACCACACACAAGCTGAAGCTGAGGATTCAGATACTTCTCCACAGTTTGGTGTGTTTCCACATCGTCTGTTGGTGGGACATCCACCTCTTCTGGCTGAAGTCTGTGCTCTGAGATGGTTCTGGCCATGCTCAGCCTTCTTGTGTAGACTGGGCAGCTGCTCTTATGTACACCTGGGGTTTGTGTGGAGGCACAGGCAGGTGTGGGTGGTGTCTGAAGTGGATCAGCATCCCCATACTCCTTTTTCCCGGTAGCATTTTATCGGAATACTTGTGGAGGAAATGTTTTTCCTATCATGGTAATGCTTCCCATTTTTCTACTCTACATTAAGAATTATTGTGATTATTGTGTCTTACTCCTTAATGCATTAAGAGAAAACAGATTATTTTTCTTTGGACTGAAGAATTAGATCCTAAGGTGTCCTGTTACTGTAGACACGTGCACGTTGCATATTTGCATGTGCTCAGTATCATTTTATTATACCATGTTTCCTTTGAGGCTCTGAAAAAGCCTTTGCAACTTTTCTTCTCTGGCTTTTCTCATTCTATATTGCTTCTCACATTACATTAAAAAGAAAAAAAAACATCATAGGGCAGAGGTAAGTGGAGTTGTAGAAACAGAGAATGTCAGTACATGAAAAGGTGTGATCTACTTCAGTGTACTTTGAGTTACTGTAATGACTCAATACAGGGCTTACTTTTCACTTGTGTGACTTGAATAAGGATTGAACTCAGGGACTGTAGTACCACAGGGAGAACCCAAATTTAGGATAACAGAGGATGCTTTTCCTGTAAATCTCGGATAATTCCTTGTCCAAATCCCTTTTGAGCTGACAGAGATAAAAGATAGTCCAGGAGCCTAGTGCAGCCTCAGATTTTTCTGTGGACTTCCAGATCTGGGAAAAACATAGAATCTCATTTTACCTTCTTTTCCTCTTCACCTGTAAAATGGAAATGAGATTTCACTACTTCAGATGTGCACCACAAGTTTTTTGAGAAGTTCAGATACTAGAAATAGAAAATGTGTAAATCCCCAAAACAGGCAGATGTTTGCATGCCTAAGAATATTAGGAGAGAAACACATGCAGCCTTTAAAAAGGAAAGCTCATTTTCATTGTGGAACTGACTAACAAAATGTTTTTCTAGACAGGAGTTTATTTGGAATAGTTCAGAAAAAGCTAAATTTGAGAGGTCCTAAGAAGTCAGGGAATTGCTCCATTCCAGAAAAACTATTTCATGTTAATGATACATGATCCAGTTATTCTCCATCTGTCTTTCATCTCACACTTTCAGGAGACCATTTTGTAAGTTTAAAAACCCCAAAAAGTCCACAAAGATGAAACTTCTGCAGGTGATTATTCTCCACAGAAGAGGCATTTGTTTTGATTCTGGGTTTCTTTTTTGCACCTCTCCCTTGCAGCATCCTGTGCTACAGTCTCCTTTTTAGCAGCCTTTCAAATTAATATTCAAACAGCTCTTGGAAACGTTTTATGTCAAAGTAGGAAAAAAAAAACAAACCCAAAACCCAACCAAACCCCAAGACAACAGTCACAGCAGGATGCACTCCGTGACTACTGGATGAGAGAATTGAGCCCATCAGCTTTTTCCTGATTCTGGACCCAAGGGAAGGAGGAGGGTAGTGCTGGCAGGCAGTTTTATGGAGTGCCATGGGATGCTTCAGAGGATTTCCAACACACAGCACATTTCCTAACCTCCAGGAAGCATCCCCTGCAGTAACCTGACAGTGGCTTTCTCTCAAGCCTTGTCCTCTGCCTATCTTTTGATAGAGTTTGTTTTCCCCATTGTCTCCCTTGCAAATAGATTTCAACTCAGACACTAAACTCAGGAATGGGTTGTTTCCCACTTTTTTGTGGTTTTTTTTTTCATCTATTCTGATATATGCATTTTTTATAAGCAGGCAGAAATGCAAGTCTAGGATTTCCTATGTTTTGAGACTATTTTGTGTGCCAGTTCTCTAGGATAACAGGAGAGAGAAAACTTATCTGATTAAAAAATGTAAAATCCAGGTACAAATAATACCCTTAATTCAGGCATGGAATGTCCCTCTTGGAGTGTGCTGGGTTCTTATCTGCTCAGTACTTAGTGCCCAGTTTTGTGTGAATGGGCACAGTGTCTGTTTTGTTACAGAGCTTTCCTAAATGCGGATGAACAAGATGTAGAAGGGATACATTACCTCCACTTGGAGCATCAGTGGCTCCATCACCTTCCATCTGCCAGGCTCTGGGGCTGGGCAAGATGGGAAAGGGTTGGGTGTTTATACTGGGAGGGGCAGGGCTGACAGATCCGTGCCCTCATGCTGTTTACTCCAGGATAATCCATAGTGCTGCATTGCAGGATGCAGGTGAGGAGGTTTTAGTGCACCTCTTGTTGCTGAGAATCTTTCCCTCTGGGTGGCACTTCTGGTGGAGAGAAGACTGCATAAACAAAGTTAAATACAGATTTTAAAAGTCAACAGAAAAACTAGGGTATTTGTCTTTATGGTAAACTTGGAAAAAAGTGAAAACAGGTGTTTAAGGAAGTAAAGTAAAACAAAGGAGTGTATTTAATTGTT
>VWZS01001838.1:55263-155263 GCA_013397075.1 Rhabdornis inornatus | reverse complement strand
CGTGCAGCAAGAGGCGCGAAACAAAATGACGAGGATCAGCCAGTGCTGGGCTGGTGATGTTGTGGCTTGTAGTAGTCATTCTCATGAGGCTGCTCCATCCATGCTAAACAAGCACTTTTTCTGCTGAGGGTTGTAGTTTATGTCAGCCAAGGCTTAAACTCAGGAGAGCATGCGATATGGGAACTCATTGCATCTTTTGTATTTAAAGGGTGGTTGTATTTAAACAGGTTCAGAGTAGTTGGCTCTTTTTTCATCACTGTATCTCCAGCATAGCATCTGAACTGTGGGATTGGGAAGCGACGTGGAAAAGAGATTACTGCAAAGTTCTCTGCAAAGATTCTCTGCAAAAGGCACTAGGCAAAATCACAGTCAGGATGAAACCTCTTTCACCCTGAAGTTTTTAGCAGAGGTGAAAAAGTCCATCCACTGGACTGTGCAATTTAAAAGCAGGGCTACACAAAACAAGTGCTGAAGTAAACTGAGACATCACCTATTCCTGCTTCAAGTCATCTTAGCCACCTGATGAATTCTAAAGTAATTAGAAAAACTGGTAGCTACTGAAAGATTGACTGATACACAGGTACAGGAAGGATAGAATGCTGATTAAATGTAGCAAAGCTCTACAGTGGTACAAACTCTTGGAGGGGATGTTTAGAGGGTTGTGGAAGCAGTTTAATAACTGGAACAGACTTCAGCAGGGACACTTACCCAACAGCAAGAGAATGTCCTCAGTCATCACAGTGTGTGTCCTGTGACAAGTTGTGAGCATGAAGGGTATTGAGCATTGACCAAGAACCCCAGAGAAACACCTCCCTGAAGTGTTATCTGAGACCAAAGGGGATGGGCATCCTCCCCTGGGCTGCCAGAATAAATCAGCATGCAGGAGTGCAGCAGATAAATGCATGCAACATTAAATTATGCAGGCAGAGATATGTGAGGTGTGAAGGACAAGGACCTCAGCAGAACTGAATGGTTTTTGCTGCAGGGGACAGTAGGGACAGTGAAGGCCGGAAGAGGTACCTCTGCTTGGGCAAGGGATTTTGAATGGAATTATAGGTTCTCTGCAAACTAAACTCTATTTCCAGACAGAATGGTTCCTGTGCCTGTGATGACAGAACTAGATGATATAAATGAAGCAACTTTAAAGTGTCAGGTTTTACTTTAAACCCAAATGGCACAGAACATATGAGTTGGTTAGAATATAAAACAAATGGATACAACATACACAGGCAACTTAAGAAGGAGTATATTCTTTACAGCAAAAAGTCTTAATAGACACTTTGAATTCCTTTGTATATTCAATTTAAGAGTTTTCATAGAACCAATTGTTTCAATGTACTCTATGAATTATCAATCAGGAGGAAGGCACAAGAGAGCTACAGCAGCATTTTGAGGTGCTGTACATTGAGATTTGTTGACAATGATATTGCCATTAAGAGACATTTAATTTTGATACACAATACATATGCAGTGTCTTAGACAGAAGTAAAGGATTTTTTTAATGGCAAAACATTGATTTTATTGTACTTAATACTGAAGTGTTTGTACTTTCAGATTTCATTTCATGTATCTGAACACTGCATCTAAACCACAGTGTGAAGCATCTACAGTTACAAAGGGGATTGTCCAAAGGAAGTGCTAATTTCTAACAGTCCAGCTCTTGAAAACAAGGCTTGGAAACAGTTGTCCACAAAAACTAAAGTTGTCATGTAATAATGCCTGCAGGGGTTCCACAACTGTTGCATAATTTAGAACAAATTTGGCACTTCTTGAGGTAAATCCCACTAAAGAATATAAAGTGATCACATCTGCCAGTCTAATGCCTGAGTGAGTGCTGCAGCATGCTCTGGGTTGGGTTTATGCTTTCCTTTAATGATCATAGGCTCCTGCAGGAAAATTTTGTCCATCTAGTATATCCCTTGGCAAAATATAATTTTGTATCAGGCATGCCCATGTACCACAGCAAACGTCTTAAGTAATCTTTATCCTGGGTTAGTGTCTCTCTCATGGGTGCTACAAATACCAATGAATCTTGGACTGATTTTTCCAGATTTATTACATCATCTTCTGTCACAAAATAGAAATTCATAACACAAAAAATGTGTTCTCTTTGGTTGCAAGAAGTTTAACACTCTGGAAATTTTTACACAGGATCTGAAGGACTGGTGGTTATGAACAGTTGTGTTTGTCATACTTTTACACTGCATGTAGTGTTATGTTTTCATAATCAGGCCCTTGAAAGCCCACATATGTACAAACAATGTGCCCTCCACCTTTGTATTTGTATAAACATTCGAAAATAACTATTACGTTTAGAGATTAATTCTTTTGTAACTCTTAATCCCTTCTGGTTGAAGGAAATAGTTCTCCATGTTGCAAAGAGAAATGGGATTTGTTTTATTTTCCTCCATTCATATCACCTGATGATTCAGAGTGATGCACTGATGCTAATCAAACAACAAAGTCAATTAAAGGCTTAAGGTGTAGGTTTTTACCACAACCAGGAGAGTCCCATGAGAGGCAGTGTTGTAAAAGCCACGTTGGTTTCTCATAGTAAGTTACCAGAAGTAGCTATTCTTTTTCTTTTTAAGAAAAGTAGATACCAGGTAGTTTTTCAGTGCGATGGGTAAGTTTATCTCATATATTTTATTACCTATATGAACTCTCTCACTGACAAGAGGAGGTAGTTTTACAGAAGCACCTCTGCAGAAACTTATGGGCAGACTCCTCTGAGTTAGAGGAATTTTTCCAGTTTCCCAGACTGAAGAGAGAGTCTGGGAAAAAGCAGAGGTGTTTATTCAAAATCTAAGGAACAGAAGATTGAAATTGGCATCATGGGCTGGGGGCAAGAATTGACCTCTAGATGTTGAAAGAAGGAAGTACGGAGGGAGATTGTAAACAGCCTCAAAAATTACCACTGCTGGAGAAACCCAGAGAGGAATGCAAAGACAGAAACAGTACAGCTCATGAGGACCTTAAAACAGCTTCATGTAGTCAGCCTCTCTTTGGCAAAACTAGAGGAAAGGATTTTACAGAGTTCAAAATACAGAACCTAGGAACATGGAGAAAGTGTTTAGCTGTGTGGGTGCACGACGTAAGGCTGTACTCCAGAGAGTATTAGACCGAGACAGATATTAGAATATGCAAAGAATTACTTTCTGCCGCAGAACAGCATTTTTGCTACTCATTTTGAGATGAGATTCTGCTGTTGTCAAGTTACTTTCTTTGAGGAATTTCCTGTTCTCCCAGGTCATGAGCCATAGCACCATCACTTCCCAAAAGTCTTCAGAGCACAGCTCAGCAACTGGCTCAAAGTCAGGGAGTGAGAGGGGACTCCGGGGTGCCACATGGAGACCTGAGTGTGCAATAGCTACAATGTCAATGAGTGTCATGTTTCCAAAACGCTGTTACCCAAACACTGTGGCTCAGCAGACCAGGCAGCTGCGCTTCCCTTTGGCAGCAAGCTGGCAGCTGAGCCTGTTTCTTCCTCCATCTCCTACTCAGTCCCATTCTTAATACAAAATCACTCCATGCTTTTTGGGGTATATCCTGCAGAACTGTAATTCCAACCTCCTTAAAATTCAGTTTAGTTCTGGTGTATGGGAACAGTGCAAATGCTATTTTGAGGAGTAGAAAGTGAATTATTCTGCAGGCCTGTCTAAGGATTCCTCCTGAATGTAGTTTTCCATGCCGTTAGTTCTGCATTCAGCAGCAATCACTCATGTAGACTTACCTTTAACTATTTTCTCCATTTACTGAATTTGAATGATGACTTATTGTTATTATATATTAATGTATATTTCTCTATCTCCCAGAGGTTGTATTCAGGACAAAGTCCAGCACATGCCATACTCTTGCATACAAAGGCAATCCCTTTCTGTGGGTCACAGATGCAACAGAGAGTGAGAGAAGGGGAGACACCCAGCAGGGGTAGTGCCATTGCGTACAGATGTTATATACATATCTTCATCTCTTACCTGGCCACGATAGATACGTGGAATTAGTGCCAACTGTTCTAATCACTCCCTTATGACATCAGGATAAGCTCCTACAGTGGCATAGTAAAGCTTTAACTGGTAGATTCACTGTCTCTAAATTGGAGAAATCAGTTCCTTTATATTATGGAAGAGGTTTGAGCTGTAGAGAACAAATATCTTTGAGATCCTGCTGTAATAAAATTCACTGCTCTTCCTAGGGTGAAAAAAAAAAGGAAACTTTGGGTACTCCCTATTGCCTTTTGATATGCATACAACAGCACAGAGCCAAGAGTACTGCTCTGTCTACTCTTGGTTGTACTTCAGGTGTGGAAAAATAATACAGAGCCAAAACTTGCAGAATGTGTTGGATATTTAGAAATGTATAAAAGACGTAGAAACCATCAGCACTGAACCAGTGGGCTTATAATACCTGAAGTAGTTGATTTCTTTCCCCCTGTAGCAAACATCCAGCTTACAAACAAGGGAATTCAGGAGCTCTAAGAAGAACTAAGTATAAGCATCCTTCTTCCTTACCAGTGCTATAATTAGTACAGAGCAATAGCACCATCAAGCTCCAGATGAACAATTACATACCAGGAAATACAACCAACAAATATCCCATTATAAACAGTCACATCTGTGTGGTGCCACATAAGTATGCACCAGTGCCACCTAGCCAATCCCCAGCGTATGTCACTCATAGTGTTAGGCAAACCATGAAACAGCCCTTTAGCAAGTCACCTCTTCTACAAGCTTGGGGAAATTTGTAGAACCAACTATTTTTAAAATTATATATTTTTATGAGCTTATAATCAATAAACTGAGAAAAATCAGGAGTGAAATATACTAATTAAATGTGCTAATATTGGCTATATAAACTGTACAGAGCAAGCTGTTTATCCAATGGCCCTGTCGTCATCAAAACTATCCTGATGTGATGTCCAGAGAAAGCTAGAGAATCCAGCTGTCTGTGGAATAACTTTGACAGACAAAAAAATCCCATAGAAATTCAAGGACTTTCCATTGAACTAAGCCAAATGCTAAGTTCTAAAACAGCTATTGTCTCTAACTAGGGGTACTGCATGTTCTGAGAAAGCTCAGTCTCAAAGTTACAAATACGCAGACCTCCATCCAAGAGAGAGTATTTTGCATGTCTCAGTTTGATGGTAAAGAGAGTGCAATAAAAGAAACAGGCTTCCTAGTGCAAAACTTGTATCACCCCTAATATAATGGCCAGGGTAAAATGAACTGCAGTTAATGAGCCTTGGAGTCTCCCAAAGCAAAACCTGAGATTTGAGCAACCACAGCGTTGGGAAGGTTTGTATTTCCACCAGGACTTTGAGCTTCATTTCTGCACAGAATGGTGGTACTATGGCCAGAAAGAATCACTGGAATTAGGAGAATTTTTTTCTTCCTTCAACATTACTGGAAGTGTTTTAGGAGCACTAATGACATCCTCAGCCTACTGAAGATAGCAGGAAATCTCCTGTGGCTTCAAAGGCACTGGGATTTAACTCTGTAACTAATGAAAGATAAGGCTGGAGGAAAGGGGTAATATTTTAATTAAATCAATTGTCTGAAGTGCAGTTCTCATTGTCACTAGATGGTGCAGCAGAGTAGCTTTACTTTGGATCAGTAGAACTAGAACTTTGGAAAATATCGTGATGGGGGTTTTTTGCAGCCAGAGATCTCCATTAAAAGAGTCTTCCTCTCAGAACTATCTCTGTTTGCAGTTTGAACACAATGATCTTCTCTAACTCTTTGAAACTGAAAGATGAGTGATGCCTATGAGGACTAGCCCAACATCACTTAGTTTTAGCTATCTACACCCTAGATACATGCAGCATCCTATTTATTTAGAAAAGCTGGATGTTACAGCTGAGAGCAAGAACCTGAAATGTTGCATTCATCACAGGAAAGGTTAAAGAAAACTTGTGCAGGTAATTCCTTGGGTTCACCAAACTTCATACTTGAGCTGTATAGGGGGTAAAAACCCAGAATGATTTTAAGTATTTTCTGTGATTCTGAAAGAAAAGTTTATGTGATGCTAACAAGAGATGCCTTTTCCCTCCTCTTTTCCTGTTCCTTTCTCTTCTGCTCCTCACCACAGGTGGAATAAAAAGCAAAGGAGGTGATGGAATCCAGAGCGGAGGTGGGTAAAATGGGAATCTTACTCAAACCCTTCCTTTTTCATAATATCAAATGATAGATTTCATTTTAAATTCTCCCAGCAGCAGTTCTCTGCCTATCAGCAGTCCATTACTTTTCTAAAATCTATGGTGGACAATTCCTAGACTGTATTTCATGTATGCATTGGTATAGCTCCTTCCACACAACAGTGGGATATTTCTGCTGCTTTGCACCAGCAGTTTCAGAGCTTTAACAACAAAAATATGTTTCTGCTTTCGGGTAAAGGCCAATTCTAATACTAAAACAATATTTGATGTGCTCTTGATAAGGGAGGCTCATCAGGACATCAAATATTGGAGTTCAGGTCTGAATCAAAATTATCAGATTGTCCTTATTGACTCAGATTATTGCTTGGAAGCTAAATTGTCTACGATGAGAGAACAAGTAACTCAGGGATTTACAATTTGTTTTATACTTTGAGCCTATCTCAATAAAAATACATTGTGCTTTGAAAGGATAATGGTACTTGTTCATTCCAACTCTGATTCTGAGGAGAACTTTGTAGGATTGTTTTATTTTTGCTTTATAACTAATGAGAAAATTGCAACTTTGAGAACAGTACAAGAATCGTGTGGCTGTGTACTGAATTTTACTGGGTTAAGATTAAAAATATGTGCTTTATTTTTTCCTCTAGGAATTTCCTGCCAGCTCTAAGACAGGATATGATTTTGGAGAGAGAGAGAGAGAGAGAAGTCAGATTCTTCTGCAGTTCATGCGGACATTATTTAAAACCCTTGAGAGAGAATAGTAAGAAGCAGAAGTAGCCAAAATAAGGCTAAGTACTAGTTCTCAAATTGCTAAGCCTTCATATATTAAAACATATTATATACCACATGTTCATTACCTTAGTATATTCTATAATTTGTTCTGTGAGTTGAACATGTCAAAAGAAGCATATAGAAATTCACTGGTGATGAGATGACTGGCAGCAAGCTTGAAGCATGATTCTCTTAGAGACCTGACATCTCAATTGAAGGGGTGAAACTTTTGAACTCTGATGACATCAGTCACAATTTGTGTCTTATTTATTATTGGCTGAAAAACAAATCAATGCCAGAAGACAATTACTCTGGAGCTCATGCCTGGTTCAGATATTCCAGTGAACCGTGTATATATGACTGTACAAATGACTGTTGATGCATATTTGGGCATGCAAGAGCACATTCTTCAAGGAAAAAATGTGTCTTTCTCTGAAATGCAATGCAATTAGGTATAAATGAAGATGTTAGGGTAGCAAGTGGTGGGACTACATTTTTCTGTTTGTTTTCTAGAAGAAGATAATCACATCTTGAGCAACTATTATGAGTTCTGTAAAACTACAGCAAGCCGGATTGTTGGGAAAATGAAACAAGGGAAATATTCTCAGATGACAATTCAGGCTATTATGTAAGCAATTAGGTAATTTTCAAGATTTTTCTCTCTCTGCCTTAATGTGTGTGTATAAGTATATATTTACTGTGCACACATATATACATATATATATTTACACATGTATTGCACTTGGGGGAAAAGGGAAGTGCAACTATTCAATACTATTGAATTGTGTTCAACCTGAGCTGCGAGCTGAAGTGTGTATTTAGTTGTTAGAGTGTAAATAAGGAACAAAATGTATTTGATAGAGGAAATACAGGCCTGGCAAATCTGACAAGAGTCTGATATATTTTTTAAGGATTTTGAAAACTTGTTTTACAGGCTGTTTTGACTTTTTTTTGAGTCCTGTTCTGGAGTGATAAAGTGAGAAGAGCTTGAAAAGATCTGAGGATGACTGTATGTGGGTATTTTTGTCCAAGCCATTCCCCTGTGTCCTCCTGAGATGTGAAGAAGGTCTTTGGGAAGGCAGTGTGAGGAGTAAGGGATATGCTAAGGTGCACATCGGCTGTTTTGCAAGTGTCCAATTTAAATTTGTGCTTGAGGGCTCATTCTGATACCACTGTGCTCCAGATAATATTATGGAAGGTCTCAGTTATCAGAGACTAGGGAGATGATGCATATCAAAATGGAAAATTAGTATAGTCATTCACATAATTAAATCCACTAATCCAATCATAACGGCACAACTGCTACATCCTGTTACTGTCTGGAAAACAGGATGTGTATCCCATGAGGCAGTCACAGAGGGCAATATTTTAAAATAAATTCCATCACTATATATGTTAGAATGCTTAATTATGAGCAACCTTATATTCTAAACGTCACACTTTATCTCAGGAAATTAAAGGAGACACATTTTTAAAAAACAAAGGAAGGAAAAGTTTCTTAGCAATTAGTTCCATTTTACTTAAGGTCTTTTAAAATGCAGTATCTCTACTAATAAATATCATCCTTGATCAGTTTTGAAGTGTTCCATTACATTTGTTTGTTGTTTAAGACAAATTCCCCTGCATTTGAGCCCCAAAGAAATTACAGATAGCGTGGTGGAAGATGCTAGAAATGGTACTAAACCAATGCCACATCCACTATAGCATCTTGCTGTGACAGAATTGCTGTGAATAACATGATTTCAGGTTTAAATTTCCAAAGTGAGGATCTTGGGCACTGTTTCTGTTGTGAGGCTTTTCCATAGTCTACTCAGCTATCTCAGCCACAAAAAGTTTTTCTCATATTCCGTCCCTTCTTAGAGCTGTCTCACTGCTTCTGTGTCCACCCAATGCTCACATCATCCTTCCCTTCTGCTCAGACAGCTCTGCAGAAGGTGTTTGGTCAGCCTGGGTGACAGGCTCCCTTCTCTGCTCATGCCACCAACAGGGATGAAAACCTATTAAAAACATGAGTGTGTAACCTGCACAGGGAGTCAGGGAGAGTAACTACACAGTTGTGTTTTACATCTTCAGGTGGCTCACAGGCTCCATGGAGGGCTGCTTTCCCTTCTGGGTCACACTCCTGCTCTGCACAAAACTGACTCCCACTTTCCCACTCCTGCCTGTTATGAGTAATGACTGATCAAGGACAACATCCAATAGCTCACACACCTGAGAGTGATTTTCTTGCTCCTCCTCCAGGTCCGCTCTGCACACCTCCAGCTTTCATTCACTCTGGGAAGAGTTGGGACAATGGTGGTCAATGGCTCCTACCATTACCATTAATGTTTGGAATATCAACAATGATCAGTTTTTAAGGGATAGTGAAGGAGGAAAATTATACATAATAGAGAGAACCACTAATGGGATTCTAATTCTTTTTTAGGTGTGACTCATTGGGTTAGGACATTTGATCCCAGTATCAATACCTTCTCTGTCTCCAGGGTAAAAATTTAGCACTTTTGCTTTCTGAACGAATCACTGTTTATAATAATATGCATAGTCTTTATTACAATAATTTTTTCAACATTTTATGAAGTGTGCTTATTAAATGAAATGGTAAGTCTGGCACTGGCAAGTCTCTTGTGCACTTTTTTTTCATGTTTCCTTTCTTTTGGCAGGTCCATGAAAAGGGAGTAAGTTTCTGTGGGCTGTGCATGCTTTTCCACCCTTTTTCAGGATTTGTCACATCTCCTGGAAGGCCTTATAACTCACAAAACATGATTTTATATCCCAGCAATTTGCCAAGTCTTGTCAAATCCTAACATTTTTGTTGGCAACTATTTCCATCTCGGCTGAAAGGGAGTAACTTAGATCATCCAGTCACAACACTGTTCTTTGGATACCTTTTTATGGTCAAAGTGTTAGTTTTGATACATTGTCTAATCTCTGCTTGTGAGGGGCTGCCCACTATATTTCATGTCATCACTCAGTGAATCTTTTGCAAAGTGGACATGCTGCTTCATCAGCATGATTTTCCATTTTTACATGTCTGCACTTGCAGTCCCACTTTTGGAAAAAAAAAAATCTGAGAAAAAGAAATTAAATAGACATAGTTCTTCTTCCTTCAGGAATGGCTCCTTTGTTAGGTGCAGCTGCTGTTACCATACTGTAAGGGAGATTATACAATGAGATGATGCTGTATTTACTTTTTCGGAAGATGCTTTTTCATCCTGTTTGTTTTTAACTCATCCCCTTCACCTCGGTGCAACAACAAAACTTCAGCTCTTGGGGTGTGGAATAGGAGTAATTTAAATCTCTAGGACATGAATAAGCTAAAAGACAAGTTACTGTTCATAGTAACTTGTTCAAACAGCTCTGAGTGAGAGAATTTTGGATTGTTTAAAATGCCTAAAGAATAAAATAATTCTCATCTTCTGCACTGTACACAATTAGTGGTGAAAAAACCAAGAGGATATGGGATTTCCTCAGGTAGGATTTGTGAAGACGATATTTATTGGTTTTGGTTACTAGCTCCAAAAGAAGTGAGAAATGTTAATAATAAGCAGTGCAACAGATGTTAGATTGCTACATCTAGTCCTGCCATATGCTCTTTGTTATGAGTCATTCTGGATGCCATCCATCCCCGTACCAGTGCTCACTGGAAGCATCAATCTGTAGCAGGAAGGGTGAAGGGAGGCATATGCACAGCACAGCTGGAGGGGTCTGCCCATCTCCTCAGCCTCCTCAGTAGGGGGGGATGCAAGAGCCTGGCTGAGTTTACATTCACCACCATCTATACATGACCTAAGCTGTGCCGAGTCCCACTTAATTGGTACACAGCAAATGAGGAATCCACTCCTGGCAGTCATTTTTAGCCGTTCCTTATGACATCTTGGGATAGCAGGAGAGCCTGACCTCCCTCTGAAATGAAGCACTCCTTGCCCTTTAGCACAGTGTTGCTTAAATTCATTTCAAGCATGAATGTATTCAACAGCCTCCATCCATGTCGTATTTTCAAGGGGAAATTAGGATGGTACATAGTCACACTTAGTCATACAAGGAATCCATGGTTAAATTCGTACCCCAGATGGACTCTGTCCTTTTTTCTTCCTGTTTGAAAGCAAACACCCTGCCTTCTCATGCACTAGTTCAGTCTTGTATATCAGCAGTGGGGGAGAGGGACAGATGCCAGAGGAGCTAGAAGAATAGAAAGGGCAGGCTGCTGCTACCTCTGATGAGAATGAGCTCAGGAGATCATGGGTAAGGGACAGCAAAACAAATTTTCTGGAAGATACCCAGGAGTTTTTCTTTCAGTTTGAGGAGAACCTCGCTAGATGTTAAAATACAAGCCATGCACTTTAAAAGTGGGACTTATTTCAGCAACAAAGCCCTGCCTGATAACTGCAAGCATTGGTTTGCCTTCTGTCTCTCTCTTCTTTCCTTAAACTTCCTTCAGCACACACCAAGAAACGAAAAAACAAAAGTCTCTAGCTGCTTGGTGAGAATTTGTAATTGAGATATTCATCTTGTCAGAGCGAGCAAATTGGCAAATCCCCATGGACCTCTGCCCCGCAAGGGCAGAGCTGGACAGGCACGCAGCGGGAGGCAGACAGCCCCAGTTGTCCCTGGGTCCCCAGGACTCCAGCGCAAGAAGAAGGAAGCTGTTGTGAAACAGAAGGAAATGGGAAGCTATTTACTTTAACGGATTTCATACTTTGCTCCAGAAACCTGGCTAAAATTCTCATCTGCTTTTGAGGGAAAATTTCAAGATATTGCCATGGTAGCTTAGTGAGGACCCAAATGGCTTTAGTTCCTTGACATGTCTAAACTTCAGTGAAAGTCAGTCACATCTTCCAGGGGTTTTTTTTTGAGGGGGTGGCAAATCTAATTTTTATGGTGTTGCACCCTGCTGTGCTGGTTGCAGGGCATTGCAATCTGACCTCTCGAGGTGCCGAGTGGTTCTCTCAGCACCTACACATCATCATGGCTGGAGCTTCACTGGAAAAGGCCTCTGGTCTTCAAGCATGAGAGTATGTCACAGGGCTGATATATATCTGGGCATGGTTCAGAATGATACAGATTACCTGTGCACCTTCAGAAGCCAGAAATTGCTTGGTACAGAGAAATATTTCTAATCAATTTAAGAGATTACATATTATAAGCATGGTGATTATTTTTTTTCTTTCTAAAAGATTAAGTTGTACCAAAATTTATATTAGGTTAGGGAATGTTACACTGTAACAATTCTCTCTGTGTGTATATTAGATTTGAAATGTTTATTTTGGTATATGATCCAGAGATTTCACCCTCTGCATCCCTCTCGCACTGTGCTGAAGCCAAACAATGAAACTCGTTCTTTTAAAGTCACAATCTCCTTAGTGTTTTTTGCAGTATGGATTTGTAATAGAGGGACATCAGTCTCCTAAACAGTCAGCCTTGATTTTTTCACAGGCACTAAAAGGGGTATTTTTCAATGAGAGGTACATCTGCAAAAGACCCTTTCATCAGAAAATGCCTGTCTGTTAAAACAAGAGGGTTTTTTCCTACGAATAAGCACCATTTGGAGGTAATGTTTACCATTGTCATGTGTCCAAGATGCCTTTTCTTTTTTAAAGACTATATAATAGCAAATGCACATGGCTTTATTACTGTAAATTATACTGACATTTGGGCAAGTTATTACAAATATGAAACCCAAAGGTAAAAGCTCATCTGGATGATTATGTATGGATGTACTCATACACTGCACTTTTGGTTCTCATTTTGGCAACCATAGGTTGGATAGTTAATCCGGATATTTCCCACTCTGGCACTGGGACATGTTCCCCCTTTGTGGCAAAAGCAGATATGGAATTTTACAAGTCTGCTCTGTCTGTTCACTAATGGGCTTCACCTTTTACCTCCAAGAGCCTTATTTTAAATCCAGGGTTTACAGGTTCAGACACTGCAGGCAACCTAGCCAGAGGTGTTCTCATATGGGCCCAAAACCCATAACAGAAAAGCCAAGTAGAAGATCATGATTTTATCCTTTCACACCATAATTCTTCTTCCATCTTTACTGGATATCAATATTTCTTTCAAGTTTTTGTGATAATTGGTGAATCAAAATATTTCCCAGAGAGAAATGTGCTATTTCTCAGAGACAGTGGTGCATTTAAGTGTATTTTTATGGTAGGTGAGGTTTTGGTGTGTCATCTTTGAAAACAAGGGCAAATGGATTATTTTTTTGGTCCAACAAAAACAGCCACAGGAAAAAAAAGGATGCAAAATTCAGGGTGTTGCAAGTTCACTCTCAGAGCTAAGCTGTGGTCTCTCTATTTTGCTATTGCCAAGAATGCATGCCAAGTCATTGAGGTTGACCACGTTTTATTACCTCTGTTTTTGCTATTCTACCTTATTCCTGAGACAAGTGGGAAAATTGTGTCTGAAAACTGTCTTTAAACCCTGGACTTCTAGATTGGACATCTTTAATGAATACTGGACGTGTTCCACTGCTGTGCACTGCTGTCTGGGTCTCAGCTTATTAGATACTGTTTTGAAATCCATAATTATAACCAGGTTTGCGATGGGTCACATGCCTCTGTAAACAAAAATTTCTGTCATCCTGGTATAGCCGCTATTTCAGAGGAAATCAACTTATTCAAAACTAGCATTTGAATACTTCTAGCTTTACTTGTTTTGGCCTTCCTTACGTAAGGTGTGAAAAATGGCAATTTCTGTATTTCTGGGAAATTAATTTTCAATGTTGACTTTGGGCCAGTAATTCGAAGTGCTAACATAGTCCATATGTCTGACTAGTGAAGGTTGACTGAAAAGTATGAAACTTCTAGCAAAAGTCCATTTTTCCTGCTCCTTTTGGTAAATTGCAGGATTCCATTATACTGACGATAATTCACAGTTATTCCAGCCGGAGCACTGATCCCAGTGAAGCTGGGATGAAGGTAAAATGCATGGAATTTGTTCTCTATAGGTGCTGCTTTTCATGCTGAGCAAAAGCTCAGTATTTATAATTTGCTCTCCTGTAAGAATTTGCCATCTTTCCACCCCTCTCTTAAAACTGTAATTCCTGCCTCGTATTTTCTTTTTAAACTCTCTCTCATTTTAATATACATTTTGTATTTTCTTTCAATAAATGCTGTCACGCAGCTCTTCTACTTCCTTTATTGAGAAAACACTCATACGATGGTGGAAAAAAATTTGGAGGGAGGGAGAAACAGAGAAAGGAAACAGAAATCATAACCAAAAAGTTTGCACTGATTATTGAAATAGTCAGCGTTCCCTCGGGCTGAGAGAAAGGGAAAGGCACTTTTACAGTGTCTCGGAATATTTTTCTTCCACACAATTCTGACTTTTCAGCACATATTCATGCTACAGCAAGAGAGAAGGAAAGAAAACAAAAAGGACTCAGAGGTTTTACAGTAAGTTTTTTCATTATCTTTCATAGTGTGACACTTGCTAGTAAAAAGTCCCAGGGAATATTAATGTTGAGTTTTTTAAGCTATAATTTGAAATACTCTTTGTGTAAAATTATTTATCAAGCACATTATTTAGTACTAATATTTTCTCCTCCTCTGCAAAAAATTTGTAGCTTAAGTCACAGTGACACTTTTAATGTAAAGTCATTACAATATTTACTACCATGTTATTACTAGTGGGAAATATTTATGTATTTGTAGAAGACCTCAGTAAGCCTCAGGTCTGCTCTTCAGTGAGGTATTTAAAGACAGAAAAAACCCAAATAAAGACAGTGAAAGATTCCAGTCAAGAGCTTCTGTGCAGTCAGGAGGGACTTCATGCAAATATGGAACGTTTCGCTGGGCTAAAAAAACAATTCTAATCAGAGAACTGCAATATTTTAAGAAATTCTGCCTATCAGAGACTGTTGGTTTGGGGTTTTTTTAAATTACTTAAATTCAGATTAAATTGAAATCAGTCTTAGGATTCATATTTGTTTCACCAGCCCTTGAATCTTGTCAAAACAAGTCACTGGCAAAAGCTCTTTCAGATTTCAGAGAGCACAAAGGGTTGATGCTATTGCAGTGGCAGCTGCAGAGGTGATCTGTGGACAATTGAGATGGCAGAATCAGGTCCAAAGTTGCAGAGGGCAAGGATGCAGCAGTTTTCTCCTCCACACCAAGGTATTGGGTACTGTTTGAAAAATTGACTGTATTACTCTAAGAGACTAAAATTATGCTATTTAAAATGTTGTTCGATATTAAGGTATAAGTAGCATTAAATTCTTGAGTTCCCTTTACCAAAAAATGACAAAGGCTTCCCCCTATGATTGCCAAATGACTACTTGAATTTGCAGTTGTAGCATATTTCTCCTCTAAAACTGCTACCAATCTTCCAAATACAAGCAATAACTACATATGGACATGTTTAGCAAATCAGAAGGAGTAGACTGATTGCTGGGAAATGTTTTGTTTCCAATTATTTTCTCTGTAAAATCTAGAACCTCAGATAAACAGAGTAGCAAAATCCCAGTGGTTTATCTGTAAGTATACACTGACTTAGAAATGCTATTAAAATTGCTTGTTTGAAAACCCCTAGCAGAGAAAACTGAAAGAAAAAAAATCTCTTCATATTGATCTGCTTTAGGGATGCATTTAAGCATTTCAGGATGGAGTGCCATGTGCAGTAAAATATTTAGGACGACTTCCATCTTTACCCTGCATTTTACCTCGATTTCTTTTATCCTCTTTCCATTAAATGAACCTGATTTTTTGTCCGCTGATGTACCTTTCTCGTGTCCAGTACATATCTAAGTCTTGCTAAATCAGCTCCTGATGTGCCAGCCAATTCTGACAG
This sequence comes from Rhabdornis inornatus, assembly GCA_013397075.1. Lineage (NCBI taxonomy): Eukaryota > Metazoa > Chordata > Aves > Passeriformes > Rhabdornithidae > Rhabdornis > Rhabdornis inornatus. Next base: position 139,545 of record VWZS01001838.1, on the reverse strand, counting down.
GCGAGGCTGAGAGAGACACCATTACTTCTTATTTCTAATGCGTTTCTTAATTTGAAACTTCTCATTTTCTGTTGTGATGCTGACTCAGCAGTAAGTTTATTTCCAGAATTACTAAAACAACTTTCCTCTCGGAGCAGCAAGGGACCCATGACTCACTGGTAGAGAACAGCAAAACAGAAAGAGGCCCTTTTCCATCTTTTAATATTAAAAAAAAAAAAATAGAAGGAGTTCATAAAACAGTCCTAGGGAATTTCTGTGACATAAAAAAGTAGCAGTAGATCTCATTTCACAGACAGATTGAACACAACCATATTTAAATTGGGTTGCATCTTAAATATATAGCATGCATTATTTTACACATGTTGCAAAACAAGATTTAGAGGGATCAATTTTTATTTGCTTATACCTACTTCACATATGTCAGAATCAATCATTTTTTCAGACAGATGTTTTTTTACTCATATGTTGCATTAAAGTGACATTTTTTACCTGTAAACTTTCTTTTGGTTCCCAACATTTAATGACTGCTCTTTCCCATCCCCAAGATTTTGGGATCATTCATGTGCTATGTACAGGGTTCAGAGATTAAAAAATACAAGAGCATAATTTAATTTAAAAGTATATTTTTCAGAAGGGTGCTTTCCCATCTTTTGCTGAAAGTAGTTTATCTCCCTCTCCATCATCATCATGAGCATTTTAGCAAAGATCAGCAGAAGGCGTGTTACTCTTCAGCTAATAAATCAGCACAAAAGCTTTGCTAAGATAGTTATATATTGACCAGCTTTTCTGCAGATTTGTACAGGTATAAGCACATACACAAATAGTTTGCATGCACAAAAGCAAATTTGTAAGCTGTTTTTAAAAAGGACTGTGTGTTTCCTACTATTGTGGTTCTCAGCTAAGAATTTTTACACCACCTTTTCCGGTCACTTCAAACCCTTTCTGAACTAAGGAGAAAGCTGGAAAGAGAATGTCTCTCTTAATGGGAGTAAAATTCTGTGGAACACCAACTGCATCAGAAACTTTTCATAGAAACTGCTAGAGGAAGAAGACAGACTTTGCTAATGCTCTTAGCTATCACCAGCATCTCTCATATATGATACCCTGATTAGAATGGTGGATTAGCTCCTCCTTACTCCATGTCCACTCTGGAGTTCCTGGGGGTCTCTGACATCTTTGGCACAGCACACTGAGGGCACGTGAGCTCTCCTTGAGCTCAGGTTGGAATGAGGGGCTCAGACTTCATGGCCTCAGCCTTTCCTCTCGGATCACACGTGGTTCTTGCCTGCGAGGTCCCAGAGAAGTGGCTGCTCTCAGGACTGGCCTGTTCAGTGTGAGCATGAAGCCCCTCAGCAACCTGGAACATGAAGACATATATGATCCTTGTCATTCTCTCCTCCAGCTTACTTTCTCCTTGCAGGATGCAACTGGAGACAAAAGAAGCTGAAGGTAGAGGAGACAAAACCCACTGACCAGTTTTGAACTTCAGAACACCCGCTTATTTGACATCCCTTCTCTCTGACTCCTTGCAGATTGTAACTCTGCTTATGCTTCAAGTGCTTCTGAACACCCAAACAGTGCTCCCACACAGTAACATTTAAATTTTTCTGTTGGAAGATATGAAAATGCTAGATTTTTGGGAGACCAAAAATAGCAATTGTTCAAGCATCCTCTTAGTCTGTGCAGTTACTCCTCACTAGGTCTGTGCTCCCTATTCTTCAGTGACCTGATGGATATCATCCTGATTGGAGGTCTGGGGTCCCGTACTAAAACTGCTCTAAGAAATGTGCCCAAGCTGCCCTCTGATTTTTTCAGCCTGCTTTCACAAGAGCTTTGTTGTGGCTTTCCGTAGTACCACTCAGCTGGAATATTTCCAAATTTAGCAGCTCAGACCCTCAATTTGAAAAGACCTTTATACCCCTATGGTACTCTTCACATTCAGAACAAAATGTAAGTTTCAACTTTGGTTTTGCCACTAACATGTTATGTGATGCAAGGCAAAATGTTGAATCCTGCCATAGGTTTGTTGGGGTTTTTTTACAAATATGCTTTCCTACTCCAGTTTTATGTTACTAAGCTTATAAGATTTTAGTGTCAGGACTGAGTTTAACTGGGCATACACAGAGAAGAAAATGTTCAGATTTCCAACACATACTACTATAACTTGAATAAAAATACATCACTGCGGCCATTCCTTACATGTTTATCAACTGCACATTTTCCACACAGATTTTTACATTATACATTCACATAGTGTCCTACTCCACCACCTTTCCATTTTGACACTGTTTATACACTTAAACAATACTTTTAAAAAGTTCAAAAATAAAACAGTTAGATGTTCACTGTTATCCCAGGGTATTGTGTTCATTTTCTAGTAAGTGCCTCTAGTGCACTGGGGTCCCTAATCAATGTAAATATTGTTTAAGATGAACATTGCAGTGGGCATACCATGGAGCCAGACCACCAGCAGAGCATTAAACAGGGACAGATGTGAATGCCAGGATAAAAATGAAGACATTCCTGAAGTGTAAGTATGTTACTTATAATGTATCTGTTTATAGGAAATGGTAATGGAAAAAAACAAAACCAAAACTTCTGGAAAATAAGAATGTGAGTTAATTGTGTTGAGATACTTACTTTTTTTGCTAAAATAGCGAACTGAAAATATGTGATATTCTGGTATCTTGAACTATTAATATCTTCTGGCTTTAATCTTCCATGAATGTTTTTAATGACTTTACGAAGGTATAACCATTTTTGTGATTATCTATACTGGACAAAAATGCGTGGTTTTATTTTATACACATACTACTTCTCTCAGAAGCATCTTTTATAAGATTGGAGGATCTAAATAGGATAACAGACAAAGAGTTTCATGCTGTCTCAAATACGGAGAAGTAAATTCAAGGAGAAGCCATGAGAGAGAGAAGCCTCTTCTTGTAATTTATGAAGATCATCTGATTCCTACTTCTTGCTTAGTAGTAGATTCATGTTGATGAATTCACTAGCTGTCAATTTCCACAAGCAATTTTACAGCAGATTTCCTACTGATATTTAAACACATTTGTTCCTTGCTGGCTTTGTAGTCAGGCTGTTCTCTATGCTGCCCTGATTTAGGGATTATTGGTGACATTTGCAAGGGCTTTGAAGCCCACACCACACTGACTATTCGTGGTACCTGTACACGTGCTGCCTGTCCCTGTGAGGGTGGGGAAGGTGGCAGTGCCAGCTGCTCTGGAGTTGGTAATGGCACAGGCTGGCCTGTGTGGGGTCAGGAAGGACAGCTGAGCAGGATGGGGATCCCTTCTGATTAAAAGGCAGCGTTGGGGATCCCCACTGGAGAAGAAAAGTCTCCTCGGGGAAGGAGGGAGGGGAGACAACTCAGCTGATGTGGTGATGTGACCGAAACATATTTTCAGAGTTCTCTGTTCTCAACAGCATCCAGAGCTGGAAGTTCTCAGCCCCCACCTGCCACAGAGAGTTGAAACATCTATGAAGAGGGAGTCTCTTGAAAGTCCTTGCCCCAAAAGCTGTAGCTTTGATCTTTATAACTGTGAATGCAACAGATGAATTTAAAGCAGTCTGCAATGTTTGATAGCAGGGTGGGTATCAGGTTGTCATTACTGCAGAATTCTTAGTAGGAGTCTGATTTAGCTGCAATATTGATTTCTCAAATAGTGATGGCAGAGAATCTGGTGCATATTGGATTACTGTCTAAGCCAACAATGATTTAGAACTGAGTTGATTAAGCAGGACGGTTTGGGATAATTCAGCAGACTTTATAATTCATTGTTTTCCATTTTGTAGCAAAATTAACTACAATAGCAGCCTTCTAAAAATGTGATTAGCACAAACACTATTGTTGTTTGACACAGTTTATCAAATATAATTATTTCCATATGAGATCTACAACTTTGCTTTTTCACATTCTTGATTGCGTAATTAAAAGCAGCAGCTTTATCTTTCTTCTACCTTTGGTGGAAGCCATTCAATAAAGAGTACCAATTGTATTACAGCTTAGAAATGTCTGCTACAAAAGGCACTGCATTTCAGTGGCTCTTGCCAATGCAAGAGTACTCTGCACCTAACCAAGGCATTACCTTCACTTTTAAGAAAACAACTGAAAGTATGCAGAGTGCGTGTCAATATTGAAAGAACTGTGTAGGCCGTAGAAAAATCACTTTATGCCTGATTTATCACGTGTTCTATATCACTCTGCTGGGTGGTTATTCATGTCAAGTAGAGGGTTTAATATTAAAAGCAGTCACTGCACTAAAAGGGAAAATATGTTTACTGCTTTCAGAATTTATTTTGCACTTATCTAAAAGTCTACACTGACTAGCACTTAAAAAAATTTAGAGAAAGCAGGACTGAACCCTAAAAATGGCTCATTGTTAGAAAAAACACCCTATTCCTGAAAAATGTATACTTGTGATTGACCATGTGCATGCAAATATTTCCATGACTACAGAGGATATTGATTGGTCCCTGTGGGACTACTCATGTGTATAAATGCTTGAAGGATCAAGTTCTAATTTTGCTCAATATCAGAGCTAATTGCTGTAGATACCATTGACAAAAAATGAAGGTCGTCTCCAAGCTATGGTTGTTGAGGATGTTCCATGAATGTTTTTCATGGAGAGATATATTACACATTTGCTTTTTTAAAACTGTCCAAATACAGTCAGTAAGTATTTATACAATTAAATTTAACAACTATGAAATATGTGTTACAGTGCCAGTTTGAAACATATTCCTAATAGCTGGTTTTATGTATGATGGACCACCAGGAAGCTGTCATCAGAATAATACTGTGCCTTTTTGTACATTCCCTAGGTCTCTTTTTTACTTAATAGACTGTTTAATAATACTGTAGTCAAAACTGAACAATAGAGATTAATGATTTGATGTAAGAATACTTCAAGGTAAAAATTAAACATTAATAACATTCCAGTTGGTGATATACTATGGAAGCCTCTCAAGCACGTAAAGAAGAGTTTCAAGAGCTGTTTTAGAAAATCAACACACATAGAGAACGTGGGAAAGGAGAGTGTTGTGTAACACATCACCAGGGAAGCTTTACCTTTTCATGGGAAAGGTACGATAGAGACCACACAAACATTAGGAACAAAACCCCACAACCCAAAACAAAGCAAGTACCCCAGACCTGTTGTTTCAAGGAACTCTGCAGAGCTAAGAGAGATTCAAAAGTGATCTAACTAAAAAATAATAAATGTAAGGGGGAAATTTACTTTTTTTTTTCTCAGTGCTGCGTGAGAAAATTTCTGTGTTGCAGACACCGCATGAAACAGCAATGTCCTATTTTTCCTTAATACTCTTGATTTACTGGGCTCATAAAATATAAGACCAGAAGCTCTTCTTAATATGGGCTCCTTCTACAGCTAATGCACACAGGCTGTTTTTTGTCTTAGAGTCAATTGAAGAGAACTTCACTTGATCTGTTTGTAAAAGAGTAGAAATGTTGCCTGCAAAAGGGAAAGTAGTTGTGTAAGAGTTTACAGCATCAGTTGCTAGATTAACAGCTCTCAGCTTGTGCTCGTTGTTTCAGGGTGACCCTTAGAAAACACATTCATGAGGAAGGAATGGGGAACCAGGGGAAGTCCATTGCAAAAGCATCCCTGTGCAGGTGTGGGGAAAGTTCCAGGTCCTACAGAACTGCTGTTACTGCTGTTTTCAGCATCAGCCAAGGCTTAATTTCTCCTCTGTGACCAACTGCTCTGGCTCAGTGTGCATAAGTGTTGTGGATAAGGCTCTCCCATCTGGCACACACCAATCCAGCAAACAGCCTGTGTCCTACACCAGTCCTGGGCTTTCTCTCACAACACTGCCCAAAGATGGTCCCTGCTGGCCATGGACACCCTGAAACACAGCTAGGCACAATCCCATTCTCAGGAATCAACAGCAAAATCCACTGAGTTCCTTGGAGATGGAAATTACTCTTACTGTGGCTTTTGGCTTTAGAGGCACTTCCAGTAGGCAGCACGGGTACTCTGGCAGCAGAAGCCAGCTGATACACTAAACTGTGCTAAAGTAGTGTTTAGAGAAATAGTAATTACTAACATCCTCTCTCAGTCAGGCCGACACTAACCAGGCCTACTGCTAGGTGTGTGTATATACACACTCACACTCAATAGATAAATAGATACGTGCATATACTCCAGGAAAAATATCTCTTGGGAAGGTGACGAGGTCTCACTGTAAATCAAGTACCTGACACTAATAAAAACAATGTATTGGGCCAGAAGATCTTGCACACCGACTGCCTACAAGGTAAGTCAGTTTTAAGCAACCCTTTATTTTCTGCCCTTTCAGTTGCTTGTTTCTATATCATGAGCATTCTTTGAATCTTCCCAAGTGTTTATAAACAGACACTTAATTTTTTTGTTTTTGGTTTTGTTTTTTGCTTTATATTAATTTTATCTAAAGAAATATGGTGGGAATTGGGCAGGAATTGCATGTGTTCCATAGTTTTAAAATGACCCAGAATACTGACAACTTTATTTTAAGACTCTCTATCATTACTTCCTCCCTTCTCATAAGGGATTTTCCTATTCAAATTGTTTTGTCTGATTTCTTTTTAAAGAATTACAGGTGGGAGGTAAAGCTGTCAAAGGTATCCACAAGAATTGGGAGATTACCAAAGTGATTAAGGTGTCAAAGCACCTTTTGCAGAAAGACAAAGGCTGATTAACTATTTAGATGTTTGAAAAATTTTATATAATGTTCTGACCTAATAAACTTCCTGTGATTTTTGAAAGATTATCAATCCAATAATCACCAAATAATTTACTTTCTCTTAATAGTAGACAAATGTTAAGATACCACTTGATGACTTGATGAAGTAATCAAATAGTAATTACGAAACAAAAAGTCATGATTGGCCATCTTATTTCTCACAGTTATTTGTTGTTATTCTTATTAGTAGAAAAACCAAGTACCAGCAGTCAATATAAATCATGCACAAACAGCTTGTTGATATCTACCTTAGAAATATCTCCAATATAATTATGTAGCTAATATCTGTTGTCTTTTTCTGGCAGCATTTGTTAGAATATTGATTTCTGGAGAGGAAAAACAGTGAATGATTTTACAGAGGCAGAATTAATTTAGAAACCACATCTGACTGTATATATATATTGTTTTCTGTGAGCTTGATTTTGGTCTCACTCAATCTTCAATCCTGTAAGACACTGAACAGCCAATCTTCATTTCAGCAAAAATACTTTTACACAGATCTCACTTTAATCCTATCAGTTTTACTGAAACCACACACAAGCGTGTTGGAGAGAAATTTCAGCAGAGCTACACACTGAAAACAAGAAACTGAGTATTCACTGCAATTCACTCAGAGAAGAGCCCTGCTTAATAATTTGCAACTGAATTAATTCCGTTCAAAAACAACTAGGAAGTATTCTTTCGCTCGTGTCTCTCTTCAGATGTTTCTTTGTGTTTCCAGTAACATTTTTAGGATCTATTCCTGCAAATATTTTTCTACATGAGTAATTCAATTCCTCTGATAAATATTATTGAAATCACAAGGGCTAGATTCAAAAACAAAGTTACTTATCTGGGCAAATGCGTCTAGGATGGGGCTGTTAGGCAGCTCCTCATGACAGTACAGAAGAGAAAAATAGCCTTAGCCTATGGGACTAAGGCCTGGAGGATTGGGCCCATAGCCAGTGACATTATAGTATTTTTTTTAATAAGGAGGAAAACCCACGCATGAGTGAAACCATATGGAAAACTGAGTTAAGGTGAGGAGGTTTTAAATAATGCTTATTTATCATTTTGAAAGAGAAAAAAAATCCTATTCCTGCCTATTGCATTTTATACTTTAAATTTAGGGATTGATCCTTTTGCCAAAATTCCTCTCCTTGTCGGGGGGAAAGTTATCTCCTTAGACTGCCACAGGATCAGGCCCTGAAAAGCCATTACAAGCTTGTTGGCAAAGCTTGTTCCCTTCCACCTCTCTCCTATTTTCTGTTTTTCCTATCCCTACACAGGAAGAAAATTAAAAGTTAAGCTAAAATACATTAACTAATATCAGTTTATTAATTGGAGAATTCTGCTTATCCTTTTTGCTGTTCATCTGAAATTAATTAAGTGTGTAGAATTACAAGGTGGGTGTACCACAGGCAGCAGTCCAGGCTCAAGTTAATCAAAAGAGCACATGTTGAATGCATACAATTTAGTTAAGGTTAATCCAGTGAAGATGATCCCTCGCTGGTCCTAATTACTCTAGGTGATATATTGTGGAAGGGGAAAATAGGAAGGAAAGGAAATTTTGTCCTGCTGGCCTACCAGGATTTTCTAATTAAATTTAGTAGGCTATGCACAGAAGCAAATAGTTTCAATTTGAAGAGAAGACCACACTCCAAGGGTGCTCGTCTGAAATTAATATATGGAACTTTGAGCCAACAGAGTTAAGCACCACACCTTAAAGATATTAAAGTTAAGGCTGGTACTTGTGCCTTTACAAGTTTCCAATATACTGGAAGCACTGTGTCTCTCTGTGCACTTCAGACCTGGTGTACATTTTTTGTCGTAATTGTGATGTTGCTACTTAGCTCTTGAGGAAAGGTAATGAGAACTAAACCAGGCCTAGACTGTTACTTCACTACCCTCACCCGAGGAGCACATAGCAGTACGACAGAGCTAATTTGCAAATAGAAATATGTTGGTTTTGTATTAGCAAAAGCCTTTTCATTTAATCTTTTTTTATGATGTCAATCCAAAAGAAAACAAAGATGTTTTTAGGACTCTCTCACTTCATGTTCTATATTCATTGCGTTGTTAGGTTACTTTTTCTCCACATTTTTCCTTTGTTTCCGCTCTCAAAGAATCATATGAAAACCTTCTTTTTTTTTTTTTGTCTAGGTATATACATATAAAATTTGTCAAATAATTTGCCCTATTTTTCAGGTTGGTGATATATCTCTGCTCAAGTGGAGGTATCTGTTTCTGATTTATTAACATTTGATCCCCTGGTTTCCTGCCATTGATCAAGACTAATATTCAGCTCAGCTGATGAGTTTTATATGAAATGTGATATTGCAGGAAGAAAGAAAAGTTAGTACCATTTTTAATATTTTTTCTGTTTCAAGGATTTTCCAGGACCACGACGTGCATACAAGACACCTAACAATATTGGGCAGAATGTGTTATATACATATATATATATATGTATGTATACACACACATAACGTTTCCCTGGGATAAAAATTTTTGGAAGTAAAACAAATATTTATCAATAGAACAGATGTTTGCTTGGTGTCATTCACATCCTGTAAACTGTATATACATTTACACCCTACCGCCAAAACATGGTTTCACCCTACTACTGACCGTCTGTCTGCCATTCAATCTTTAGTTAAGTCACGGTCAATAAGGTCAACTCTTTGGCAACATCTGTATTTGATCAGTTCACACAAAATAGGAGCCTTCCTAATGCCTGACTACCCTGAAGTATTTTAAGAGGCAGCATATTACAATAGTTGATTCACCGCTGCTGCAGACTCTGCACTTGGAAGATTTTTGCCTCCTCTGAGGAACTGAAATGTGAAGATTAAAATCCTTTCTAGCAAAATAAATCTCTGAAATGAGCAGGTTTAGTCGTGGAATAGTTTCTAGGCTGACAAGAAGCATTTAGCAGTTTCTCTCCCCGAGTCCCTGGTCTCTCGGTGTAGGGATTTGGGTTTGTGATAGTTTATGTTTTAACCCTGTTCTGCACACGGATTATGTTTAAAGCATGTCTAGGTTGTTGCAAAGATGAGAAGTAAAGTCAGAGGAAAAGCTCTCTGCAATTTTACTTGAAAAACCAACAATGAAGATTAATGCAGTCAATTGTTTCCTGTTGGTGTTTCTGTGCTCGGCACAGACAGTACTTTCAGCAAGTCAGCGTACTTTCCTTCAGATGAGTGAATGCAAATCCTCCCCTTAAAGAAAGCAAAATATTCTGTGTGGAATCCTGGCTCTGCTGAAAGTGATGGAAAATTCTCTGGCAAAACTGAGTGAGACAGGATTTAACCTGATGTTACCACTGCATTATTTCAATGCTGTGAGCTATCTGAAAGTCCAAGGTTAGAAATTTGATTCTAAGCACAGTCGGACTGGTGCCACTTTATTGATGTTCCTGGTTTTAGAGCAAATGAGAATAAAATCTGGCCTGTGGGAATGGGATCATGGGATGTGCTCTCTTTTTTCTTTTTTTTTTTCTTTTTTTTAGTGTTTGCTTTAGGAACAAAGTGTTTGACTCTTGGGAAAAGCAAAACTAGTGCCCTCCGATGCCTTTATGCGTTATGAGATTTGGACCTGACTACAGATGATAATACACTGATAAATGCTGCCACCAATGCTTCAGTTATACTGCTGGCCTTCCCAGTCATGTTCAACACTGAGGAAAGCCTGAACACTGAAATACTTTCTCTCTTCTGGGTGTTGGAAAAACTAGAATAGAGCAGCAAGAGTGCAGCAGCATCCCACCACCAGCCACGGGGCTGTCTTTAAAACGGGACTGGACTGAGCAGCACAAGAGGTAACTGGTACCTTCTCAGGACTCATCTGATGAGAGGATGGCTTTTTAAAATATTTTTGTGATGGAGGTATTGTTCACAAAACATAGTGTTGAGAAATCAATGGTTTTGTTTGCACTTTTTTTTCCAAAATAATTCCTTTTTATTTACTTTCTGTCATGCTGGATTTTCAACGGAAACATTTGACTGAAAGCATAGCAAGGAGCATTTGAACTAATTCTGTGAACAGTTGGGCTAAAATTTAAATCACCTTGAGACAGTGAAATCAATGCATTATGTGAATCTATTTTCTTTGCAATTTTAATTCTCTCAAGAGCTCTGGAAACCTCAGAGGAAGCTTGCCCTGAGTGCGCATGTTTGATCTAGGAAATGTTCACAAACAGAAAATTCAAAAGCCTACTAAATATTGGGCATTCTAGAATGGCTGATGTGAGCTGTGGACACACAGGCTATGCGACAGAAAACGTAGTTCAGTTCTTATCCTTCCCTTTAGTATTAGTTATATAACACTCACAGAATTTTCTAAAACTTGTTACAATGTATTGCATACACTTTAGGTTTCCCCACCCTATTGTTTTGTCCTGTAAAGCTGCCTTGGTAGTTCTGTTTTAAGAATACAATGTTACATCTGTTCTGAATTTCTTTATTAGTAGTAACTCTACCATGCCCATGACTTCCAGTAGCACAGCATTTTGATCCTTTAGAAGACAAGGCAGATGTAGCCTGAGATCTCCTTCTGATTAGTCAGAAAAAAACCCCAAAGGCTTACAAATATTTCAGGATTGTCTCTCACAGTAGAGAAAATACAGTTTTTTTAACTTAGACAGTGGACTATTACTGAAATATAAATATTAAATTAAATCAAAATTGTAATGAAAACTGAGAGAATGCCTAATGTCAAATAAGCTGCAGACAAAGTGATTGCCAACTAAGCTAACAGTAATCTGGAGTTTAACTTCAGTAAAACTGGTATCTAGTCCTGGTAAGGTTCAGCTGGTTGTTGTCTCTGCAACTGATTGCTGCATCAGGCTCCAGGTCTCAGGGGACATCACCTCTGAGTTGGCAATGTGTGGAAACCAGATGATTCATCACACAAGGGATCTCCTGTGCAAAATATCCTGAAACCAGTATAGATTCAGTCTGAGAAAATAAGGAACTTTTCACAGTATAATATTCATTGAAGTATTGGCAGATGGTGTTTCTGAGATCTCCTTCTTCAAGTACTTTTAAATGGGCCTGATGGATTGGTTAAAAACTGACTCTAAAGGCAAGAGATGCTGAGGAGATATTAATGGAAGCTGGGAAAGGTACAGTCTGACAGCTTGTGTCATATAGAGGGTATTTTCTGAGTGTCTTCAATGCTTTCAATAAAGCACAGAGGGGGAGAAAAGGTGCTGGAAAATTGCAATAGGAAAACAAAGATAGTACCACAATTCTATTTTCACAGTCCTTACTCTCATACATCTGAAGGATCTGAGCACATCAATGAAAACAGAGGCAATAAATGTAGTAGTGATTAAAATGCAGTAGTGTGATTTAAACTATAAAGCTGGAAAATAACAATGGCATTCATGGGAAAATGTAACACAGTACACCCAGGGAAACGTAATTTGAAACACAGACATCCAAAGGGAGGGAGAATCCTAGAAAGCAGCAATGCCGGAGGAGACCTCAGGGTCAAATTAGACATGAATTTGCAATATGATCTAACAGCATGACCAGCCAGAGCAGTTGTGCTGTTCAGGGAGGGGCATATCTGGGAACGTGAAGATCGTTCTCCTTCCTGCCATGGCTCTGACCACATCAGGAGCTGGGTCTCTGGTCACTGGGAAGGAATTGAAAACAAGGATGAGTTAAGGAAGAAGGAGAGGGTGGGCTGACATGGAGTGTCGATGGGGAGAAATGCAATAAAAACACCCACTCCTCACTTTCTCAAGGCTCCAGGCACCAAGCAAGTACCTTTGCACTGGACTAAAATCAGCTGGGCTGACTGCAGGTTGCCTTCTCCCTGTGCTCAGAACTGTCCTGATGTGAGCCACAAGGTGTCTTGCTGCCAGAGTTTTTTCAAGTCAGGAGGTTTGGGCCTCATTGCCCTCAGCTGGCCACTCACTCACACTGCTGAGAGCCTGCAGACCCCTGCCCTTGGGATCCCTTGGCCAGGACATGCTGGGGCTGGGCCCAAAAAAACAACAGCACAGTCACAGCTCCTGCTGCTCAGCCAGAGGGAGGTGAGGTCTCCTGCCACACAGGACCATCAGGTTGAGGACATAGGCAGCCCCACACACCCCTTGTGTATCTGCATTGCCCCAGCAGGAGCTGGGAGCAGTAGGAAACTCTGAGCAGGGAGCCTAAGGCTGGCCCTGGGCACCAGGGAGGTAGCCCAGCTCCCAGCCCCCATGCCATAGCTGAGATGCATTTCACTGATGAGCAGAACATCATGATCGTGGGGACCAGAAACCAGAATTCAAGACTGCTCCCTTCCACACTCCCCTTACTGTTACAGAACAGTAATTGTTCTGTGAACAAATGGGTGAAGAAAGGTTTAAATTCTTGAGTGAGCATGTGAACCTGTACTTCTCAGGACAGCTGTGTCTAAAATGGCTCATCAGTTTGCAGCTCTTGATAAACATCTGGAGCCATGTTCTCTGCTCTGGTTGAATGACTATGGTGAAAGGCAGGTTGAGCTGGTTTTGGCTGGGATAGAGTTAATTTTCTTCATAGTAGCGAGTATGGGACTCTGTTTTGGATTTGTGCTGGAAACAGTGTTGGTAATACAGAGATGTTTTGGTTACTGCTGAGCAGAGTTTACACAGAGCCAAGGCCATTTCTGCTCCTCATAACACCCCACCAGAGAGGAGGCTGGAGGGGCACAAGAAGCTGGGAGGGGACACCAGGACAGCTGACTCCAGCTGACTCAAGGGGTATTGCATACCCTTATACATTTATACAGCATATAAAGCTGGGGGAAGCGGAGGGAAGAGAGGGAACATTCAGAGTGATGGCACTTGTCTTTCCAAGTAACCAGCATGCATGATAGAGCCCTACTCTCCTGAAGAGAGCTGCACACCTGCCTGCCAAAGGAAAGTGGTGAATTCATTCCTTGTTTTGCTTTGCTTGCATGTGTGTGTTTTGCTTTACCTATTAAACCATCTCTCTCTCAACCCATGAGTTTTCTCAATTCTAGTCTTTCAGTTCTCTCCTCTAGCCTGCCATGGGGGTGTGAGTGAGTGGCTGCTCCCTGGGTTTAAACCACGACCCAGGTACCCTGGGAAAGCATGCATGGAGAACTGCCACATCATGCATGGAGAGCTACACTTATACCTCCCTTACTCTGCAGTGCCTCTGGAGTGTCTCTCCAGGCACTTCTTTGGTCTCCTAGTGGAGCTCAGAGAGATCTTCTGACTCCAACTGGTCTTCCTAGACTGCTGCAGCAGCAGCAGCACGGTTATGCCTTGTCTCATTGCCTTCCTGCAGGCAGGCTGGGGAGAGGGACAGCACATGCTCCCTGGGAGCCACAAAAATGGCTTGGAAGCTCAGGAAGAGCAACAGGGCACTGTCACAAGGGTCAGGCATTGGTTCTTGGCATCCTGCATGGGGGAAAAAAAAGCAGTTCTCAAACACATGTGGAGTTTTTGTGTTACTGAAAGTTTTAAAATGTCTGTTTTTCAAAATCATTCCATCAAGGAACTTCACTAGAATAAAGCCATTCAATATTTTTAATTTGATCCTACTTCTTGCTTTCTGGTATCTCTATCAGTAACAGACATTTGGCTATTATGCAGAAAAAAATTAAATTCAACTGAAAAAGCTATTTGCTAACTAAAGCTGGAATTGCAAATGACAGTTTATAAGATCAGAAATCCTTTTCTTCAATATGACCACAGAGGTCTGAAATGTAAGCTTAGACATGTACAATATAAATTCCTAATAGTATCTATCAAAAACTTGATGAGTGGCTGTTTGCATACATGGAAACATAAATAATATCCATCAGAAACCACTGAGTTTAATAGAATTCCAAAGGAGGCTACATATTTTGGGTTGCTGAAGTCTGGTGAGAGGAATTAATTGTGGACTGACTTTCATTTTATTGCTGCTATTAAGAAAAAAGTTAATGTTTCAGAGCCAAGCTGCAGCATGAAACGATTTTTTATGCGCAGCCAAGTTATTAGGATGGTGAAGTAATATTCTGTCCAGTAGATGGCCAATTATCTGTTAACACAAACTGAAAAAGAGTTAGAAAGCTCTTTGCATTGCCTTGCCTTGCCTTGTCTTCCCTCCCCTTTCCAGACAATATCTTGTGCCAGGTTCTTCATCCAGCAAAATGCCTTCATGTACAACCCTGGGTGTGACCAACAGCATCATTTGGCAAAAGCTCTGTAAATTACACTATTTCTCCACTTACTCCATCTTTCTCCAAGTGCTTAAGAAAAAGTTAATTATGTGATTGTGCATTGACTTCAATATTTTGAATGCTGCTTTTCCAGTTCATGTGATTTTTATCTAGAGAATATAATAGCTACTAGACAAGAGACAAATGGCCAGCTATTATCAGTTTCTACACAAGTGGTATATCCTATGATTGTCTGACAAATTTAATTAGGATAATTCACCAGAAGAATAATTAAAAACCCCAAATAGTTTGCACTAGGTCCACCAATTTTAATCCCTACCTTAGAGATCAGATTTCATTCTGTCAAGGAACAGTATTTAACTAAATTAAAAGAAATCCCACTCCATTACTGCTGAACTGAAGAAACCTTATCCCAGTTTATTTTTCTGCTGTACAGGCAGTAAGTTCTAACTCAGCTGTGCAATGCTTGTTGTGGAAAGCAATGCCCGAAAACTCTTCAAATAACATTTTGCACTGAGTTAGAGCAGCTGAAGGACAATGGAGAAAAAGAAATAAGCAAGGAGAAAAAAGAAATAAGGGGATTACAGACACCGTATCTCTCAAGGGCTGTGCAAATACAAGCTCTTTGCTCTCCAGAAATTATTCAAAGACATAAATGAACACTGCTGCAAGAAATGGTGTTACGGGTAGCTCTTTTTGTTTGCCTTTCCCCTAAGACCTATATCTGGAGAGGAAATGGTCATTTTGGCATAATCCTCTGTGCAGGCAGGACTGAATCTTGCCCCACTGTGTCTTGGGCAGTTTGGGTCAGCATGGGGGGAGTCTGTCTGTCTTGAGGGCTCTTTTTTGTGGGCTTGAGGTTTGGGCTGAATGTGACATATCATTGTGCACAAAAGAGTATGGGGGGGAAAAGTAACTTCTTTCTAATGCCACACAAAAACAGAACATTAATCAAGGACTGCTTCTTTCTAATTTGTTTTCACCCTCCCTAAAACAGGAATAAGATATCCACCACATTGTTGGTGATACAAAGCTAATTTCCCTAATATTTGCAAAGGGCTTTTTGAGCCTCATTTAGAAAGTTTTGGAGATGCTGTAGTTGTTTTACTTCAGCTCTGTGTTTGTAAGCTAGTGCACTTTTTCTTCTTTCTGGTGTCATCCTAGACGCAAACGATATGTCAAGAAAAACAACCATGAAATGTTTTAAACTTAAAATCTCATTAACTTTGAGCTGCTGACATGACTCTCAAGGCTCAAACTACCAAAACAGGGAGTTTGATACATTCTCTTAAGATATATATTTTTATTTTGATCTACTGATGATGTTAAGTCACTGCAATAAACACCTTGTTGTCCTTGAAGCACAACTCAAGCAGACCACTGTGGAGTGGTGAATGCCCCACTGCCTCCAGATCCAACTTGCTCCAACACCCTCATTGCAAGGGATGGGAACAGTGGCCCCAGCTCCAGTCTTGCTTTGGCCTCTGGAGAGGAGCCTGGCTTCAGGCACAAGTTCAATACCTTTTCTCCTCCAAAGGACCAAACTCCAATTCCAAGCACCTTTATAAAGAGGAGCCTGTATTTTTATTTAGAGTATAATGCTGGAAAATCACCTCTGAAGTAAAGGACTTTGTGAGAAGCACAAGGTCAGACCAGATCAGGAACAAAAGCCGAATGCACTGTGCAGTGGTGCCAAGGGTTGGGTTTGAAGCTGGATTCTCATTAGCTCACAGAGGCATAAGACACTTGTGTATTTTTAAGGATCTCTCCTCAAATGCTTTGCTAGGACTTCTGAACCTTTTCCACACTCCAAGACATTTTACAATAAACAGCGGTTTGTTTTCTTCCATCCTACCAGCCACAAGCAGAAGGGGAGCTTGCCACAACCTGTTAGAGCCCGATGGGTGACTGCTGTTTAATGTCAATTACACCTGTTTGCCAGGGCAACTGTGCAAGGAGAGAGCCTGTCTCTACAGCCAACGTGAAAATGTAAGGACTTCCAAATTTTCTGTTGTTGCTTTTGAACTTGTATTTGTTCCTCAGTATTTTGCAGTCATTGTTTTAACCTCAGCAGAGAACTGACCCCTTTTCTAAAATCTTGGTGTCAATATTAGATAGTAGATTATGAGATCACTGGGGGTATTGCTACAGCATCAATAACCAGACTTAATCAAACATTAGAAAAACTTAAAGTCAAGGCTGAATAGACTGCCTCAGTTGTTTTTGTCTTCTTAGCCTGTTTTGCTTTTATTCACTTTTCATACTGAAGTCCTTTCCTGTGCAAATCCTTCCCTTTAATTGTTGAAAGCATTTCACTTATTTTTTTTTTCCTTTACTTTAGTTCAGGAAACATTGCAGCTCTTGATAGACTGTTTTTTCTTTCTCCATAGGTTTCTTTTGAAAATCAGGAGGAAAATAATATCTTGCTTTTCTGGTATATTCTGAAAGTACTGACTTTTCAAAGATTACTTAGGATATGTGTTTTAATAATAGGATCAGGAGAGGCAGCTGCCTAATGATTAGAATTTGTGGTTTTATCTGAAAGTATTGTTCTCTCTAAAATCTCTTTAATAGCATGCTAAATTATAAAAACATTAATTAAATAAATGGACATTAATCCTCCTGATATGTGTAATGCACCCTTTCATGTAGCCTGCTTAGGAGCTTTAGGTCTGCCTGGCATTTCCTTTTCCCCAAGAATATTAGTTTTTCAATAATTCAAGCAGGTATTTTACTGTGTTTCTTTGGTGTTGCTGTGGAAGAATAAGGCTCTAGTTGAGTGGAAGTTGCTAAGAGAGGCAGTTTCCAGGGCATGAAACCCTTTCATTTAAGGGGGCAAAGGTCGACTCAACAAGAAGTTGAGTCATGCCAAAAGCAGGACAAGTGTGTCCCCTGGGAGAGAGCCAGCAAGAACATCACATAGAGGAATTCCCTGCCTGAGGAAGGTGTTTCAGTCTGGAGAGGGCTGTGGGTAGTGTGGATCACCAGGGCCTACTGGATTTTCTTAATCAATGCTAGACTTTGGCAAGTGTGGAAATAGTTGTTAAGTCATCTTAGAATGATAAAGCAGTTCCTATGCAGCTTCTGGAATTTCTAGTGCATGTTCTCTAATTTAAACCAGGGAAATTTGTAATGCTGATTACAACAGCATGTCATTACTGTATTTTTTCAGATGTCTCCAATCAATAGCACTATTGAAGGTCACACAGATTCCAGTTGTGTGTATTTTGCAAGCATTAATATTTTTCGTTGATTGTAGCATTAAAGAAAGCAGCTGTGCAGTGCTTAACACAGAATTATTAGATAATCTGGAGAGAAAGAGGAAGAGTGAAATTCATGGGATTTGTCTTTATAAAAAGTTTTGCAGGATTTCTATTTGCTCACCTGGTGCTACTTTGCCTTCAACCTGTCAGCATCATCTGAAAGGAAGTTCATAAGCATGCATGCTTGTGTGTGACTGTATGTATATGTATGATCAGGAGAAAGGGAACACAAAGGTGACAGTACTTCCTCAGGCTGCATCCTCCAAAGTACATGTGTTGAAAAAGAAAAATTGTTTCAGAGATTTCACCCACTTTTTTTCTAATGAGCAACATAAGTACATTATGAAGAAGCAATAAACTGTCATGCTATGTATTATTTTTTTTGACCTTTACACTGAATTAGCACTTCATTTACTTTTTTATTCAAAGATCAACAAAAAATCCTTCCATGTGATATGGGCTGTGGCGATATATTTTTTACAAAGGTGTTGCAAAGGTTTTAAGAAGTGCTGACTGCAGATTGCAGATGTGATTTGTGTTGTGGATGCAAGATGTGTATTCACAGATGATGTGGGCAGCTGGTTATACTTCTCATTTCCTACTGAGAGCAGTCTGCCTCCCTGGGACATACTCCTCTTGGCTCCCTGAGAGGTGTTGCTAGAGCAAAGACCTTCACAATACCCCAGAAACCTGGATCAGAGCTTGGTGAAAGTAAAATGCTGTTAGATAATCTTAGACCATGACCTTGAGGTTTTATAGTATCTTGAGACATTTCCTACAGCAATCAGGTGTTTGCAGGTTTGTTTCCCTTTTGTCAATTACCCAGAAGTGTGAATCCTCATCCTGCAGTTTATGTGGCAAGACCTCTATTGCCTCAGTCTGGAGGTTTTTCCCAATATGCCATGGAAATAAACTTAATAATGAGACTTTTTTGTCAAAACTCACTCTGTCTAAAGTTTTCTCATCTCCTGATCAGCCATTAACCAGTCAGCTGTTATCAAAAGACTCTCCCCTTTTAGTCCAAACACCAACAATATCACCTAGTAACATTCAGCAGACTTGTAACCTGCTGGTGCGTTCCTGTTGTGTAATGCATTCAACACATTCCCAGCAGATTTTAATTTACTCTAGCAATGCCTAGATGAATTCACACACAGCACATTGTAATGCAAATGGAATGGTTAAAATAGATCACACATCTCTCTTCCATCTCAATTTCAGTCTAATGTATCATTGCAGCTTATTCTGTAAACTGTTGAAGCCATCTTCATTCAACTGTAAACTAAAGAGACTAGATGTCTATCAGACGAAACCAAAACACTTCTTGATTAATCACAACCTCTTGACCTAATGAGTGATAGCTGTGTTAAAAATGTTGTCATTATCTAAATGGAGTACCCAAACGTCCCGCAGATCCTAAGCAAATTGACTCTCTTCTATTTATAAACAACACTGGAAGATGAACTCCTGGGTTTATACTGGGAAAGCGACATCATTCATTTTTATCCAACATACCTGCTTTTAGTGATATTACCCACACACGCTGGTTTTAGAAAATCTTAACAACTGAAGTGGTTTATACGCTTTTAAGACTAATTTTGAAGTTTATGTGTACATTCATCACACCAGAGCTGGGTGCTCAATATCTACCTAAAATGCATAGTATTATTAATACATGTTAAAGTTCCTTCTCAGGCTTTCTGTTAGATACTAAACGTCATTAGCACAAGATATGGAATTCTGGCTTCTCTGAGTTTGTATAAACGTTATTTGCTGCTGAGGGCATTTTTCCAACACGTAAAATGTGCATCTCTTTGTGTGCATGACAAAGTGATGAATCTTTGAAAAGCCAGATTTATGGCTATGTATTGCCAATTTTTTGATTAATAATCTGGTCACATGCAAGTAAAGATGCTTTTATAGGAAAAAAAATTCAAATTATATACAGATTTTTTTTCCTGTTGCTTCTAAAATATTGGCTGTTTCTTTCTACGCGTTGTTCCAATGAAGCCTTGAGAGGAAAGAGGCCTGGATTGCACATGTCCCTGATGATTTACAATTCGTTTCTTCCAGCAGATGCCTATTCGTTATAATATTACTTTTAATTCCTAGCAGGTACAGTAGTTATTCCTATTAAATAAAAAAAACAGTTTTAAAAACCCACAATAAATTAGTGCACAATTAGTTCTTATGCTGAGAATAAATATGAGGTCAGCCACAAGTTCCTTTTTTGGAAAATAATTGAAATTTAATGTAACTAAAAAATCCCTGTCAGCAAAACGAACAGCAAAATCCACTCCACATTTGTAATTTATTGCTACTGTTCACTGCAGGGTGAATGAAAATGATCAAACAGGAAAGGCCTTGCTCAGCCTGCATGGGTAGAGCTGTTGAGATGCAGTGTTCCCAAGCAGTGCAGGTAGGTGTGTTACACCCCACCATGGTTTGTTGTACCAATCCTAGGGGCAATCCTGCTCTACAGCCTGGGTTTGGGATCAGCTGTTTTTGGGAGGATGCTCTGAAATGAGCTACAGCATCCTTCTTCCAGTCAACATGAATGTGCAGCCCAGTCAGCAGGACCACTAGGATTTAAAGCCTCTCTCTCACCTGGCAGTGGATCTAGAGACTAACCACCTCACCAGGAGCCTGCCCACAGGATGCAGAAGGCTTTCTTATTTCTCCCTGATACTTTTTTTGCAAACCCAAAGTTTACACTAGATTTTTTTGCCATAGCTTGCCCTGAAGCTGTCTGTTAAGTCAATTATACACAATGACAGAATCATGCTTTGAGTTGATTTGTAGGATAAAACCTGTCATCCTCCAAGAAGAGGCTGTATTCCTCAGTCTCCCATTTAATACCAGGAATTTAGATGTATGAAAATGCACCCTGACAGATCATGATCATTTAAGCAAATGATCCACATCACCACCAAAATTTCTCTTTTTCAGTATTTTTTGCCTAACAGATCTCTAAATCCTGACCAATTTTTTTTTCAGCATGGACTCTATGACACTATTCAGACTTTTCATTTAAATACAAAATAATATTGTACAAAGAGCTGGTCCTGCTGGAATGTCAGTGGGAACCTTGATATTTCCTCATTATCAGCTACACTTCAGACACATCTGTAATCCTGTTTCAGCCAACGTAATCTGTGCTTTTCTGTTCTAATATCATGTGATTCTAAATCTAATATCTTGGAGAAGTCAAAGTATAATAAAGCAATGCAGTTGTCTTTCATAAGTAGAGGTAATTTTATGAAGAGGGGAAAAAGAAATAACTTCATCTGATCAGGCCAAATTTCCATGGGATCATAATATATTATGGTAGCCTTATTTTTGTTCTTAATTCTTTATTGAACCACAATTCCACTCTTTCGCTAATGATTTTTCATCTAAAATTCCTTAGGCCTAAAAGCATCTGTCTGTAGTTGCTCTAGTATTTAAATTGTTCTAATATTGAATATTTCCAGTCTTCTGGACTTCTGAAATGCTTGTTGCATCCAAGTTCCTTAGGTGGTTATAAGGAATTTAGTTAGTGCTTCCTGACTAGTGGTGTACCAGGAAGTTTGACTGAATGATCTGAAAGTCCCTTCCGACCATAATTTCTATGAAATCTTTGAAGCTGGCTTTGGCAACATTACAAAGGAAATCTGTAAGGAATGATGAACTGTTCTTGACCAAGACTTTGCACTGCGGTTGTGCCTCCAGCATGAGGAAGAAAACCTTTGTTCCTTAGGAATTTTACCTTCAACATAGACATTTCTTGCAGCCAAATCGATCCTTTAAAACCATTCACAGCATCACTAGAATTTCAAGGCAAAAGCAAATTTTATGTGATTTATTATATTAGCCTTTACAGAAAAAAATTAGTTTCCTAGAAAATTAGTTTCCTGATGTATACTGGTTTATAATATCAACATAAAGACACACTTTTCAAACTCGAATGGTGTTAGTCTTGTTATATTGTTCCCTCATGTTTACCATTGTGACACACTTCTTACCAAAAAAAACCCCAGAGAATTGAAAAGAGAGAAAATTTTGTTCATAAATGAAATGCTCCTACTTTTTAAAATTTGTATCACAATATATAGACTATCAACACAAAAATATTATATATTGTATATGTAAGATAATATATGTCTTATGATAATGCATATGCAAATACATAGACTACATGCATTATACACATATAATGTATTATTATGCATCTATTTGCTCCTCCAAGGACCTACTGATATTACTGTGTATAATGTGTCTGAAGTGTGAAGAAATTTCCCTGACCAACTTTTGGCCAGGTAGGTCAGGCAAGGGCAGAAGCTTCTGCTGGCTCTCCACAGAACTGTTCAGCTGCTGATGTGTAGCTGGTATTGCTGTGAGCTCAGTAGTGCCCAGTTGCACTATAGAGGCATGAGGTTGTTCCAGCAGAGTCCATTGTCTGGGACAAGCAACTGCAAATGAACCCTCCCTTAGGGCTGGTGTTTTGTGAGCTGTTCTTGGCCCCAGGAAAGGTCCTCCTGAAGCTCAGCTCAAGTCCTAGCATTTCAGATTAATAAATGGGCTGACATCTGATCCCCGTTTTTATGTTCTGCTATTAACCAAGGAACAGAAAGCTCCCTGGATCAGTGAATTTCATGCAGAATCAGTAGAAGGTTATTTCTATAGGTATCATGAGAGTATTTAGATGATCACACCTTACATGGCATAATGTTTCTAGTATTGATCTTACCTATCACAGTGCACTGAAAAAGACATTACTTTGCATTGTTTTGCTGGCTCCACAGACACATTAGCAATTCCAAGATACGCCAAAATTACCAACCTCTTCAGCTGCTTGCTTGCAGTCCTTGGAAGAGGCCTGAACTGGCTTTAAGTCAAACCAGTGAAGTCCCCTCTCCTGCCCTGTAAGCTGTATTTTCCCAGAGGGGCCTTGGCTCCAAAAACAATTTCTCAGCAAAGCATTGCCCTGTGCCAAAGCTGGGCACTGACTGGGCACTGGCCCAGAAAGCCTCAACCACTCCTGTGCTGTAGTGTGTGTCAGTAATTACTCACATGAAACTTTTTTGGGGAAAGTGATTGAAGCCTAAATCTAAGAGATGAGTTGTAAGATCTAGAAAGGCTCATTGGCCTTGTCTCACTGTTGATTATATTTGGCTTGTATTGATGCTAAAGATAATCTGGTTTCTGCAGTGTACTCCTCGGGTCTCCAGGTTCAAGGAGCCCTAGTTCTCTCAGGTGCTGCATCAGACCTATTTAACACTTCAAGAAGTCCATTAAGTGCTTGGAAATGTCTGATCCAATGGATTTTTAGGACCTAGCTTTGATCCAGCAGGGCCAGTGAAGTTTACACAGGTACATATTGAATGTATTTGGAAAAGTGGAAAACAGTGTTCTCTGGGACTCTCAGAGCCAGGAGTGTTGTGTGGAAGACTTGATTGTTCCTATGCAAAGTTGTCTTGAGGCTCCAGAGGTGCTGGGCAGTGCCCCAGTGGATGGCTTTCCCTCAGAAGAGTTAGTTCCATGCAAAACCATCTTTGGAGCCTCTCCATACAGGATGCAGTTAATCTGCAGCCAAGATAAAACTCTGAAAAATAATCAAGAGTTGATAATACTCTGATTCTTTATAGCTGATGTTTAATTTGTGCAAGAATATAAGGCAGTATCAGTCCCACTTTTCCATGTGCAAATCTGCAGGAAACCCACTTTTAAAAGTGGAATTAGAAGGCAGACTACAATCTCTTCACAGATGTGAGAGTAGCTCCCTTTTGGCTCCATGATCTGTTTGATGGAAATACCAGTTCAGGTGCAGACAGCGGGGGAGGAGGGAAACCATGTTTTCTATTATTTACACATCTCTAATTTCAAGCTCCAGTTTTCGAAGTAAAATAATTTGCCCCCCACATAGTATCTGTTTCTGGAACTTATTATCTGCTTTGTTAAGTTCAGCTGGCATTCAGATAAGGATAATTTAATTAGACATCTTAGTAATCATACGTGCATACTTACTGCCACAGCAGGGGGTAGCTTCTTCAAAACAAAACCCTTCACATATTACTTTGGACAGAATGTTTTTCCTGAAAGATTTCACATTGTATGCATGTATGAGTACATTACCTTCTTTTCCCCTAGAGTTCACATCCCATGGTGTTTTCCCTCTGAGGATTTTCATGTTGTTTGGGAATATCCCTATCTAGAAAAACTTCCTGTGCTTAGGAGGTGTTCTTTTGAGAAAATGCTCATTTTACACTTTGAAGAGAGTGAAAACCTCGAGAGTTGCTCTAAACTGGAAATTTTCTCAAGCCTGAGAGGACATTTCCCTGAGATCGAGGGACATATATGCAAATGATATTTTTTGGGAAATCTGCCTGCTGCAGAGATATCCTCACTTACTCCATGCTCCTTTGCAGTTTACAGTGACATCATATTTTCCATCTGAAAACCCAGAGAGAAGAGCAATAGTGCCATTAGGAATAGCTTATGAGAAAGTGTTTAGTGGGAGAGGCCCAAAACTGAGTGGGAAACAGGTTTATGGCTTGTGCTGCTGCTTAGTATTTTGCCTGTTCTCACATATTTGCAGATTCCAAATGTCTGGCAATTAGAATCGAGTTGATGTCCAATAGGTGAACAAAGTAAAATAAATGAAAATTATGTGACTTAGTTCTGCTGAACTTTTGGGAGGTTAAAAAAATTGAATTTCAAGTGAAGTCCAGCTTCTGCAAACAGCCTATACATTGGAAAACAGTGAAAATAAAACTTTTGTGAAAACTTTCACAATGTTTTAATTGCTCAAAATCTGTGCTTGAATTTGAGACTGCAGTCAACACCCACGTGAAAGAGCAAACGCATCGCACCGGAAACTTCACAAAAGCGATTGTGTAAACTGGAAGCAACTTGTTCAGGAGAAAATGGCTGGCAAAAGAAGCACAAGTTAAAATATTTAGGTTTGGCTGAAGTAACTATGAGCTTGATCGTTATATGTATACATGCAAGTAAATAGCTTGTGGGTGGGTCTAAAGCCAATGTGAACCTTTATGTGGAAAATACTGCCTATGTGGGTATGGAAAATAGCCCACTTAAACTATAATTATAGGGAATATGTGCAAATAAAACCTGAATATAACACCCATATAAAAAGGGTATTTCTTTTATACTTCTCTGAGTATGTTCCATGTTATTCTCACTCCTAGGGCAGACAAGATTATATTGTACTCATATTGTTGCTTCGAAGTAAATACATAAAGAATTAAAATATTTTCTTAAAATACACAGAATAACAGTGGAAGAAAAAAACTACATGCAACTTAAGTTAGATCTCACAGACTATTACAACTCAATTTCTGAGTAGGAGACTTGGCTGGAATCACTGACTCCTTTTTTAAACAAGTCAGCAAGATATATTATTTGAAAGAGAAATAACAGTGCATTGAAAAATCTATTAATTTCACTTACAGTTTTTGGAGGGTATGACATTAAAACTGTTGGTTTTCTCTGAAGTAGACAGGGTAATGGGGCTGAATTCAAGAAATGCTGGCACTGAGGAGGTTTCATTTTTGATTCTCCTTTTTCAGATCCTTCCGGCTCCCAGCACTTTCCCAGCTGGGTGAGAAGAGATCTGGGAACACTCTCCATACTGCCTGTGCGTTGGCTGTAGCATCTCTGGTGCTGCAGAATCCACATCTGTGATCTTTCACCAAATTCTGTCTGTGACACACGGTGGCTCGAGGGATGTCTAAGTGAGGTAAGTCTTGAGAGCAGCATGAACATACATAATGACAAAGATATAAAGCTCTTAGAGAGTGTCCAAAGGAGGGCAAGGAAGATGGTGAAGGGCCTGGAGGGGAAGCTGTAAGAGCAGCTGCTGAGGCCACTTGTTCTGTTCAGCCTGGAGAAGAGGACACTGAGGACAGACCTCCCTGCAGTTACACCTTCATTGTGAGGGAAGGAGCAGGGGCAGGCACTGATCTCTGCTCTGAGGTGACAGTGACAGGACCTGTGGAAACAGCACAATGCTGAATTAGGGAAGGTTTAAGCTCAGAATTAGGAAAAGGTTCTTCAAAAGGTGGTTGGGCACCCCAGGGAAGTGGTCATGGCACCAAGCCTGACAGAGTTCAAGAAATTTTTGGACAACACTCTCAGGCACATGGTGTGATTCTTGGGACTGTTCTGTGCAGGGCCAAAAGTTGGACTTCAGTGTTCCTTGTGGGTCCTTTCCAACTCAGGATATTCTACGATTAGCATTAACTAGCTGCCACTGTACAGCAAGCATGGAAACCAAGGATAGAAATCCTCCCTGATATTGGCTCCACTTTTTGTTACCTCTTGGTGTCACACTAACTTCTGAAAATAAATCAATTTTGCATGCAGAAGCCAAAGTTAGTTGCAGGATGCAGCGTATACAACTTTAAATAAATAATAATATCATGTCCACTGCAGCACAATGCCATCAGTCTCCAGTTTCATCCTCATTCCATCAAGTAACACAGCAAAGGTGTTATCGTCCATGTGAATGACAAAAAAGGATACACAATGTATCTGAGGAGTCCTAAGGGTCAAATACTGAAATGACCAAGCAGGAAACAAATTGTGGATGAATAATACCTCATGAAATGTACTACTTTGTTGATCAATAAGATGAACCTAGAGCTGTTAGCATCTATAATTGTATTGCATTTATGGTACTCTAGACATTGCAGAAATAGCTCTGAACAGATGCTATTTCTTTCTTAGAAAACTACTGTAGCTCATTCAAAGATTAGTTCCTCTTTTCAGTGAGGGAAATATTTCCTCTCACCTTTCCCAGACTTTTTGGAGGGTGCTGAAATCTCATGCACAGAGTCCTTAAATCATTGCCTGTTCTCTGCTCTTTGAGGACATCTTTAGTGGAACCATGCCTTGCTTTTATTGGTTCCAGAGTCTTTCTTTCTTGTCTTCATCTGCAACATTTAAAAACACTCAGCACCACACAGAAGCTGGAGGTCTGATAGTACAGCTATTTCACACTAATATCCATTTGTTGAACTCACTTTTATGCCTGGGTCCTGAGAAGCTCTGTCTTACAGATTCAAGAGGATTTAGGATCTTGTCTACTGCCTGGGGCAATAACCACACTTTCTTATGGGATGTGCCAAGCTTTTGTGCAGACATTGCAGATACTGTGGCTCCCATGTGTTTGGGAGATGAACACTCCATGCTACAGAAGTGGTAGTTCATGGGGTAAGAACCAGTGGGCAGATTTAGGGAAGTGCTTATATCAGGACCCATGTAACTCTAACTACATTAGTTTCTTTTTGAAGACGATAACGTGTCATTCTTTTTATTAGAAAATATTTAAAAACCAAACACAAAAACACCAACCCAAACTCAAATAGCTTACCTAGCGTGAATTCCACATTTGAAATCTTTAAAGTCTAGATGTCTCCTCGCATGTGCATATGGACAATAACTTTTGATTGAACTGAAAAAATAATCACTGGTGCAAATATTTTGGCCTGCCCTATTCCGTACACACAGCTTAATCATCCTAATGCTCCTTTCTGCTAATGTGCTTGTATTTATCACAAAACAATATGTGGGATCAGTCAGAAGTTAAAGGGGAAGAATTTAAAGGTGAATTCATAAAAATGGTAGCTCATAGGAAGAATGAAAAAATCCCAGAGTGAGGATGACTACAGCAAAAAAGAAATGAGCGAGACATGTAGAGGAAATCTGATGCAGACCTTATACTGGGTTGGTAAATGGAGGATGGAAATGTTAATCTTACAGAAGAGACAGAATCTTCAGTTTTCCTTTAGAGCCCATTCTTCCTTCGAAACATGCAACATAACTGCTTAGGAAAAGGAGAAAAAGTTATAGTTGTAAAGAAAGTGACTAGGCAAGTACAGGGCACTGAATTCAGCATAGAGGACTCCACTCAACTCTTTGAAGTTACACAGACCTAATGTTGCAGCAGTGAACCAAGCCCAAACAGAGGCAGGCTTCTCAATGCTGCAGTTTAACATTCTCATGTGGTTGCTACTGGTTCCAGATGGCAATTAGATATTGGAACAGAGTAACAGGGCTTCTGCTTGTCCAGCAGAAACAAACTGAAGGATTTTAATGGGACTTGGTATTTCTACTGAAGGAAGTATGAATTCTGGCAGTTAGAGCAACAGACCCATACTATTTACTAGTGTAAATCAGCAACACTCTGGTGGAGCTACAGCAATTCACACCAGCTGAGATTCTGACCTATTAGAGTAGATTTATACAATGACCTCTTCCTTGTGCCAAAGATCTCAGAATTCCAGAGGCTGTAATATTGTTGGCCTATCTGTGGACAAGAAAAATGAGGAAGAGAAATACAGCATGCAACAAAAAACTTGTCCTGAAGGTCAGTTCTTAGAAAGGAAGCAAGACTGCTTTTGAAAGGAAATCAAAGGCATGGACCATAAAATAGACCTCTTCCTCTGAACTCTCTAACTTGCTTTTGGTTTTCCTTCAAAGGCAAATGAAATGTTAATGTAGAAGCCAATGTCTCGCTTTCTGGTTTGCTCTGGTTCTTGCACCACACCCTTCATTAGCAGGATCAGATGGCTATCCAGTAGCACTTTAAAGCAATGTACCACGTGTGGTTCTTGCTCTCTTTCTCTCCCTCAGAATAAGTTGTGCACAGATTTGTATAAAACCCCTTTTTTGATGTTTTATTATGTGTTTAGTAGAGAAGTGAGGTTGGGAGAGTTTCTTTTGCACTTGGAAGTGAAGTTAAAGAGGTATGTGGGATTTTCTGGTGTAACAAGCATTCCTTCCAGTCTTAGACCAGCTTCCAAAAGATCTGTCCCCCACCAATAGGTTAATTCTTCTGTAGCTTCCTTTTAATACTGTCAAAAACCTAACAAAAAGATGAAGATTCAAATAAGAACTAAGCTATTCAAGGTGCACGAACTCAGAAGAAAGGTCATCAGAAAAATGGTTGGCTTTACAATGGGTGACCTAAAGGCTGGATCTGCAAAAAGGTGATAGTCCCATAAGGATCATCTTCACTGAAACAGGTGACAGCAGTTAGGTAGGCAATAAATCCACGAAACAACTTTAGGACCTTCTTGCCACTGTTGTGTCTAAGTCCTCAATACCTATGGATCTGCAGATGGCTGTATTTCTGAAATTAATCTTCCCCTAACACAGGAAGGCCAGCACAGAAGGATGCAGATCATGTTGGCACTAAGCAGGCTGACCCTTCAGACTAATCAGTATTTGCTATAGGTTGCTATTCTCACTACTAACAGACTGAGAACTCAAATCCATTCTCAAGTGCATTGAAAAAGAGAGGTTCACAGATACCAGGCAAGAAGATGTTTTCTGATTCAAGGTCTCAGATACTTGGAGACAGTGAAAAAGTACCTGTCACTTATTGGATAGGATATTTTTCAACGTGGTAAGAGTATAAACAAGAGCAGCAGTTCTAATCCTGATCTCCTCTCCTTCCCCAACAAATGACTCAGGCACCAGACTATAGAATCATGTCCTCTTTCTTATTCATTGATACTAAATATTTTAGACAGATTGGCACAGCCTTCTCCAGAAGAAATTGGATTATCCCACCTATGAATACCTTACAGATCATACCAAGGACAGTCTACTGGGAGTGAACATCATTTTAGGCAAGAGAGGTAATAATCTAGATCTCATGTGCTTCAAGGAAATGCTTAAATCTCCTTTTAGGAGGGAAATGGGGGCTTGTTGCTGTCCCTTCACCCAGCCACATTCAGGAAGTGAGGGTCATTGTGGACACCTCCCACCAGCAGTTGAGCATTCTCACCTGACCTGGGAGTCTTCCTACCACGGATGTCCTGGGCAGGAGTTTCAGCTCTCCACCAGGCTGATTCCTACTAAAGAGGGTAGTTTTTGTGAAACCTGGTGTAAGCACCTGACTGCACCCAGCAACTGCCCAGTAATTTTGGCTTGTAATAACAGAAAATGACTTTTACTAAGTAGCAAGGCGCCTAAAGATATGGTGGTATCAAACTGAGAAAAAGGTTGTAAGTGATTGTCTTTTTCCAGTGAGAGCATAATTTCATACACTTCATTAAACAAACCATAAAAGCTATTTTTAAAGAAACAAAACCAAGCTTATATCACTGAGGTCACCCCAGTGTTATTGTTTTTCAGGGATGGAAAGAAGAACATTGAACGAAATGCTCACAGACAGCCCACCATTCCCCAGCAATATATAGTATCTATAATCTAAAGTTTAAGCTTTTTTTGGTAAATTTTATTCAGCATTTTCTATTCCTGTCTATTTTTTTCTATTCCTTTCTCAATTATTTCTAATATTCTGCTTGGTACTCTGTAGCTGCTAAGCACTGATCTGACATTTTCTCTGAACTACCCACAAGAATAAAATCTACCAGATTTCTTTTTCAGTGATAATAGTTTATCTAGAGCTCATAACTGAGTGTATGCAATTAGGATTCCTTGCCCATGCATATTACTTTGTCATACATAAGCTCTACTATTACAGCACAATCATCTCTCAACCCTACAATGTCTCTGACAAAATTTCTTCTAATGTGTTGGGAAAAAGATGTATTGCTTTTTTTTTATTCCTTTCATGCGCTGTTCCTTACAATTTTTTTTGGCCAGCTTTGTTACGAGTTAACGTTTGACTTATTATGGTTTATGTTCTTTGCTATTTTCTTCATTGCTTCCCATGAGGTCTACTGTTTGAAGGATTTCTTTTTACCCTAATTAGCTGCCCTTACTCTATTATACACTCACCCTGCCTTTTTTGTGTGGTCCTTTCAGGATTGGTTTCTGAGGGTTTTTTTAGATATGTAATATACAATTACTCTGAAACTATAGTGGTGTGTATAAATGCAGGATCTGCAATTTATTTTTTGGGGGGGGTTCTCCTTTTAAATTCCATTTTAACAGGATTTCTCACTTTTATGTACTTCTCCGTTCTGAAAATACAATTTTGGCTGTTCAGTACTACAGGAACATTGACTTCAAGTGCTTTATGGTCAGAAAGAGTGAACCTTCATTTTGAAGGAGGCCCCAGGTATTGTTTAAGACTAAATAAAAAATTACTTCTCCCTCCATGGGCTAGCCTGCTAGTTGCTGCAGGCAGCAGTCATTTATGTTAACTAAAACTTTAGTCTTCTGCCAAGGACCTCGCTGAATATTTATCATATACTGAAGGGTGACTGAAGTGTTTCTGAAGGGCTTTCTGAGGAAATGGTGAGCAGCAAGGCTCTCTGAAGCCACAGGGAGAGGCCTTCATGACATGTAAGGCTTTCCTTTGTGCATTTCCCACTTGTTGACATGACTGCTGCAGTGGCAAATATCCTTTCCCTTGGGAATGGGTTTCTACCTAACCTCTCACTTGATTTCACTAAAATCAGCAATGGCTGAATTAACAACACTTTATTTTATGAGTCTCTGAAAGCAGAGGAAAGACCCAGCACTTTGCTTTCAAGTTGTCTGGTTAGTTTTGACCAACTCTCTAGTCCTGCATCGAGACTTTCAGCTTGGATGGGTGGAGAGGTGGATGGATGGACAACATGTCATATGTTTCACTGTGAGTAGTTTCTGCACCTCACTGAATCCTACCTATGGATTAACTCAGACTATTCTCAAATCCCCATGGCTTCAGAGGAGAGCCTTGGAAGTTCTTGAGGTAAAGAACAGTGTTTCTCTGTTATCTTAAATAAATTAAAATTTTCCTGAGAAAAATGTCTTTTAGTCAAAATCAAAAGCATAGCAGGTTGCTTTTCCTATCATACTACTTTCATCCCAAATGAATGTGCTGATATTGGAGCCAGAGAGACAAATGTTTGTATTCCTTGATGTAGAGCAGATATCACATAAATCAGTCTAAACAAAAGTCCAGTGAAGACATATTACTTCTTTTACTTATTTGCACTAACAGCAGTTATTAATTTTAGATCTAAGCATAAAATATGCATATCCTTGGAGTCTGCTTTACTGCAGGCATTTTATTTGCTATGCACGACCATTAAATTTGAAATTGTTCAGAAACTACTGCCAAATAGCAATCAAGCAGTTGAAAGAACATAGCATATCCAATTGGGTGTCTGCAACAAAAAGGATGAATGTTTTCTCTGTTCAGATATGTGCTTGAACTATGAGGATACCAGCACTGTACAAACTCTCCCGTGTCCCATTTGAAAAAGGGCTTGGAAAACAAGTCTTGAAATTTGGTGCCCAGGGACTGTAAAAAGTCAGCCTGGTTGATCCAATAGCTCTCCGTACAAGGCTTTGATCTTTCAATACATAAAACCCACAGAGTCCTGTGGAAACGTTCCTTGTAGCATAAGAATTACTGAGGTAAAGGTATGAGGAAGAAAGAGGGAAAGAGCAGTTCCTCTGAATGGGTGGTGCTACCATCTGTGGTTGCAGTATGTGGTTACATGCTGTGGTCACAGTAGCAGAAAAATGCCATTTACCTTCCCTCAGCCAGAAGACCAAGGCATCATGGATGGAACTCCCAGTGTGTGACTACTTGTCCCAAAATCTCAGGGATTTTTGAAATGTGAGCTCATGCTTAGCCTCCTTGGTAGGCCTGTAACCATGTGCACTTCCTCTGCTAGCTGTCAATGACTCATTAAAAGTGCTGGCTGAAGCCTGGAAAATTAGCTGGACACAAGCTGTGGTAATGAAATATTGACCCTGATTTATACATCTTGATGACTTGTATTTTGCGCTGCTCTGGCATTGTCCTCTAGATGTAAAGATAGTCATGGGGCTATTATTTTCCACTTTGTTAACAGTATTTCAAAGCTGTGATGCAACCCAAGGCATCAGCTATGACAACCTTCAAAGATAGAAGAGGTCAGTGTGATACAACAGAACACAGACTTGATTCTGGCTTGACATAGGCAGCCTCTTCCAGGCTGGCCATGTAGCCTCCTGACCTGCTGTCTAAAATAACTCCAAATATCTGCTCTCCTCAGGTGACTCTTCTGGTACAATCACAGAGGCAGAAATGGCTGCAAGGAGTGGATGCCCAGACAGTCTTCTCCTTCAACATGAATCCTTGTGTGAGGAAGGGACTGGAGTGGAAATGGAAAGGGAGAGGTGCTCATGAAGACCAGGAGTCTGATGTGCTTTACTGCTCCCCTGCATAACCAGTAGTTTAGAACTGTGAGCTCATGGTTGGAGACTGGTTTATTAGTAATAAATTCTGGCTCTTGGGCTGAAATGGTTGTCCTGCCTTGAAGCAGGATGTGCAGATATTCTAGATAGATTTGGGGCTTATCAATAGTAGTAGGTACATACCAAGACACCCTAAAGTACTGCATCTTCCAGCACAGGCATCATTTGGAAACTGCTAGATGGGCTCGTTTTGGATTTATTTTCTATAGATCAGTCTATACTTGTGCACCACAGTGTCTAGGGAAGTTTAGAGACTTATATTGTGCCAAAGGTATAGAGAACTCTCTGAAAACTATTAAAGGTTTGCATATAGTAAGTAATATTTTTTCTACAACACCATGGTTTTTGGAACTAGATGTGATGATAAAACAAAACTAATTCTGTGACTTACAGTTTTAAATGCATCTAGGATTTATCCTGCCCTATTAAATGGCTATATCAAGACCTACATTGTTTAAATTAATCACAACTGGATTGTGATTTTAAACTGAATTAATAATACCAATCAAATGTTATTATTTTGACATTTTAAAACACAAAGTAGCTTATTATAATTGTAATGCTAATAATTTCTCACAGGTATCTGTCAAAGTATGGACATTAGATTTTAATGGGTTAGAACCATTAGGTTTAAATTGGCTAAAACCAATTAGGGTTTTATTAAAGCTGGTACTCAGGCTTGATGCCTGCATTCATTTCTTGGTCATGGTCTTCAGAGTTCAGAGAGAAATCAGTACAGATAGAACAACTGAATAGGAAGTGACTTGCCTGTGATTTTACTGCAGGTCCATGCTGACTCCTAGGTCAGCATCCAGCTCTCAGCTTCCCCTTGCTGTGCATGGTTTAAGAGGACTCTAACAAGGATTGGACTCAGAGGCTCGGCTCTGCAGATCTGGGTGGGGAGCTCTGAACAATGAAGGGGCTTTTCTTACTCCAGAGGCCAGTGGCAGCAGCCAGAAGACAGCCTGAGCACCCTGAACTGCTGGGTGAGTAACACATGAGAAGAGAACCAACACAGACCTACACAGAGTGAAGCTTTTTCATTTTCTTTATAAGAATAGACCATATTTTCCAGCAACTTTTTTGTATTTTGTATGTGGAAAAAGTATTTTCCAGACTCCCTCTGTGTCTGTAAGACGCACAGGGAGTCTGAGGACTGGATGAGCTCAGCAGCCACAGTGAAGACACCCACTGATGTGGGCAAAAGAACAGACCTGAGTCTGTATGGTTGCCATCCTCTGCATCAGCTTAAGGTCTGCAGCACCTTGAACCCAGTGCAGGGGTGCAGCAATTTAAGCTTTTGCTGTGCCAAAAGCTGCATGAGTTTTACTAGAAGACCAGAGTGTACTGTGGCAGTGGCACAGTGTCTCGGACACACTCAGTTCCAAAAATCAGCAGCATTAAAGATATTTTACTTCAGAATGTTATAAATGAAGGAAGGTATACCAATAATGGTCCACAACTGTAGAGAGAAGAGGTGGGAGAACCAAGATTTATGTCAGTAAAAGAAGTACTCTTTCCATGACAGATTAATCTCATCTGAGTACTCTGCTCTTTTTTTCCTGGCTTTTTGTAACCGTGAGGAAAAGTGCTGACAGGTCTGCCTCACACAGTTTGCTAATCACTTGCCTTCTGAACCACCTTAACAACGGTAAAAGGGGACATTCCCTCACCTAATTTTGAGTAGCAGGAGTTTTTCTGACAATAGTCATTATTTCTTCAGTGGAAATGAATATAGGTTTGGGCACATCTCTGAAGGCAGGGGTTTGGTCCCTGTGGAGCTCACAGTGGGCCAGGAACAAGGAGCAGTCACAACAAGATGGAGAACATGAGCATCAGAAGAGCAGAGCTGAGTCATTAGAGATCTGTCTAGAAATCAGTAGCCTCTAAGGAGGCCTGAGCATCCTCAGCTTCAGATTCACCCTTTGCACTAAGGATTAGTCTTATAATATTTTTAATGGGTATCCATTCTATTGCAACGTATAGGAGTGCAGTGACCCTTAAATGTCAGCATCTAACATTACATTAATTCGCTCTCTTAATGAAACTAAAGAGGACTCCGAGAGTTTTGTGACCAAAGACTATTCACTAGAATTGCACCTTTCATTAACTGACTTTGGAAGGATGAAATGAAATTAACTTTTTGAAATATTTTGATATTGGATACACCGATTTTCTGAGCAGCAAATCCCTGTGGTTCAGACCTCAAATAAGGGCTTCTGATGATTAGGATATAAAACGAACTGTGAAATTTTATACACGTAATATCCTTTTCCTAGTGCAAATCAAATTTGCTGCCCTGCCAAGTAGTTTGATCCTACACAGCACAGAAGCATGGTAGTCTGCAGCAAAAGCTCACATTTAAAAGGTGGAATATTAGTGGTTATAAAGAATGGCCTTTCAAGGCTAGACACCAATGCATAAAAGTGAATAGATAGAAAATTAAAACTTATAATTGTGTCATCGTTGTCAAAAAGCAAAAGAAAAATTCTTCAGTGGCTAGGAAATCCTAGAAAACAAGATTGACACACATTTTTCCTTCCAGGACTGGCTTTTGGATACAAGCCCTGGCTAAACTGAGTTTGAAGGTCCAAATCTTGGGACCCATCATGAAAATCTACCAGTACAGTGTGTCAGGTCATCTGTAACCTGAATGGGTTTCTGGGGTTTAAAATATTTGTTTCTAGAGACATTCAAGTGCTGCCTGTGGCACTTGAACACTTAAGGTCCCCAGGGCAATAACTTACAGAAGAACGTTTAGGAAGGGTATCAATTGTCCTGCAGTTCTGCTTTACTCTTCAGTTACCTGCAAGGGAAAAAACCCCACAGTATGACGTGAAACCCCCACTGACTGTGTTTGTTGCTAATAAAAATAAAAATCTCTTTACCACTTTCTAGGACATGGACATAAACTGTTACAAAGCACACAATATACTAAATGCATCACCAGGACAATCAGATAAAATCAGAGAGGACTTTTGTGTCTAATTCTAAAGAGACTGTTCATGTTAATGAACGGGAGAAAGTGTACAAGAACAGTTTATTCATGTAAAAATATAGCCCACAGATGTCTTCCAAGGACTGAAAGACCTATTTTGGTCTGGTGTGCTAAGTCCTGGTAACATATGCAAAGATTATCCTGGGGGAGCTCTAAGTTATATATCTAATTTTTCATAATTAAAAACTGACTGAAATTTGATGATAAGAGCAGAATAATTTAGGCATAAGAATATTGTTTTAGCGGTGGGGACTGCTTAGGAAATGGGCAAAGAACAAACACTAGCAAGAGATACAATTTTAAAACCTACATAGAATCAAATTTACATTAATACAAATTAATTATTGCAAAATTATTTAAGGGGGACGGAATTGTTATGTGGCACTTATTTTTATCAGTGACCTCACTTGCTTGATACATTACAGATAGGGTTTCAGCATGACACAGGCATTTCCATTTCCTCTGTTCTCCTTCAGGAGCAAATGATTTCTTTCTTCAGATTTCAGTCAAACACCCCCAGAGTAAGTTATTGCCATCAGTAAGAAGCTGCCTCTTGTCCTTGTTTCCCAAATGTTTAATTGCATTAATGGGAGCAAAAAGAATACACAAAATGCTCTCTTGCCATTGGTATTTCTGTGTAAGCATTCGAGGTAGATGACATGAATGCCTCCTAAGTGGGGATTTGGTTGCTGCTTTACAAGCAGAAAGGAAGTTTTTGGAGTAGGTCCGTGCTTCATCTCTCTAATTAACTGTAAATCAGGTTTGCTTGTGTTGATCTTCCTTTTGTTCGTTGGTTGTTTGAAGGTGCTTTTAGCAAAGGGGAAGCATGTGAGAAATGTACGTGGGGACTGCAGGTGTCACCCTGTGTAAGTCTCCATAGCCCCATCACTGGGAGCTGTGCTGATGCTGTGGCTCAAAGGGCATCATCTCAACAACTCACAAAAACCAAGCCAGAGGTGCAGGGCATGGCAAGGGATTCCACACATCTTCACCATACCTAGTTCCCTCACAAGTCAGGAGAAATAGCTGTGCAATGTGTTCACCAAACATAATGAAAATGGGTTGGTTGTGTTTTGGTGGACAAGTTATTGTCTTTTTCCTAAGTCAGTGACATAGAACAAAAAGCCATGGGTCTGCAGCTGTAACATCTATCCCACTTTGCTTTTGCTGAGCAGAAGAAATAAGATAATAATCTGTAAATACACTTTTTCTCCTTTTCGTCCTGTGTGTTCTTTATAAACCTGCCATATTTACTTGAGTGAAATTATCAGGCAAATAATTCTTAGTCTCTATGTTGTCAGCAAGCAGTATTTAAAACTTGGAATTTTTTGAGAAAACACTATTCTTAGAATAATCTTTCCAGTCAAACTATTGAAAATAAGAATTCAGGAATTAATCTCTGCTAATATCTTTTAAAATTGCTTAAGGTAAGTGTGGGCCTTCTTTTCTTACAACGAATAGTTTGAAGAGAATTATAGCAGATGTGTTTTAAAATGTGAACAAGTATTCATAATTTTTTTTCCCTGGAGCTATCACCTTGTGCTGCTTTCTTAGATGGTGGCTAGTTCTTCTTCCTCACAGAGAAAGAGCACCAGGAACCTGCTGATTCTCTTTTCACAGTTCTTGGATATGTAATTTCACACATAGAGAAGAAAAATTGTGCGAAATGTTGTAACAGACATTGTCAGTCAGCAGGAAACGCGAAGAGAGATATTGAGATGGAGCTGTGAAAAGTGACAGCAGCAGGGCAGTGCATTTTTATGTGATAGATAGAGCTGTAGGGCGCAGGTCATTGCAGCTGGCAAGGGGCAATCTTTGTGTTACTGATATCCCCAGGGCTGCAAGGGCCGAGTGCCACACTCGGGCAATTTGCTAATGCAGCAATCCAAAGGCAAGAAGGGGCAGCGTGACCGTGAGGGACAAAAAGGAGCAGCCAGGACATGCCTCACACAGCTAGATCATCCTTCTCATGCTTTGTTCTAGTAGCTCAGAGTGGATATTTCTAAAAAACACCTTTTTCCTATGCAAATGTAAAAAGCCACAATGAGATTTTAAATTGGACAGTTTTACTGCTGGGAACTAACACAGGGTACGTTAAATTGCTCGTTTGATCAACAGTACTGCACGAATTTTAGATCTGTGTGCTTTCTCAGGTATTTTGCAAGTACTGGAAATAAATTGTTAAAAACTGGAAGTAGAGAGTACTGTCTCCTAAAGCAACTTCTAATTTCAAGACCAACCTTCGGAGACCTTCCTTTGTTTCCCTTGCTATAAAATAACTTTGCAAGTCTCAAAACAGGAGATACATTTCCTAAATCTTCCCTGATGAGCATGTGACTCACAAAGTTGGCTTAAAAAACAAATAAAATAAGGTACAACAAAATAAGGTAAAATAAAATAAACCATACACTTAATTTTAAAATAATGTTCTACTGAAAGTTGAAATTATTTTATGGTATCATGCTTTTGAATTGTTTTTAAATCTCCTTTTCATGTCTGAGGATACTGTGGACATATTCCATTTTGTCATCTCTAGGATGATTGGTTTTGTTTTTTCTTTTTCACATCACTTTTCATTATAGCATGAATAGAAAATAATTTCATTTAAAATATATTTTATCAAATAAAAAACTTTTATTTAATGTGCCATTTTCATAGAATTTTCCTCTACAGAGAATGTAGACATTTTCTGATTTGACATGAAGCTAAATTTGGAAACCTCAGAAACATGTGGAGAATAAAATCAATTGTCCTCCAGCCACTTCTGCTGTCCAGGCTAGTTCAGTTTGTTTCCACAAATGGTGATGCCAGGAAGTTTTTCAACCTCTTGCTCTGAAAGTATTGTTTCTATGTTGCATTTCAGCCTATAACCCTGGCATTGCCCATTTCAATTTCTTCCCTACTTAATGACTGTATTAGTACAGAATTAAGATAATAGGAATAATTGCTCCTTTTTTTCATGGCACTTCATGTGTTTATGAGCAGTCATACACATAAGGGTTATTTTCCAAATGATTTCTCATTTTTGTTGTTCTCTTCTGAGTTCTCCAATTAGTATGTATTTCTTCCTTAATGTGGTGCTCACAACAGCATGCAGCGTTCCAACAGAGGCTTATCAAGTGAAGTAGAGCAGAATAATTACCTCATTTCTTTTATGCGTGACATTCTTATTAATGTGACTCAATGCTGAGCATTTGCCTTGTTTTGCCACAGAGTTGCATTGTTGATTCATGTTCAAATAATTAGTCACTGCAAATCCTCACAATGCTCTCTAAGTCCATGTGCTAACGCAGGCAATCCCTCAGCTGCCAATGGGAGCAAGCAGGAGCTGCTCTTTACAAAAAAAAAAAAAAAAAGGTAAACAATGCCCCCTCCTAACCAGATTGCCAGCTTCTGTGCTCCTGTGTGGTTACTGGTTCCTCAGATTGACAGGATTTTGAGTATATCCCAGCTGTGAGTGACTTCAAACTGACACTTCAACACCTGTCACATCTCCCGAAAATGAAGATTCGCCCTTCCGCTCTGCATACACAGTCTTCAGAATATATAGAAAGAAGCATTAGAAAAATGGAAATTATCCTTGTCCCAGGGAAAATATTACTGGAGCCATTGTAACAAGACAGATTCCTGTCATGAAGATTTAAGGGATCATTGGCATTAGAGTCCTGTTTGGACTTTGTTCTTCATATCTGCATTCTGGCACTGCCTCCTTGAACTGGAAACAGGTATTTTCTGTTCCTGTGAGGTCACAGGACATAATTTTTTTCAAACACTGGCATGAAGTCTCCTAAAGTCTCCCAGGAGAGCTTGCGGCTCTCACTGTGTTGTGAAGCATTTGCCAGGAGAGTGAGCATCCTCCTGCCTCCTGCCTCCTGAGAGGATGCAAAGCCTTTATTTCCCAAAAATGTGCCACATGTATGAAGCAGAGTCCCACTGATACGTTGATCAATGCACTGTTTTATTCCAAAATGAGCCCTGGGCCTTAAGTTCAGAGAATGAAAATTTCTGTTGGTGTGGCTTCTAGCAGGTGGCAACAAATTCACCTGGCTGCCCTGGCAGAATCCTCAGCAAGGCAGTTCTGCAGCTCACCCATGTAAACAAGTTCTTAATTTTTGCCCTAGAGGCTCAGGTTTAATTGCTTGGAAAGGATAAAAACACAGAGAAATTGGGACTGTGCTTGGTTCAGCCTCCCAGGAAGGCGTCTGCTTCCCTGGAATAGTTGTGGCAGACAGACACTAAGGTTTGTCATGCAGACTTGCCTTCAAAAAAAGACATGAGCCAAAATAATTGATCACAATGCTGTTCAATTTCTCACCTCCTGCCTGGGCAGTTTTATATACAAAAGAGACAGGGCCTGTAATCATTGTGGTCACTGAATCCTCATCTGAGAAGGGCGGTTCTGCAGACACAAATTGCAGGAATTTGGCCCATATGGTTTGAAGCAGTGAGTTGAACTTGGGTCTCCTGCATCCCAGGTGAGAACCCTGATAAGAAAACTGCCACTGTCCCTCTCCCACTGGTCTGATAAATTATTTTGATAACAGTGAAGCAAAATAAACAGAACCCAAAGGCCTAGTATGCAGAAAACCATCAAGGGAAGCTTCTCCCAAACAGGCATCACAGGAGCATGTTCCAAAGAGACCTGTACAGCCATCAAATATTCTTATTCTGTTTGAACTCTTTTTTTTTCTATTTCTTGCAAAAATAAACAATAACTTTTTTTTTCCCCAAGGAAAATTACTGTTTTTTCCAATAATCCTTCTAGGAAACCCAGTGAGATATGTATTTACAGAGTTATTACTACTAATCAAAGATATTCTAAGAAAGTTCAAACTCTTCCCTCAAATAAGAATTGTCTTAAAAATGGAATCTGGGTACAGCATAGTAGATTTTGTTGTCTTGGGAATCCTAAAGAATTTCTGTTTCTCTCTGCCTATTCTTCTAAGAATGACTATTGAAGTACTTACAGTATTGTCTGATCCCAAGAAATAAAACTTGGTAAAAATGCAAACTATTGCACCATAATATCTTCATATGGCAATTACATAAACAGGGATTTTCAAAAGCAGCTGAAGAAATACAGGGGCAATGTCTATCAAGTCATATTTGAAAATACTAAGTACTTCAGATTCCTTTCAAAATTCTGGACATGAAGTAATTTACATCTGCAAAGGTAATTGATTTATTAAGAAATATAGTATCAGTTAGACCATCTGCTAAGTCTGGGTCCTTGAAGTCTCAGAATGCAGGGTGCAATATTAAGAAAAATGCCTCAGATGCACATCAAAAGAATTTGAGTTGTTATGAATTTGGGTCAGTAGCCACAATGTTTTTTATGATAGGAAAGAAAAATGGCAGACACTGGTTAAATACATTAGAAAGCGAGTTTAGATGCCTCTGAGATCATGAATCCCAATGGGAGCACTGCTGATGTAAAGATCACAAAGAGATAGGACCAGGTCACGTGCTGATGCAAATGAGCATAGTTTTCTTGACATCAGTGGACCTGCTGTGATTGATTCCAGATGAAGCGATGAGATGATTTGGGTGTGCTGTGCCCTCCTGAAAAGCTGTTGAGAGATGCAGCGAGATCAGTGCTGGGGTAGCTTTGCCAGAGGCAAATACACAGCCAACAGTGCTCCCTTTAAACAGGCATGGAAGGGAAAAGAACAGCAGCATCTCTCACGATGTTGGTGGAGAGACAGGATCAGGTGAAAGGACATAAAACATTGGTGTGCTCAGTGCTCGGGAGTTTGGAAGGGAGGCAATAAAGGCAGTGTTAAGCGACAGAGGCAGAAAGAGCTTGTAGGGCTCCACTGCTCTCACTATCTTCAGAAAACCTTTGCTTTTGCACATCTTTAGATGGTGTCTGAGGTTCGGCTCAACAAGGGCTGAAATGTGTTTGCCTGGGAACAGAAAGCAGCAAATATGAGGTCTGCTCTAGATACACTCAAGCTACAGCAGTAGCACAACCAAGTCAATGTCAGTAACTAACTAATGCCAGCACTGCCTACAAATTAGCAATAGCCTCTTGGAATCCAGCATGGGCTGCTACCATGGCTCTCTGAGTAAAAATTTGGGCAGATGGTTTAATCTGCACTCCATGGTGTTATGGCTAGTGCAGCAGCTACATTAATTTACTGATGATTCTTCAAGTGTTTTTACCTTAGCACTATAGATAGATCTAAGTGTGACTAAAGATACTCACCAGTGGTTCCAGGACTACCTAAAATATTTAAAAGTTTGGTAATGTGCTCCCTCTGGAACTGAAATTGAAAGCAATTTATTTGCTTTGAAAGGCTCAAAGCACTGTAGTGAAGTAAATCACTCCTTATTTGAAATGGCAGTACCAAAACACAGGATACAAGAAGTCTTCTTCATGGACTCAGTAAAACCTGAACATAGATTTTTTTTTTTCCTAAGTTTTATTTTTATTTTTCCTTAGAGCATTATTTACACTATTTAAAGGCATGGCCTTCACAGTTGAATCAGCTTCTTTATAGGAAACTGCAAACTCTGTAGCTATTGCTCCAGCATTGTCCCACATTTGCCCATCAAAAGAAAACTTAGAAAGCTCTTTTCAGAGTAACCCATTTTTCTAATACTGAAACAATTTACTAGTAAACGACCCAATTAAAGCTATATTAACTTGGATATTTTATCTCACTCTTATTTTCAAGAGTCAACAACCCAAGTACAAGGAGACTAATGACTTAAAATTGAGCCTCCTCTGTACAACTGATGGAGTTTTGTTCCTGGGCTATCTCCTCCTCGTTTCATTCAGCGTGAATGGCAGATTCCTACATCGTGTCAGGTTTCGGATCACCATAGAAACAAACTAGGAGGCAGTTTCATTAATCATTTAGAGCACAAGAAGTCTAGGTCAGTCTGATTGCAGCATATAGAGTATCATCCTAGCGCCACATGGGACTCAGTTGATTTGAATTAAAAAAGATTAAGCTGCCCCTAGGACGCTCAGCATCATCAGTTTAAGTTCTCATGTAACAGTGGTCTCTGGAGCCACATGGATTAGGAGACTGAAGCTATGCATTTATTTTTCAGGGCTCAGTGAAACATTAGATGAGTGCAGGTGTCTGAGGGGGAAAAAAGGACAAAGATCACATATAGTTTTTTAGACTTGTTGCTGTTCTTTTGAAACTGGAAACAATAACTCAGTTTTATTTCTCCAGTGACAGTTACCACTCTTTTTTGGCCATGCAATGGTACATCTGTTACCCAATGTTTACATTTTAGATTTATAAAAATTTCATACTATGAGGCAGAGTTTTAGCACAGAGCTGTAAGTTGGGCATAGAAGTTTACATGAATGCTGACTTTTTCTTCTCCTGATGGGGTAAAAAATGCGTGAAATAAATACTGGTGACATTTTAGTTTTGCTTGAATGAAGATT
Organism: Rhabdornis inornatus; assembly: GCA_013397075.1. Lineage (NCBI taxonomy): Eukaryota > Metazoa > Chordata > Aves > Passeriformes > Rhabdornithidae > Rhabdornis > Rhabdornis inornatus. The sequence continues at coordinate 95,810 of VWZS01001838.1, read as the reverse complement.
TATTGCTCCCAGGAAACTGACATACAGGCAGCTACAAATCAACTTGACTATGAAATAGTTGTATATGTACACCACAAAACGAGCCCCCCCTTCCAAAGTACTCACCTTATTTATGGGTCTTCCAGTACTTCAAAGACCTTCAGTAACTTAGTCCAGACTGGTTTATTGCTTTGCAGAACTAAGACATTTCAAGGGGAAAGTTGTAGGTTACAGTATATTAGGACTCTTTCTCTTGGGGGTCTGAGAATCCCATGATGCTATATGAACTGTTGATCTAAAGCTTATTACAGCATGACTTCCTAGAGTATAATTCTTAAATCTTTTAAGTTATACTGTACTGTCTTTAATCCCAAGTGCTAAACCTTAAAGCAGAATGAGCTTTCCAAAATTCAGAATGCCATCTGTGAGTTGATGTAATTACATTTTGTTAAAATGCAGTTCACTTACTTGCCCAGACTGCCTGTGACCTATTTCAAATTAAGTTGTTTTAATTTTCAACAAATGTTTCACATAAAACAATCAGGGAACAAAATTCCACATCACAGTATTCCTACTGGAAAGAAAAGCAGTTCTGTGGACTGAGTTTCTCCAATTTACTCAATAACCAAAAATTCCCCACCCTGTGTATTTTTTTTAATTTGCCCTTGCTGTGCCAATTACCTGGGCTGTGACAGTATCATCAGCAGTGAAGCCTCCTGTCACAGCACATCTGGGAGCACCCAGACCACGTCAATACTTTTTTGCTGATGTACTATCATCATGGGGAATTCCAGGAAAGAAATGTCATTAAGCTCAATATGCAATTTTAGAATTTCCCAGCACTATGCAGACTGATTATGGGAAGGGGGAAGTGAGTATTATTCCCAGTTTCACAAGTGGAAGTTGATATGATGTCATGCTGAGGGAGTTGCCTTGGGCCACAACAGAGACCATGGACCACCATTGGGGAGCTCCTATTTTCCTGCCCGGTGCTCAGCCCAGGTCCTCCTGTTTTACAGCGTTCTGTCAATGCCCAGAAGATGGAAAAAGCAAGAACTAAAGCAGAGAGAAAGAATCATGATGGAAGGCACAAAACAGCCCAGGTTAGCTAAAGCTTATTGAGTTCCAGCTGCGTGCTGGTTGCTGTGAAGCAGAATAGAGCACATGGTTTCTGCACAGCAGCATTTCTATGATCTACTTCAAGGGTTGCCACCCAGCCATTTCCAGGCAGGTTGGAGAGCTTTGCCATCACCTGGTTGCCTGTGAGACAGCTGAATTTGCCAGTGGGAGAAGGGGCAGCTGTGGCACCCCCACTTGCCAGCAGCAGTGATGGCAGCCAGGCTGTCCCACCCAGACGTCATTGCTCCACTGCTCTGACCCACCAGGTGTCTTCCACCAGCCTGGACATCTGCCTTCAGCCACAGCCAAAGCCTGCCAGCTACAGTCCCAGCAATTGTGTCTCTTGTTCAAAGCCACTGAGCCTGAAGAAGCACAAACAGCCCATTCACAGTGTAAAGCAGTGCTGATCCAGTGGTGTGGAACTGGCCACATCTCCTCCACCTCGCCAGGAGCTGCTGTATTTTGGCTATTTATTTGTTTCCTTCAATTCAATGAGACTTTTCCTTGACTGCTCAGTTTTCCTAACTCTAGAGCTTGTTTTTCCTAGCTCTAATCTCTCTCAGTAGTCACAGTTTCAGCTCCCAGTGCCCCACAACTGGAGGATGAAACAGGATGCCCCCTACCTGCAGTTTTCATGAAGGGTGCCCAGTCCTGAAGCAAGGCTGCAGCAGCCACACATACCACTCTGTGCCCAGAGATGGGGAGCTAGCTCAAGCACATCAGGAGATGGCTGTCTCTAGAATGGAGCTGCAGCTGTGGGTTGTTGTGAATCATCCTGGATGTGCCACTTTAGAGATATCTTATTTTTGTTCTTCATCTCCTGGCCAATGGTAATTTCAAGGCCAAAGCCTACATGCTCAGCTTTATTAACACTTTATTAAAATTGCCATGAAGCTGAAAAGGAGATAATTTCATTTTTATACCAAACACCCCTCCTTCTTCAGGGCACCAACAGACCTGGGAAGCTGCTCCTGGGCTCCTGCCAGCTGGAGGGAGACCTTTCAGGTTTGCAATGACACAGAAGCCCATGTGGAATCCCTGGCTTCTGCTGCTGCCCAAAGCCATCAGAAAGAAGACAGCTTCTGTACATCCTTTGCTAGCCAAGCAATTGTGGCAGTACTGATTTTTAATAACTGTATGGCAAAAGCACTTTCCCTGGTATGTATCGCCTACAGATAGTCTCCACAACACTTTCTGGCACAGAACATGAAGAAAAGAGTCACATTCACTCTGGTATGTAAAGCTAATATAAAACATTTCTAACTCATTACATTGGCTGACTCTTGTCCTACTCTACTACTTTAACTACAGTGACAAAAAAAAGTTATGTTTTTTTTCATTTCATGTGGAGTGGAACAGAGCTACCACCAGATTATCTGAATTCCTGTAGGCAGGAATCTGAACCATGTGCTTGTTACCAGCCTTTCACTGTCAGGCATAACCAGTGCCTGACATAAGTAGTAATTTGAAGATGCTGAGGTGTCAAAAAGGATCTGAATCATTCTGACAAACCTTTTCTCATGCAGCTATTGACCCATAGCTCTGTTTGAATTTGGGAAGCCTGAGGTCAGAATGAAAAACATCGTTTTTCTTGTAAGCCAAACACATTTGACTGAGAAAAAGTAAGTTAATAAAGATGGAGAGGCAATTTTTAATGTCACTTTTTAGAGTACAGTAATTTGTCTAATCTTATTGCCTTGGAATATGAGTACACGTAATACATTCACATTACACAGGAGGGAATACATTTGGGAGAGAAATGATATGTTTCTCTTCCATGCCCAACATATGGAAACATGTATAAAATAGGAAGGTCTAAACTTTGCCAGTGTTCACACTCTCTTTCCTGTGGAGGAATAATGGAATTGTTTGGAAATTTCTGGTGACAAATGTACTAATTTGAACCTAGATGAATACAGTTTACCCAATTTAATAAATTTGGGTTATGGAAAACACAAGCATACAGCAAATCTCTCTGTCCATGCACTAATCATTGCAAAATTCTTGTCTGTTTTTCCATAATGTTGCTCGTAGCAGGCAGAGATTTACTGTAGGAATTAAAGAAGCTTCATTCCTCCCACTACCAGCAGCTGTTTGTCCCTGCACTCTTCCTGGGCAGGGTAGAGCTGCATCAATCCATGGTATGCATGACTCACAGGAAAGTAATAAAAACCTGGGGCTAGAAAAGGCCTCAGGAAGGCAACTAGCTCATAGTGCAAGAGCTAGAGCAGCTCATTCAGATAGAAACATGAGTAGCTGAAAAGCACATGCAGAGGAAGCAGCTGGGTGGGTCTTCTGGGATGCTGTGAGTACTGGGACTTGTGCCTGCACATCAACCTCCGTGCACAGTAGTGCCCGTGACTGCAGCTCTTTCCAAACAGATTTTGCAGGTAATGCATAAAAGGACAATGCAAGAAATGCCCACCTCTAGACTTATCAGTCAACCACAAGCACCTTGAGCTGTTCAAGGAGCCTTTGGGCTCCAGAATTTCACCAGTAACTGATTTTGTCACTACTATTTCACAATAGACAAGGTCCAGAACCAAAATACAGAAGTTCTTTCTCACTCTGAAGAATTCACAAATCTGAATTAATCCATTCTGGGATAAAGTCCATACCTTAGTTACAAATTGTAGGTATCATATGTGCATTTCTGTTCCATTAAAGCAAAGTGTATTTGGGTAGCTGTCATGTAGTGCCTGGAATGTGATGAAAACAAGAGGTCCTGGCTGCCTGCTGCTGAGGAACTCCCAAGGCACTTCTCACAGGAGCAGCGGTGTTAACCCTGATATCCTGGTCAAATTCCAACATGGCTAATTATATCCCACTTACCTAAAGCTCTGCCATACTTTCTCTGCCTGCTGCAAGGGCTTGCTGCATGCAGCAGGCTCTCTTCTGGTCCTCTTGAGAGTTATTGCCTTTCACATCAGAGGCAGTGGTATTAATGGAGTAGCTGCAGTTAGTTATCAGTTTGTAAAATTTCCTAACCAGCACAGTACTGTTAAATTAAAACTGCTGTTATTACCATGTAGGGTCTGAATCAAAAGAGGCCAAAAGCTACTGCAAAAGAATGAATAAATAAACCACAAGGCTGCAAATGAAATTAGGAGCAGTAACTCATGCACTATGGCAATGACCACAGTAGCAGTGTCCATCATGCTCCATTATCTGACCACTTGCCTGAAGGAAATTAGAGAAGGCTAAATGAGAGTGGGGATGGAGCACTGAACAAAAGTGCAGGGGAAGAGCAGCACAGGTGAATATCCCTTGGAGATAATACCTAGGAGCCCAAGGGAGAGAGGGAGAAGACTATGAGTTCTGAGTTCAAGACGGGATCACTTCATATGGACTGATACTATCTGCTGAAGTTGCCAATGAAAGATGGTAATTCAAGACTTTATAGTAAGTGAATCTTCCACAGGCTCTCAGGTCTGCTTCTTTTGCATACTTATTCAAACATTTTAAGAGATATTTGTAGCTGTGTAAAGCTACAGTGAGATTTAACAGTGGAAAAAAGCCCACACTTTTAAAATTTTGACCATAAAATTTTGATTATGAAATAGAATATAAAGAATAGCGTTAAAATGGCAATATCACATCTTACTGTTTGTTTGGGAAGGCAGTGCAGGTGTGGTATATAAGACTATTGAAAAAGGCTTCATGATAATCCCAGAGAGTCTTTTTGCATCTTCCTTAGAAATAAATATTTCCTGAAGGAAAGCAAATTTTGTATATACATCTACATACCAGAATGTAACAATCTCATCTTTTCAGTACCAGCAGCCATCAAAATGTCATTGAAATTAACAGGCGTGACAAGTTCACCAAGAGCGGCTGAAACCAAACCAAAGAGTGGATTTCCATACCTTGGAAATCATTCTTATCCTTCCTTGCTCTCTTTTCATGAAAATCCAAGCTGTTTATATTTCTGCCAAGTATCCTGCTATTCAGAGAGTTGACAGAGCAACATCCTTACAGCTCATCTTGTGTGGTAGAATCCTACTTTCAGGGTTCTCTTCTCTTCTCTCTGGTATATACATGTAGACACATACACATGTATATACACACACACACACTGATTAGATCACTGATGGTTTAGATATTCAGCAGACTTATTTGAATTTGTCCCTAGTATTTAGCTGAGGACATGGCAGTAGGATGTGCTGTTGGTAAATTAAATGTGTGGGTGCACATTCCAGTGTATGCACATGAGGAGCTTGTTCCTGTTTTTAGGAAACTGGTGCTTCTATCACAGCTAGAAACCCTCACAAATGAGAATAAGGGCACAGAATCTTAAATGCCTCTTTCTGTCTTCTGTGTCTGCCTAAGCAGGATGAGGCCATGTTAACGGAGTAGCACAAAGTGGACAAGATGACATAGTAGATGCTACCAGGATGGACTGTATTTTCTTGAGATAAATAAAGCCTCTCATCTTTAGAAGGATCAACAAATCCCATGTATTCTTTAGAGCATAATAAGACAGAGTATTAGAGAGTTCCAAATTGTTATGTAATTCTGTAGTCTGTCCTGTGTCATTAGCTTTCCTTTTTCTGTTAAATTCATATAAATATTAATTATATGAGTATGGGATAAAATATCCTTTTACAGAGCTGTTTTCATTGTCATGAATAGGAAAAAATTTAGAGAAATTTTAACATAAAAATTAAATTTGCTAAGTGTGAACCTGAAAAGCTGGCTCTCCAAGCCCTGTCTAGCTTCTCTTGTCCTTGAAATCTTCCTTCCCCAGAAGTGTGGAGTTAGCTGGACAAGCTATCAGCTAACCTCCTTTGCCACAGTCACAGCCAAATAGGTGATTTGCTGCTTCTTGCTACAGGCTGACACCTTCAGCATGGCTAATTTTTGTTATGACCTGGTATGGTCAACCAGAAAACCTTGTTTTTAGGCTCGACAAGATGTCATAAGCCTGAGAAACATACATAATAGATCTTCACAGAAAAAATATTCCAGACAGGAGTTTCTTCCCAGACCAAAGTCTTAGCCCTGTAGTATGTCCTGCATGGCCTGAACCATCTAGTGATGCATGGAGCACCAATAAGCCACTGAGCCTAGGGAGAACTGCAGGCCAAAACAGTTTATGGGTTTATACATGATTGCTCTTCCATCTATTTTTTATTCTGATCTGCCATAATTGTGTTATTATCCTTATACATTTCTAATCCTTTTTGAGTCCTGCTATGCTCTTGATCATTCCTGAAGTCACCTGGAAAATTGGTAATTGTCACAGTTTGACTTACTAGCAAGACATTTATCTAGGCTTTTTCAATTATCACCAGATATTTCCCTTGTGTAATGGAAAACATGAATGTGTCTGATATTAGAGCTGGCTCACATGAAAACTGTAATAAGTGTTATTAGTGGCAAAGTTGAGATGCCTAGAAATCAGACTGTAAGATATATTGCTGGGAGTTTTAAATAAGTGAATGTGAAGAAACCTTCCACATCCCCAAATCTGGATCAGAGGTGTGCATATGCCATTTTAAGCAAGAATTTCCACTGTACATTACAATTCTTCCATTCTGAAGCAAAATATTTCCAGGCCTCTATATAAGTTTAAAATCAGATTGGAACTACAGAGGTGTAAAAGCAGACATTTAGGTAACATTGTAAGAGTGACACATAGAAGACAGGTTAGGTTTTAGTTTTGTCGTGTTACTTTTACGCAGTCCATGAGTTAACTTCAATAATCAGAAATATATTATCTCAACAGGCTGCTTAAAAATTTATGCATGTGACATAATGTTACAATGAACTTTAAGAGGTCAGTTTTGAAGATGGAAAGATGGAAACTTTGGACTTGGTTTCTAAAACAATTTCCTTGGAATAAGCTCTATTGGTCTCTGGAGCCTTGTCCCACGTGGAATTGGTGAGATATATCCTGGACAGGACGATCAGAGTAAAACTGCTCAAAACACTTGAAAATATATCCAATTTATGTTTTCTTTACAGAGAATGAGGGACAGTCTGCCTCCTGTCATAATGGCCACATTTACTGTCCCTAGTTGGCAAACTGTTCTGTCTTGAAGCAGTACTAGTTGGTCTCTCAGGTTAGCTCAAGAAGACATGGTGAATTTTATACTGGTGTTCACTCTTTGCTTCCTTGCATTTAAGGCATCATCTTCATCCTGCACTGGAATATGATGTGTCTTCTTTTCCATAGAGTCAATGTTTGACGTCCAAAATAGTTTAATGCAGTCCATAACATCTATTACGTCACATTGATTACCCTGCCAGCACTTTAACAAGATTCCGTGTTCTGTATGCGACTCCAAGACAGGATTTTCATCCAGTTGTGTTGTTTTAACATGGAGAACATTGCTTCAGCCCTTCACAAGCAGCTGTCAGCAAAGTTAGTGAATTCCCCAAAATGTTGAATTGGATGTAGAATCTTGGGCTGGCTTGGTATTATTTACAGTGTTTTGCTGTTTGTGATTTACAAGAAGGCTGGCTGCAAAGTTCTGATCTGGATTTCTCCAAAGTAGTTCAGCTCTGTGTTGGAGCATGCTGAAGTCAGCAGTTGTTCCTATCAACATCTGTAACACATTTGGCATTACTTGAAAATATTACTCACAACTGTTAAACTAATAAAAACCCTTCTTTCATATTTTAACTATAAGGTGATCATGTATGCTGGACAATCATCATTGACTTAGATATTATCTCTGTGCTAGTAACATTTTTGCTGTGCTTCCTCCAATGCCTGTATTTTTGACCTGGGAGCAATTCTAAGCTGAGAAAATTAGTCTGACTCAAGAGCTGTGCCAGAACCTGGAGTACTTGTGGTTGATTCACTTCCAGGTGCTTTGTACCAACTTGTACCAATTCTTGAGCCTCTCCAATAAATGTTGTGGTAGATATCCAGTGTGTCATAATTAGTAGAGCTTTCCTATGCAAAAGGAGGTTTCTCAATTGGCAGCTGAGTCTATAATAATAAAGATGAGGACTTTATATAAATATTTTAAACACTCTAACTGAAAAATATTAGCAAAATGTCAGGAAATAAGGACTTCCCAATATAAATTGGTTACCTGTGAAAGACAGTCCTAATTGGAAGACATGGACTAAATTGTGACACACTTTCCCCTGTGTATATTTCCTGTTCCTTATGAGGACAGATTGAGGAAGCTGGACCTGCTTTTCCTGGAAGACACGACTGAGAGGGGCCCTCATCAGTGTCTGTAATTATCTGAAGGGAGGGCATCAAGAGGAGTCAGGCTGTTCTTGGTAGTGCCAAGCAGTAGGGCGCGAGGCAATGGGCAGAAACTGATGCACAGGAAGTTCCACCTGAACACGAGGAAGAACTTCTTTACTGTGTGGGTGACCAAGCACAGGAACAGATTGTCCAGAGACAGTGTAGAGTCTCTATCATTGGAGATATTCAAAAGCCTTCTGGACAAAATCCTAAGTAACATGCTCTGTGGGACCCTGCTTGAGCAGGAAGGTTTGACTAGGTTACGTCCCATGTTTCCTTCCATCCTTAACCTTCCTGTGACTCTGTGATATATCTGTGAGATTTTGTCAAAATGCAACACTGGCTGAGCAAATCCTGAACGCCATGTGGTAAATTGTGCTTCTCATGCGGCGTAAGCCCATGCTTTTGGAATTAAGATCTATTTCAAAAGGTAATTCGATGGGATCATACGAGATGTTTGTCAAATGTGTGCCAAATATACACTGCTTTCTGGTCCAGAAAAGCTGCAGAAATTGTGTGTACATTGGCTTTCACTATGGACTAGATTAAGACAAAAAACTTCAGAAAAGTTTCAGTGACTGTCTCTGTGTGTGCCACTTTCACTGAATAAATTAAACTGAAGTTTTTCTGTGGCTTCAAATAGAGATATATATTATGTTTCAGCAACTTGTTGGTCTGAAAAAACTCATCCACATGTCTTAGGCCTGGGGCTGGGTATTTCCTGAGCTAAGCACTACATAAGCAATCTAGAAATAAGGACACCTCAATTGCTTCAGGCTAAAAAGTCCATCTTTTAATTTATATATGACAGTCCATTCTTGCCTGGAATTGCTGCACTTGGCTCCCCTTTTGCAGTACTTGTCCCTTTGGCAGTTCTCTCTGGGTAAAGCCAGAACAACAATATGAATGTGTGTTAAGTCTTCCAAGAATTGGATTGCATTGTCCTATTTCTACTCCAGCAGAAGTCAGCAGGAATTGCCTCAAGGAACCAGGGCTAATCTGGTGCTGAGGGCCCTTGAAAATTCACCTGCTATGACCTTTAGTAAAAGTGTATGACTGCTCAGGGCTTCAGTGATGTGGACTTTTCCCATGTATAGGTATGAAATCCTCACTTACGGAATGATTTTCTAAACTGCAGCAAATGTCATATGTACAAAATTAGTAATCACTTTTTTGTCTAGTTTAAGTCATACTATCTGCAATTTCCTCGTAGCTGAATTAGGCCTAGATGAAATTGACTCTCTTCTGGAGATGTTTTCAATTCTGCTTTGGCAGGGCTTCAATTTATACATTTATCTGCCAAGTGTCACTGCACTGAGTCCATCCTTCCATCTAAAAAAGAGAGCTCCTTTGTTGGTCTTCAAAAAATAAAATCTAGAGCTGTCTCAGACAATGACCAAAAAAGACACATCTGAGATAGCAGGCATATTAATAACAGTGACCAGCAATCTCTTTTGCTGTTGTTCTGTACTGAAGAGCCACCAATGGTTTGGGGAAATTGTAGACACAACTTTTCTGCTGGTGGCTTTTGCCTGCTGTTAGTAGACACTCTGTCAGGATGCTTTGGGTTTGTCTGGGACTCTTTTTATTATTTATCTGACCTTTACTGACTATTCCCATCCATCCATGAACATGTACAAGCAGAAACACCAGCTGGTTTCCACTCACTCCTTTTCTGCACATCAAGGAGAAAAGGCACAAGTGGGGTAGGAGCAGGGAGTGGGTGATGCTTCCCTGCCTTCCTGCTCGCAGGGGAGTGGGATGGGAATGGGGATGGGGACCAGTTGGCACATGTTAATTATGACAGTGGTTTGAACATCAAAGGATCGAGATACAAGAAGCAAAGATGTGAGAAGACAGGAAAAGAGAAAGAGGAAAGAATAGGTGTGATGTTACAAGAAGAGGTGTTCACTAGATCTAAGGGTTTATATTCCATGAGGTAATTATAGAAGTATAAACAATAAATCAGTCTTTATCTGGCAGACCTTTGACCATAAGAAAAAAAGAAGATATATCAATGGGATTATAGGATCTAGCTCTTTAGGGTATAGAGTATAGCTGTGACAGTTTTGGGCTCTAAGTTTCTCTTTGAACAGCTTTATAGCAAGGCATGTATCAAAACTGTCGCTGAGAACGTGCTGTGGGTTTCTTGCATCTTCCACTGAAGGGGAAAGCTGTTACTGATTACTGGCTTCATTGGTTGTATTTCAAGGCTGGGCTCATGTGGAAGTTTTCTTTTTAGCTTTAAAGCCAGCTAACTGTATGATAACCTCTTTCTTTCCCTTCAGGAAAGACCTCCAAGAGTCCATTTCTATGGCTGGTTTATGCAGAGAGATCACTGAAGAGGGAGAGGAAGGCTCTTCTCTTATTTTCTGTGTTCCAATCCCTTTTTCCTCCACTTCAGAAGCAGGACAAAAGCCAGACTCCCTTTCCCCTTTGTGCTCACAGTGATCTGTGTGCCACCATTGTCTGATTAACAAAAATATTTGTGAAGACTTTGTTTTACATTTGATCTTGTAAAAAAGGGTAGTTTTAAACTAAGCCAAATACTTTAAAGATCACCACATGGTTTTAATTGTATTTTCTACTTTGTGTCATAACTTGAATGAACAAGATATGAACAGTATTCCTATTGTCACCACATTTCACTGTGTTATCGCATTTGCTAATATTTCCTAGTTTAAAAAATTTTGGCAACTAGTATGATGCTGATGTCATAACCATGTATCTTCTGCTTACTCCATTGTTCCAAAGCCTACTGAAACTGCTAGAAGATCACTTTCTGACATCAGTCAGTGCTGGATCTGAAGCACACAAAGGGAAAAGTTATGCTCTGAAGGTTTCCCACCTTCCAGATCCCATTTGTTTGCTCCTTCCAGCTATGCAAAAGCTCTCACTGCGCTGCAGAGCACAGTGTGATTTGGATGCTGTACACACATATGTGAACATGATGAGTTTATGGGTGCATTTTTGCTGACAAGCTGAAATTATGGGAGGAAGAGAGGGGAAGTACTTTGAGATTTGGAGTTAAATATTTTAATTGATCTTGTAAACAGAGTGGTTGAGAAATGAAACAAAAATAAAGATGTTTTCATTTCTCTACAGCTGAAAAATATACATGATGAAAACTGGGGGGGTAAGGTGGGGAAAGCATGAAGTCACTTCAGTCTTCCTTTCTTCTCATTAGAGCCATGGTCTTTCACTTACATAATGGGGTAGAGGCTGAGCTAGTGCACAGATTGCTCTTCCACTTCACAGCCATGCAGCTGCATCCTGCCCTCATAGTTAATCTCATTTATGGCCTTTCCAGAAGGCGGCGTACCCTGGGTGACAATTACAGCTGGTTCATTTTGGCATGATGTGATTAAAAGCAGACTGATATAAATCACTGAACCGTGTAGCTCAGGAAAATGAAGTTGAGGTAGCATCCCAACCACAGTACTACCATGAGAGAAGCTGAGAGCCAGATGTTGGGCTAATGAAGAACTAATCTAATAATGGACTTTGTGTATCCTCTGGAGCTTGAAAGCCTTGCCTAATGCCATGTTGCAATACATATTGAACATTTTAGAGGTTTACACATTGGTTTAGTGGGTTGTCTTGGCTTATAGCTAAATACTCTAGGAGAAAGTTTGGGAGCAAGATCTTCTGGAGCCCTGGAAATGAGAACCCTAACAGGGGATATCTTAGGAAGGATATTCAGGGGATATCTTAGGAAGGATATTCTGAGTAGCCTAGGTATCCAGGTGTCTTAGGCACTCCAAATCTTACGTTATGTTAAAGTCTAAAGTGGCCTGTTTGAGTAGGCAGTGTCATTTATGGACATAAACAAGAGAGAAGCATCTGTGCAATCGAGGCAGACAGATGTCAGTGTGGAAACCCACTGTAAGTCTGTAATCAGAGTCTTCCTGCCTCTCCTTGCATTCTTCAGAGAAGATACCATGTCTACTGAAAAGAGGAACTGTAAGATAAAGACTTTTCCTTTTTCATCACCTGAAATGTGATAGGACACTTAAGCTAAATGTGGGTGCCCTGATTACAAGGTCACTTTGGGTTCTGTGTGGCTTGAAGTGTGCAGCTGTCCTGGCCAGTGTGAACTTACAGAAATCCTCTGCTGAGAGAGGATGAGCTCCGTGGCTCCCGAGCCAACCTCCTGCCTGCCACTTACATTCACCATGCTGCCATCTCCTCAGAGATGTCCTGCCTGACACAGGAGTGGCACAAGGTGCAGCTAGAGAGCAGTGACACTCCTGTCCACAGAGTCAGTGCATTATAGCAGCTGCCCACTTGATACCTCTATAGATTACAATAGCAGATTAGTCATTGGTCTTTGCAGTAAGAGAAATGACAGAAGTAAGAAAATGACAGAAAAGTCATTAAATTACCTGGTGATTTGATTGAATAAGAGAACCTTGTAAATATTCTGGTTCTATTAAATGGACAGCATAAAGCCCAAGGCTCAAAGAGAACCTATGCTCAGAAAAGATGTCTTTTATTCTTGGGACAAACCCTCCAGTTCTGTTGGAGTTCCTTTGCACCTTGTATATGCAGACCAACTTTTGTAATTTTTTTTTTAACAAACAAGGAGAGAGAACTATTTCTGTACTTTGCTTGTGACTTGGGCCAGAACAGTCACTAGGGAAGTGTTGTGATCAGAGAGAATTTGATCATGAGTAACATTTTTATTAATCTATTCATGAATCTGCAAGTCATATATTCAGAAATGACAGCTTGAATGCGAAGAAATCCATTAATGCAAAGAGGAAGAAGGGAAGAAGAAAGAGACTTATTAGGAGAGCAGGACCTGATAAGAGCACAATTCCTTGGTTAGTTGCTCTGCAAAGGGCACAGACTGAACCTGAAGATTCAGTCTCTTTACTCTATGACATGGCTTTTCATGTCAGTAGAGTAAAATCTTCCTGAATCCCTTTCCCTCCTAAACAATATGTTCCAGAGAATCTGTGCTAACTTCATTACATTGTTTTTACTGCCTAAAATATGGCAAAGCTTGTAGGAAAAAGTCAAGAAAACTTCAGGGGTTTTACCTTAGAAGAAGGTTTTGTTTTGCAAAATATGGGTTTTTCTCCTTTGTAACAAAGCTTTAAAAAGATGACAGGAAAATTATTTTTCCCAGCCAGCCAAAAAAACAAGTTTTGGCTTAGCTTTTCTCATTCAGATCATGCTTTGCTTTAGTGATGAATCTGTTGAAGTAAGGAATTGTTCTAGGACCTGCTTCTGTTCAACAGATGAGTCAAAGCAGAACCTCACTGGTTCCTCAGCTCAACCTTCACTTGCATTGGACTGCACACCATGTGCCATCCAAACCCAACACAAACACTTCAAGAGTCAAGGCTTTATGAAGTCTGGACTATATCTTTCTTTGACAAATAGTGTATAGTGCCAAGATTTGCCACATCCTGTCCATGTGAAGCAAAGGTTTAGAACTGAAAATATATTTCACAGAATCATAGAATCACAGAACATGCTGACTTGGAAAGGACCATCAAGTCCACAAGGATCATCAAATTGAACCACTGGTCTTGCACAAGGCACACCAAGAGCCACACCTTGTGCCTGAGAGCATTGTTCAAATGTTTCTTGAACTCTGGAAGGCTTGGTGCTGTGACCAGTTCCCTGAGGACCCTGTTCCAGTGCTCAGCCACCCTCTGGGTGAAAAACCTTTTCTTAATATCCAGCCTTCATCTTCAACAGATCCTTGACTAACAGTCCCTTGACTAATTACCCTGCAGTTCCATCAAGTCCATCAGCTTCTCCACTTTCCAAATGGAAGTTTGTCCCTGGAGAGCCTTGAGGCTGTAGTGTTTCTGGAAACAGTTGGTCTATCTCTTGCTCATTCACTCAAATACTACGTAGCCTGTTCACTTCTTCCTGTAGCTCCTTCACCTGCAGCACAGCTCCTCAGCCAGAGCACATCTTCTGCAAAAGAACTGTTTGTCAGCCCCAGCCCTTTGAAGAAACCTCAGGCACTCCTGGCTGAAGAGGTTTTCTCATGGAAGACAGTCTTCTGCATTCCAGTATCTCTAGGTTATATTAATCACCTTCATAGACATAAAAAGTCCTATTTCCTTACTGAAATTGCCAGTAAAATAACCAAATAGATAGTATCTTGTTCTTAGGGTATTGTGACAACCTTGTTCAAGCAGAGCAAGAAATATCACCTTGTTTCAGTAGCTGTTCCCTAGGCTAAAACATGGAAAAATAGAGTGAGAAAGGCTACAACTAGATGATGAACTGTCCTCAAATTGAGATTTTTTAACCAGTAATTTCATGTATAATGCTGTTGTGTTTGTCTTCATTCTGCAGTCATGAAACAACTGCAGACTCCCTGAAATTCAGCAGCATGGCTTCTTCTGGTGTAACACTTCAGCTGCAATGCAGGACATTGCCAACCATGCCAGCCACATGTTACACATCTGTCCAATACAAGCACTTGCAGGACAGTAAAGTAGTTGCTAGATTGTGCTACTCGGTTTTGCTTCTTAAAAGCTTGCCAGTGCAAGTTATTCCAATTATTCCAACAAAAGTTACCTCGATTGTCTGAGTGTTGTCACTTCGGGAAAAGTATGCATCTGCAATCCCCCGGAACTGATAACGATTTTGAAAAAGTAGTGATCACTAAAACCAGAGCATGCATATCTGTTAAAAGCACAGCTTGCTCTTTCACTTGTGTCAAAGCTGTTGGCACAGAATTCAAAGCACTGGATTGGCAATTCTATCAGGAAGCAAGTGCCACATAAAGCTGTAATAGCTGCTTTCATTAGCTTTTGTTGTCTGAAAAATTCCAAGTGCTTTGGATAACATAAGGTGCCACATATCTATAGAAGCTGTTGGGCAGCAGTGTGACAGCCATATGCTTACATCTATAATATGTGCTTACCCTCATCCTTGACTAAATGTTTTCCTAAAGCAGCTGTGGCAACAGGAGTGAGCTCAAACAATTCCCACACAACTAAAATGCAGCTGAAGGCACTGGGTTCTCTGACAAGGGGACCAAGGCCACAAGTGCCCCAAGTATTCTGCAAAGATTCCTGCCCTAACACTAATAGAGTGTGCTGTGGATTCGTGCACAGTTGCTGATGTAGTTGGAGAAGGATATGGCCAGGCTGGCTCAGCATGGTGCTGAAGCAGGAATCTTGCTTCTGGTGCTGGTGCTAACTCATGTGGGTCACAAGGACTATATTTGCACTGCCCTTGGGTATGATCTGGCTTGTGTTTCTGTGTGCCTGTAGCATGGATCTTCCACAAATTCTTCTGAAATCTCCCTTTTTGCCTCCTCAGACATGGATGAAGTGGTGGATTATGGGAGCATCTGGAAAGGGAATGCAAGCAGAGTTAGGATGAGGCGTGTGTGGCTAACTTTGGCAATGCAGGAAATTCGAACTACCTTGGTTTTGAAATGACAAGCAAAATCATTCCATGCCAGAATGTATGAAGTTTGTTTTATATCCCACCTTACTGGGCTCCATGAATAAAGAACAAAAATCCAGATATCGTATGTTGCCAAACACTGCACTCCTCTTACTCACAACTCCTATTCAAAGTCTGACTAACTATTAGATGTTCCTCTGACAAAGACAAACTTTTCTGACTGGAAACACGAATTCTTTCATTAAGATAGACCTCTGTCCAGTAGCTGAAGCATGATGAAGAGCCTGCCCATTCTTTCGGTCATGTTCCTGTAGCAAGGAGGGCACATGGTGTCAGTAAGCATACAGAGGATTTCCTCTTCAAAACTGAGACTGTTTTGTCCTCCCTTCTCCTTTGGATTTGTTCACTCTTCCTAGGAAATAATTACTGCTCGATTTTTCACTTTTACACACAATGTTTGGCATATCTTGGAGTTTGGAGTTGAGAGAAAGGTTGTTACACCAAATGTTGTCATCTTTCTGTTTTAATACAGTCTACAGGCAGAGTATGGCCTTATGGTAGTGTGGAAGAGTATTATACCAGCACACAGTGTAAAAGCCACTGCTGTTTGTGCCCCATGTCATCCATGGGGACTATTCAGCTGCAGAGGACTCTAGGAGGCAATGCTGTGAGGTCCCCACTTCCCCCCCCCCCCCGAAATATTTCATAGCACATTTGGAATACAAATTTATGCTTTTGAAGTTTGCCCTTTTACAAATGAAATAGATGGGTGGAACCTGTCCAGACAGTTTTTATTGCAGCAGCGCTGCTCCATTATTAATCTCTCTCCAGACATGTCAATTGTTGCCTTTCCAGATAAGATGATGGCCCTGCACATGGTGGGATAAGAAAGAGAATGGTGCACAAATCCAGCTGCCTCTCACTGCTCCCCGTAGTGCCAACAGCTGCAGTGAGCATTTCTGAGGACGAGGAAAGGTACGTTACTGCTATTCCAGCATTGTTTGAGAAGGATCTGGCTTGGGCACTGGGATCCATTTCAGAGCCATAAACCTCAGGGACAGGAAGGCAGATCTCTGCAGTTTGGAATAAAGCATTTTAAGTTCCTGAAAGGGTCTAGTTTAAACATGCCCCTTGCTTCGACATGGCTACTTTAAACATTGTGATCTTCCATAGACAGCTTAGGGCATCCCATTCTGTAAAAGGGAATGGCTCACATTCACCTTTCCTGAGATGCCAGTCTTTCCTTGGGTTTTCTATATGATTGCTATAGAAACCATTTCAGTTTAGCTTACTTGCTTACATCACAGATACAATTACTTCTCACACATCACACAAAAATAGAAGAATTGAAGAGGTATATTTTAATATACTGGCTTGGGAAAAAAAAACCTAAAACACACAGGAAAAAAAAATGCACTGTAAATCTATCTAAAAGCAATTCACAGTAGTAATGCAATGTAATTGTTTTCCAACTATTTGGAGGTTAAACTGAGCCTTTGGCAACCTGATAACTTGAGCAAACAACTCTAAACTAGTCTTAGCCTCCCCCCTTCTTTAAATAAAACTCAACTTGTAATATGGAATGTGAATTGTTTTGACTGTTAAACCATTCCAAACTGAAAACCCACTCATCATAAATGTGTTGAAAGAAGAATATATTTCAATAGTGCGGCAGACTCTTTGAGTACAGTAGAGCAGCAGTCTTCAATCAACTAGACTTTCTTTCCAGAAACAGAAAATGAAAGCCTAAGTGCCATACACATTTTTAAGTGATTTATCTAAATTGAAAGAACTAACTTTTTTGTGACTGATTATAACTGCATATACGAATGGCTGTGGATAACAGGTTTCTTTCACTTTTCAAAATGATATATAACAATGTTCCATGCAGAGACCTTCTATTTACACATCTGTTCAGCACCTGCCCATAATTACTTAGTTCGTTTTTATTATTGGGCTTGTCACCATATTAATGTAGCTGTACATTCAAATTGATTGTAATTGCAAATTTCCTGAAAAAGCTTGGTTTCTGCAAGTATTTAATTAAGCTGATATCCTAAATTAAAAATAATTAGGTAACTGTACTCCACTACAATAACACATACATATCTCCCTCTACATACAAAATGGATATTTCACATAATTCATACAATATGTGGATTAATATTGTATAATTAAAGGTCAGCCTTCAACTAGAAAAGGAGGGATAATTAACTTCAGTATTTAGAAACCCGACATATTTCAATTAAGAAAGCAATTTGTCATAAACTTCATAAATCAAGTTATCAAGGAACATGTTAGCAATGTTTTTAATAAATAGAGATGGTGAAAGTAAGCATATTCCTTTTTCTGGCATAATTTTACTTGAGTAAATGGTTTATTTAGAAAGCCTTCCATTTCTGGGTAATGAGGTCACATCTAGTATATCTCCAGAGCTACCAATGTTTATTTCCATCTGCTGGCTCTTTGGGTATAGATGGTACCCTCTGGTGAGCTCTTCTCTCTGGCACACAAAAAAGCCCATGATGCTGCACTTGAAGCCTTCCTTGGGTTTAGGATGAATCAGGAGAGGTCCCAAACCAAGAACCAGAACAGCTCCACTCCCACCAGTGTGTTGTGGGAAGCTGGAGCACATGCTGGCCTTGCTTTCTCCAGTGGGTCTGGTCCTGGTGGTAAAGACATCACAGACATCAGCAATCTGGACACAGCTTCTACATTCCTGAGTGATTGCTAAGGCAGAACTCTGGTGGATTGGCACAATGACATAAAACTACATGTCAAGAATTTCCTCTCATGGGAGAACAGTGACATTTCTAGAGTTTCTTGTTGAAAGTGTAACCAAAAATCCTGGAGTACTCTACCTGAGGGACAGTCAAGTATTGTCACTGTAAAGGCTTCTGGAACTGTAGTCCAGAATATGCTCCCCAGAAACCCAAATCTGCCTTTTCCCTGTTCTTCTGTGGGGCTGTGTGAGCCCATGGAGTTTGCTGGAGCCCAGGAAGGAAAAGAAACATAGGTGAACTGACCGAAAAATATTCAAGTTTTGGTCAGATGCCTGCTGGACTGCTTTCAACAGAATCATCAAATTCACAACTTCTCTACAGAACATTTAGTTTCCACGAGCAAGCCTTTGTTCTTGGAAGGTATCCAAAATGTTTGCTCTAACACTGCTCCTGCTTATCTTGAAGCAAACTGTAGGATCTGTATTCCACAATGGCTGAGTTAATCCATTCAGAAACACTAATGCCAATGAATATATATCCACTGAACAGCAGAGCTATGATCTGGAATTTGAACTCTCATAATTCAAAGAAAATGTGAAACAGGCTTTTGATTTGATCCCTGTCACTGTAAGAACTGAAAATGAAATACTGTTCCCAGCTCTGATCCAAACCGTTCAAAGTCCAGTGGTTGCTCTTAGAATTTGATATGAACTCTTTGTAAAATTTTGTCAGCAGTAAATGTGTTCAGATTTTTTGTGTGTGAGGTTGGGATATATAGCAGTAGGTAATTATGTTCCCTATGCAGTACACATCCTGAATCTCAGCTTTGACCTCAGTCTGGCTTTCTGAGAAGGCAACTGATATTACAATCAGAAGAAAAACAGTAGCAAATGTTATCTAAATGATCACTGTTCCATCTGAAAGGAAATGGCTGCAGAAATTTCTGTCTCCTGCCATTTCTTGCCTCAATTCTTTGAGTGCATTCATAGAAAAGTTTCACTGAAATTGAAGGGCATCCATATATGATGACAAGTTCATGCTGAAGTGTCCAGCCACATTTCCAGAGTATTGCTGATGGGTTGTTACAGTGAGGGACAAAATAAAGGGAAACATGAGAAGAGGGTTGGCTTTCCAGCTTGGAAGACCATCTTCATCATTGGCTCTCTTCAGTGTTTCTCCATGTGCAACATCAAGTTGAAAAGGAAGAGCAGAAACATTTCTTGGTCTTGCAGTTTCCTGTCTTCTCTAACTCTGTTACTTACTTCACATAAGATGAACATTGCTTTGGGGTCCTAATCCTAAAACAAGGTCCTAAGGCTCTGAAAGCCTTAGACTGTGTCTCCAGCTTTCTTTGCTTACCTTACCTTTCTGAACATACATTTCTCCATTTCCCATCAGGGTTCTTGTTGGGTAAAACTGGCCTTATTGAGAAAGGGAAGGGAAGGGAAATATATAATTTACTTTTCCATAGAACTATTTTCTGTTAAATTTTCTCATTTTGTTAAAAAATTACCAACTTGGATTAGTAGGTGATGTTTTCTTTTTCTGGGAGGTGCATCTGAAACATGGGTGTCCTGAAATTAAATCAAATGGGAATTGCTGCACGTTCAGGGATGATATTTGTTCTGGCATTCTCTGTTGTCCACATATTCACATTAGGCTAATTTTTCCTATTTCTGCATTGCCATATACTTGGCAGGCACAGCAAAATAAACAGTAGCATAGTTAATCAGTCCAATCTTGTTGGAAAGAGACTGAAAGGAGACCTTCGTTGTTGTGGAAACCTAGTATGGACAGAAAACTCCAGACCTCTCTTTGCCAACAAGAATTGGTTGGAAATTGAGTGGATTGGGAAATAATAGCTATAAATACACTTATGAATTACTCACTCACTCTCACAAAACATTTTTATTAACGTCCAAAATTAAAAAGTGTTAGAAGTTCAAGCACAAGCTTAAAATGAAGGATATGATTAAATGCATATTCTCTTTGGGAGGTATTAATAAAAGTCTGCTTTTTCACTGTTGTGCCTGTTACACTGCCAGGGGAGCTTATACTCTAAACCAAAAGGACAGAGGGCTTTCTGTAAGGCAAGAGGTTTACTTCACCTTTATCTACAGTAAATTTAGATCATGGAGATATAAGATGGCTTCCTCCTGCAGATGGAAATAATGGATCTGCTTCTTATCTGCCATTCCAAGTTCATGCAATTGAGGACAACAGATCATTTCTCTTACAGCTTTTTCCTTCCTCTCAGTGCTGCCAGAAAAGTGTGATAACTCATTGTGACCTATACTTCAGGCTGCTATCAGATCAGCCAAACACAGATCAGGTGATTCCAAATACTGCAAGGTAATGCAATGTCCTACAGAATGTATAGCTCTATGTCTGTGGGAAGTAAATATTTGTCTGAGTAGAAGTGATCTTGAAGTAGACCCTAACTTGTAAGCATGGCTCAGCCTCTCTTTCTCACGAGCCACATCAGCTGGATCCTGTTCAAGGACTTTTGAATAGTGGGGAATTGTGTAAGTTTGCATTTCTACATGGTAAACTTCTTCTCTAAGATCTGCCTAAGAGATAGGAAAGTTCTCAGCATCTGAGACAAGGGCACTCAGTGCTTCTATAGCATTAAAAACAACTTCACCCAAAGGACATGTCATTCCCATACAGCACTTTCAACCAGGAAAAGGTTTTGCCTCACTGCCCATGTCAGGTGTTCAGTCCCAACCACACTTTTGTACCTCTGAGCCTCTGCCCCAGACTTGGCTGGGGAAGGATTCTGCCAAGGAGCAGAGCTGCAATTGCTTTCCCTTCTCCCTGATCCAGGTGGCGGAAAAAGATGAGGTAACAGACCGGGCTCTAGGTCTTTTCATCTCCTCTCTCTCTTTTCATCTCCTCTCTTTCTCTTCCTCTGTTGGCCAGGTGTTACTGAAAGGGAGGTGAGGGGGAAATGCCCTGGAGCTCAGCCCTGGTCAGCAAAGGGGAGGGAAGTGCTCTGAGTGGGATTTCCATTGCAGAAAGCATGCTGCTGGGTAGCTGGGGGGGTGGGGAGGGGGCTACCCCACAAGACTCAGGTAAGGGACAAGTACACAGCCAGGAGCAGCCACCTCCCCGTAACCCCCTCCACATACATATCCCTCATGGTTGCTCTGAAAAGAAATTTAAAGGGCTACTCTGGACAATCCAGAGACTGTTCAGCTCAGCCTTGTGGAGGTAGCATTGTTCCAGTTCACCGCAGCTTCAGGCAGAAAAGTCTTGTCCCTTTAAAATGACAGCCTAACGTGGACGTGATTTAAGCTGCAGGAAACAGTATCTCCCTACAACGTTTCATGCAGAAGAACACATTGTGAGTGATTAGAACAAATGCATCATTTTAAGGATCCACTCTCACCCCACATCACTGATAGAAACTGTATCTTTCAGGAATGTCCCACATGTTTGCCATTGGACACGACCAGTGGTTTGTCCGGCTATGGTGAGAACACCAAATGCATGGAGAGCTCCTCTGTGTTGATGAGCATGATCCTGCTTAGTCCAAAGCCAAGGCCATGGAGCACAAATACTGCACTATCACCTTCACTCTTCCCAAGCACTGTGGGCAGCAAATCTGGATGCAGAGCTACAAGAGCCAGCTCAGAGATTTCCATGGTTTGCCCATGGCCCCAGAAACACACTTTGGTTCACGGGGCCATACTCATTGATTTGGAGGGCTTCCTGCACCAGCTGTTTCCAGGTGCCAGTGACACTGATTTAGTGCCCTTTTGTGTCATTCTCCCAGCACTGAGGATCTGACACCACCAATATTTCTTAAATGGCACAATGCAACATACTGAGAGACAAGGGGAAATTTGCCTGTGTCACTGTTTGATAAATAGCTATCTTATTGATAGAAGAACTTGCCAATACACTACAGATTCCACCAGTGTTCAAATCTGGGGCAGAGGAGCATGAGAGGGACATGTGTTGGATTGAAAATATAAACCCTTAGACATGAAGAGGGGGAGGATGTGGGGCTAGATATCTGTGACATCTTGGTCAGTCTTGGCAAGAAATCTTTCCCATTTCTGTACTTTTACTGTACTCAAAATCCAGTGAGAACCTAATTAAAATTAATGGAGAAATAAAATATTGGGGGAAAGCAGGGCAATGTAAAAATAGAAACTCTTACAAGAAAATATTAGGTCTCCATGAACTCTCTTAAAATGCATTTTTCTCAAATTAACATATCAAAATACTGCACTGGGACTTTCAAAAGTCTTTAGAGTGTAATATATTTAAAAGACTATGGCAATGTTATAAAATAATTAATCTTATTTGACTTTTACCTCTCTGCAGAGCTGGAATCAGTAGCCAATACATAATCAGCTTCCCCATTCATCTCTTTACCCCAACAGTTTCTGAAACAGGAAACCACCTGGCCAATGTTCAGAGGACGTGATGATGGAGCAGAGGTCCTAAGTGCTTCAGTACCCACAAAAATCACTTTCCAAAGCTGTCCCACTCGCTGTGTTCATGCAGTTTAGTGCAGAGTGGGCAGTAGGAGCTGAAAGAATTTTTTCCATGTGGGATATATCACACTCTGTGGCAAATGTGCTTAAAACCTGATTGTGCAATATGGCTCTAGTTGTCTTCTAATTCCACCCTAACTTGTGATACCATTAAGAAGGGGGAAAAGAAAAAAAAAAAATAGAAAAGAAAGCTAAGCAGTTTTTTAGAAATAATGTTTCAGACTCTGCTATGCACTCATCATAAATACATCATTATGTGATGGAGTCACTACTGGACAAGGTAAATTGGAGTGCATTAACCGTGTTTTTCTATGGCTTAGCTTGTGCCTTTTTTCTTTTCCAATGTTTGTTTAGAAGATAATTGCAACCACTTGACACATTTGTACCCTTGAGTTATTGATACAGGTTTTTAAGCCATAGGAACATAGTTGAGATCAGCAAATATTTAGTGAGATTCCTGTCAGAGAGGATTTTAAGCAAAAAGCTCATAGAAACTTTGTTGCTTTATATTGGTCTAAAATCTTTACAAAAATAGATGTTTAATTAATGAAATCTGTACAACCCATGGACAAGTGAGCAATGAACTGTCATTAAATTGCCCCTAGCAGATGGATGGAAAAGAAGTCCTGTCATGTTATTGCAAGAGTGTGTTGAGCACCCCAAGAGCATGAAAGAAGCTAATAGTTCCTATCCCAATACACCTCATGAGTCTAACTTAACTATTTATCTCCTCTGGAGTCACCTGGAGTGCCTGATGCCATCATGAGCTCCTATATGCTATAGATGCAACCCAGACCATGGGTAGCTGTCTTAGACACACCACTACTCTTGCTAGGATTCTGGTGCTCCCCAGATTCCACCACACAGATCTTTTTTTCTCTTCATGACAGGCTGGGGACACAATTGTGAAGAGTGCAGTGAAAGGCTTCATAAACTTCAGCTATCTGTTGCAATAAAGACAAAACAATGACCTCATTTTACCTGATTCAATGAAGATTAACACTTCATCAAAATATTTGCTGGAAGCTTGTGAATTCGTATAATTAACCATGTTTTGAAGATAACTGAAATGCATCTGTAAACTACTTAGAAACACTTCTGCATTTACATGAAGCAATCTCTGAAAAGCTACAAATTGATAGCTATAGTTATGAACTTTGATTCCAAGTGAAAAACTATTTCAATCTTTTAAGTCACTGAGGCATAGACAAATAGTGGAATGGATAACTTATTTATTTCTTAATCCAGAGAGATCTCAGAGATCATTCAAGATATTAGTTTTTGGAGCTGAATCATGGGCAAATAGACGGACAGCTGTGCCACGCCTGGTGCCAGCAAAAAATCCCTCTATGTCCCACCCAGCACATCTCAGACTTAAACCTGAAGTGTGTCTTTACACGTGAGAAAGTTCTGAGGCTGCTTTGGGCCAGACTGCCCATCTCTGTCAGACTGGGGGTCTGGGACATGCTCTTCAGCAGGTGCAGGATCTGCTGCCATCAAACCAGGACACCATTAGAACAGATAGGTGATGCCATTTGTCTGAAGATAAAATTCACCTGGAGTACAAGGTTTGTTTACCATATATGCTGTCAAAGTATGTGTGCACGGACCTTTGAATGAATAGACTTTTAGCCAAAACCCAGGCTTAAAGCAGCTGGGCAATTTGAAAGACAGCTTAGAACTAAATATCTATTATACATTTTTGAGTATTGTTAGCTTGGTGCCATGAAGGTTTGTGAAGCTGATGCAAGACAAAAGGGCCCTGCAGTGCTAACTATTTCCAGAATCCCAGCAAAACTAACTTTGCTGCTGTCATGTTTCTGTACATGCGTTATTCCCAACATGGTTTGTTCTGCAGCCCACAAGTCTTGCTGGCACTTTGAAATGTTATTTGGAAAAGAAATGCCAGACCTGGCAAGGTGGTGATATAATGCACTAATAAGCAAATTCTGAGCAATGTTCAATAGGAAGCATTTTTTATTTTATGAAGAATTCTTACTTAATATATTTTTTCTTAAAAGCAGTGACACTATGTCACCCATAATAAATTATTCTTGGGCTCATTAATGTCTTTTATCCATTTCTGTTTCTGAATTACGGAAACAAGTTTTGGAGTTCAGTGGGAGACAGATGAATGCACCAGCATTCTGCTGTGAACCCAGAGTATTTTGTTAAACTCCTTACACTACTTCCAAAAATGTTAGAAATACTTTCATGGCAACGGACTACAAGGGGCTGTCTTTTTCTATAAAATTCTAAACACACACACACACACACACACACACACATATTTTCCCTTCTGATTTTCTCTGCATGTGTCAAAGTTAGGCAGGAATTCTAAAGCACTTAATACTTGCTGATATAGAAATGACTGCCAAATGAATGGTTTACACTGGAATATCTCATTATTTATATAAGTATGTTACAGTACGGACATTTAATTTAGTTCTCATTCCAAACCCATGACAAGTCACTTTGACACCTTTAAGAAATGTTTCACATATGGTAAGATAGAGCACTCAAAACTGTAAAAGAAAAAAAAAATAGATGACTCAAATTAAAACAGAGATTTTTAAACAATCAAAGGAAATACTTCATGCTTGTAATAACACATCTCAGCCATTTACTGTTTAATAATTTTAATGATGAATTAACATTTCTGGGGAACAAGGATAGTACAGTAGTTCTGGGGCCTGGCTATTTTCACTTCCAAAAGATGCAGTGCAAAATTTCACAGGCATTAATGGAAATGTCTTTTTGAGTATGAGAAGCGAAAACTTTCATGGAAGGTTCTGATTTGTTGTGGTGCTGCTGTAGATCTGAGCATGAGAGAATTCAGGCACCAAGCCCAGGTACTGAGACAGCCAGGCAGGGATTTGAAACTGCACCTGCACTCCCTGTGCCTGCCTGTTACCATCTTGTAGCCTTTCACTTTACAAATAAAATAGTCATGTTTATCCCCTGCTCTGTGAAAAATACCATTTTAGCTGAAACACATTTCTGCCATAAAACTAAATCAGACTACTTGTGTAATGGAGCTGGATGGAAAGTAGCACCAAAGCTTGATTTACCATGCAAGCTAAGTGGGGAAGGGTTTGGCTTCAAAGCTGACAATTTATGCAGAGCACTTTCTCTATGAAGTGTGAGTTTGAGCCACGAAGTCTGGCTTTGGAATGGCAACTCTCTGGGTACTACCCAGATTAGGAAGCTCTTCCTCAGCAAGGTGAGCAGCCCATTTGCCAGATCCCCCACAGCACGGAGCACACACCAGTGCAATTGGCTGTGAGGGCTAATAGGTATTTCTAGATAGTTCTAGTATTTCTGTCTAGAAATACTTAATGTATAATAAATAAGACAGCAAGAAATTACCACTGAGACAAAGACCTAAAAAGCGTGAAACACAAAGTGTTTAGTGTGTCTTTTGTTTACATTTTTATGAAATAAATATTTGACAACTCTTTTGAAGAGCAAAGGCTTTTAGCCAACCTGGATGACATTACCCAGTGTTACCAAAACAATGCTAAAATATTCTCACCTGTAACTTCTGAACCCTTTTAAAATTAATTTTATTCTTTTTTTCTGCTGATCTGGATCTCCCCTAACTCACATGTGCTCACTCTCCAGCCCCATCTTCACCCCTCCATTATCACAATGAGCCGCTCCCTTGACACTAACTAAAACGACCAATATTTTCTTCCAAGAGCATCTACGAGAGAGGAGGGGAAAGACAATATCTGAATGTTTTTCCTAGGGATTTTTGTATTTTCCTCTTGAGAATATATTCTGTGTCCTTGAGAGACATGGATGCACCCCTTGCTGTCCCTAACCCTTCCCTTTGGAGAAGCAGCCACCACCCTAGCCATCTAGGAAGTCTCCTGCAGCACACCACAACATTTTGCAGCCATGAGACCCACTGGAGTACATGGGAATATCTCCAGGAATATCTCTAGCCTATGGGATCAGCTAGCCCAGGCACTATATTTTAAGGTAATCTAGAATCTGTAATAAGGGGAGTCACATTTTTTCCAAGGAGGCTCATGTGTACCCCAAGCAGTTAGTTTCTTATAAGGCTGATACTGTAATAGAGTACAAGTATGTTCATGCTAAATGGAAAATGAAAGGGGACTACCCGACGTTTAATGAAACAAAACACAAGTGAGTCAGTCTTTAAATCTTTCACCAGATAATTTCTCTCTTAAAATGTGCTCTTTCTATCCACTAATTTGACAGTGTGTTCTTTTAAATGTAGGTATTTGATCAATGTCCCTGGGTAAGTCCATCTGGCTGATGAAACAAAACAGAAGTATCTAACGACAACATCTGGCACAGGTACAAACACAATCAGTATTCTCCAATTAATTTTGAGATTGCATGCAAAGTACCCTGAAACAAAAACACACTACAGTTCTTCTATTTTTTGATGTTGAAAGATTTTTAAAAGTGTAATCCACATGAAGCTTCTGCATTTCACCAGCCAAGGCTGACTGAAAAGTGTGTATTTTCAGAGAGCAACAGCACTGTTCGTTGTTATTGCTAACTTTGTGCAACTATGTAGGGATTGGAGTTTTTTTTTCACTGATCCTTTTGGAATTCCTGTAAGTGCTTTGCCAAATCCTATGTAATGCTTAATTCATACAGCTTTCCTTTTCTCCTGTTTCTAAAGTGAAGTCATTAAGCTAAAACCTGAAATGGAAATTCATGCATCCACCTAGAAGGCTGAAGAATAAACCACAAAACAGACCTGAACAAAGTTAAAACTGTACATTTGAGGAATGCTGGGGTTATTCTGAATGTTTCCAAATCAGGCACAGTGTTTCTAGTACTTACAACTGGATCTGTGTGCTATTTTTAGAGTGGTTAATGATATGTGTTTTAAGTATTTATTCAATCACAAACAATAATAATGAAATTTGTTCCCATTAGTTCCACCAAATGGATAAAACCAGTAGTAATTTCTATGCCTGGAAGATTCCTACTGGGTAAGATTATGAAAAATCTTCTTGCAAGTAGCACTTTCAGAATACAGAATGTGTGTCAATTATTTTTACTTGGTTACTCTATTTTCAACACAAAGACTTCTAGTAGTTAGTCAGGTAGACTGGTTAATCTCTAATCCCTACTATCCAAAAAGTCACATCATCTACCTCTAGTGTCTGTCACAGTCCCTTCTACTGTCCAGCTAGGAGGAAAAAAATCTGGTGAACTTCTACATATAGCTCTAGATTCAGTCAAGAGTGAAAAAGAGATAAACATATTCAGAGGTTTCTTTTTAGGCTTACATCAGCAGAGGCTCTGATGTTATTAGGGAGTGTCTAACTTAGACTGAACAGTGTTTTTGCTTGCTCTAGTATATCAGAGAGAGCAAGACCACAGTCCTGTGTAAATGTGCTAGGGAATGTAGAAACACTGAATTAGACACGTGTTTCACTTTCTTTGTGCCTGAATCAGCCTTGTCAAGAGCTTCTTTAGAGACATAATAGTGCAATCTGTCATTCACAGAAAAGAACACATGGAGTGTAAAATGCCCTGACTGGGATTTATCAAGAGCAGCTTCTATAACCTGCTACATTGTAAAAATGTTCACATTTTAGCATGCCAACAGAGCTTCAGCACTGATGCCTCCAACAAATAGGAAGCACATGCCATATTAAGCTTATTTCCTCTCAAATCCACAGATCAGTTTTAGAGGATCCACATGAAGAGAAAACCCAGCCACCAACTGCCCAGGTTAAAGAAGCAAGGCCTTTTCTTGTGTGACTGAAGTGGGGAGTCACATACAGCAAATGGACTTGGCAAGTTTGCCTTTTTGTTTCTGGGCTTGAAGATCCATCAGAAGATAGCCAGAAAGTGCTGTGATCAGTCAATGACCATCTGTCCATGAAAAGTACGCAGTGTCAGAATGAGGGCAGAAATGAGAAATTTCATGGACAAGGTTGTTCAGCCTTTCTCAAAAAAGACACTTCAGGTAACTGAGTTGGGTCTCTGAATCAGAGACAGATGAAACAGCACTAACAGCATGCTGAATAGCCACATCATTAGAATGAAATAAACCTGCCTTGAACTCCAGAGTTTAGATTGGATTTAAAATCCTGCAACATTTCTTGGTTTTTACTCTAATCTATAAATTCAGACTAAACTATATTTTTATACATCCAAAATGGTGAATCTTCTCAATACAAAATTAATATCTGAGTCCCTTTCTACAAGGAACTCAAAACACAGACACAAAAGGAATGGAGAAAACCAGTTCCCATTGGCTGCCATTCGATTTTTGGGTGGTTCTACCATTTTTGGGGGCATACTATTTCTACAGGCAGAAGAGGAACTCACCCTTCTGATGCAGGTGAGCATGAAAGTTTAGTACTTTGCATTTAGGAAGCGATAAATAGCCCTGTATAAGCCATAAATTTTAGCTAATGAGAATCTACTCACTCGTTATCTTTCATAAACTGACACTAGATTAATGTAATGCATGGCAATAGAGAACATTAAGAGAAGAACAAAAAACTCCTGTGCAAGTTTCAAATGTATATTGCAATATATATTGTTTCCTGATGATTTTTCTTCCTCTTCACTGGCCTTCTAGCTCAAGTCGGTATGTCAATGAAGATATTATAGAAAAATCTATTCAGTACTGGCTCACTTCTACACCAAACTTTTCAACAGAAATGGTGGAAATGAAAGAATTTAATTTATACATCAGTAAAGAGCATACTCTGTTTGCTGGCTTCAAATGGTCAGTAGCTCCACCACAACAGTATGTGCTTGTCAACACTACTGCATATTTCATCATTTGTGAAAGAAATATATCTGATTAGAAATAGATTGAAATAGAAAGAAAGAGATATTCAGAACACTTTGTTTCATCAAACTTCCCACTGATTTAATGAGAGGATAAGGGAAGGTTCACACCATATGTATAAAAATATTAAGTCTGGATACACAGGCATGTGTGCATGTGTGTGTACATTATATATGTACATGTACAACATATACAGCCACGCAGAGAGAAACCTTTCCTTTATTTTCCTAGCTAACTAGTTACTGAATAAAACAGAAGTTTGTAAACTGTGAAGGCTTGAACTTCTGCAAGAATTTACCCTGGTTTTCAGTTCTGAGGTTTATCTGATTTTGACACCCTGTGGCTCCTCAAATTTAGAATAGTCCCTTCTAATTTACTGGGGATATAAGGTGTATCAAGCTGAACAAGACACAGGTCTTCTCAGGTATGGGTATTTTCTCTCTATTTGCACTCTTTCCTATTTTTGTTATGAATCTAAATTCATACTCTAAATGGTCAAATCAAGTACTGCTGGATTTTAGCATAGCAAATACTGGACAGTCTTTCTCAAAAAGTACTACCCAACATACAAACTTTTTATTAATGATTATTACTAAATAGAATGGGTTTTTTGTAAAGTTTATCATTAAAAGATAGGATTACTCAAGTTCTAACTTCTAATGGGAGTTTGAAGGGCAAGGGTTGACCTTAGGAAGTAAGGTCATATGGTTCCTTTGGCTTGTTTACATGAAATGGGAAGGTTCTGCTGATTATTACAGAAATCTGCACTCTCCTTTTTGTATGTTAGTGGAAAGTTTTTAGAAGGAAATATTGAGAGTTCTGCACCTAAAACAGATATCATAAAACTATACATTCTTGGCAGACTAGTTAGACACATTTAACTTATGTGTGCCTAATCTGTATTTTTACAGGATTTCTCTATCCAACAGTTCTGCTAGCTATACATTAATTCCATGCAGAAACACACACATCTGGGTGTTAACATTTGTACCAGATTTGATTGGTTGCATATTTGCCTGTGAATTTTCAGATGTGGGCAAAGAAGATATTATTTCTTGGGGACTATATAAGGGAATAGTTTAAGTCTTCACATGACATCATATTATTCAGCATCAGATTATCAACCTGCATCAGCACACAGGACACAGTAACTAGTTGTTCATTTAATAAATGTCAGGAAACATGTCTGCTTCATCAAATTCTGCATATCTTGATCATTTAAACTTTGCAGCTTCTATAGTACTTAGAAAAGTGCCCTTTATGCTCAAAATGATTGAGCAAGATTCACATTATGGGTCTCCAGAGATCAAATAAGAAAAATAAACACTTACATGGACTTAATTAATGAAGGTTGCATAATATCAACAATATCTCAACACCTTCAGAGTCTTGAAAGACTAGCACAAAGGAAATACACACCAGGAACAAGATCTTGCACTGCTTAGCTACTTTTAGTGTACTCTAAGAGACATAACCAGAGACATAAATATTCATCTTCTTATCCTCAAGGAATAGAATCCATTTAAGAGCCATATTTTTATAATAATTAATAATAATGTGACTTCTCTTCCTAAAATGCTTGCCTGACACTGAAGAAAAAAAAGTTTATACATTTTGCAGAAACAGTTCCTCCTTGTGACAGTGTCAGTCCCATAATACTGCCAAGATCTGTGCCATCCTAGCCTGTCTGCCACTCTGTGTGCCAGATGCCTAATTGGTAGACACCTGAGAGAGGTTCATCAACACAATTTCAAACTTCTACTTTCATAAACCTCCTTCTACTTCTTATCTCATGGCAAAGCCTCTTCCTCCCCCCCACTCATTCAACTGCTTCCAACTCTCCAATAATTCTCTCACCTGGCTGAAGACTTCATCTTATTTAAGGCCAGAGGTCACTGCGGTCACCCTGGGCCAGCATCCAGCAATCCCTGGATCATTTGTGATGCCTACACCCTCCACTGGGATGTTGCTGGGACCATGCTTGGACTTTTCAGTTTTCATTCTTTGCTCATTCTTTTTGGCCTGATCCTTTTAATTAATGGCCTCACCTTTGTCCTCTATATTCGAATGTCTCAAAGAACAGTTTAATCAGATTAAGAAAACCATCTTCAGGCACATCCCTCTCCTTGATGTATTCATACCACTCATTCACCCCTGCCAGCCACAAATCTGGCATCCAGTGTGGCGCTGAGAACATTTCCTTCCCTTATGTGCATTAATCATGCTCGTTACCTTACCGCTTTCACGTTATAATTCACACAACTCACCCAGTTACACTTCTTTATTTCTTCTCTTCTTGGAAGCTGAAGCTCACTTCATGATCACCGTAAGGCCCAGTTCTCAGACCTCTTCAGTGTATACCAAATGCTGCTGATAACCTCCTTTCACTTAAAAATAAACAGGAACATATCACACTCAACCACTACTGTATTTGTTTCGGGATGCTGATTTAATTAATAAAAATAAGAGAGAGAGAGAGAAATCATCTTGTTCTCTAAAATTCTTCCTAGACTTTGTCCAGCTTGTTTCAGATTTTGTTCATTTCTTCCACCGCTTGTCTTATATGATTGAAGTGAAAGAGTTCAAAATTAAGGTAATTTTTGCCAGGCTATATCACTCTGATGTGGTTATCTTTCTGTTAAAAAAAAAAAAAAGTTTTAGATGTAAATAAATTACTATCCATTTTTCCATTAATTAAAATTAAAGAAATGTTAATTAAAACAGCCAGACTACATAAGTACACATAAATTCCTCTGTGTATCTGTCTGTGTGTGTATTTACACACTTTAAAGAGTAATTTCCTTATTGTTTTCTGCCCATGGCAGGTAGCAGACATAGAAAAATTGTAGTTGCACAAGAACCCCACGCTTTGCAGCTCGGTGTCACTCAGTGAAATATTCAGCCCTATGCCTAGTATCAGCTTCTTCAGCAAGCTATGGTGTGAATGAAACAGCTAAAAATTACTGCAGCAGTGACTAAACTCTGTTAGAAGAATGAAGAATTTCTGAGTCTCAAGACAGTGCGAAGTTTAGTCCCATTTTGCAAAGGTGTTTGAACTATGTCTCTATTGCTAAATGAAATAGGGCTGAGAATCCTTCTCTTCCTGAGGCTTAGTGGCATTTGTCACTAGTTCTTTGGGTCTTTTTGTGCCTCTGGGTTTCAAAAAAAAAACCAGCTCTTTCTTGTGAGGTTCTATTTCTGAGTATCAGAGATAATATAAGGGAATGTATTGTAAATTGTTCAAGTGATATTTTCATAATGGGAAGCCAAAGGAGGGAGCGGACTGAGAGCATGGAAGGGACAGCAGAAGCTTCTGGAAGAGCGTTAGGGAACTAGAATAGTGCAGGACAGAGGGAGCCAAACCAGGTGCCATCTGGTACAATCAAAGTTGTGCATGATTGCATGGTAGCAGGCAAATGGTGTGCTTAGCTCATGCCCTCTCCTTGCACTGTGTAGCATCAATGTTTGCTGCCATCAGCATCTGCTTCCAGGGGAGATTTTGTGCCCTTATGCACCTTGTGCACACGTGACTTGGCTGTTGGAGGAAATATGATGTGGGTATGGTAACCCAGCAGCAGATTATTTCTTAACCAGTGCAGTATACAATCTCAGTCCTGCCTGCTGAAGTGATTTAACTGACTGAAACCAATTCAGTGTTCACTGGGTTGGCCTTTTCTGTATCTTAAATAAGCAACAAAGTCAAACTTAGTCTAGTAATAAAGTCCTTGTTTATATGGAGAGTAAAACTGATTTAAAAAAGAAAAAAAGGAATGAAAAGGGATACCAGGTTTTTCTCTGGGATGTAAAAGGTCCCCAGCGTATTTGAGCTGATTCAAGAACCTATGAAATAGAGTGGAGGAGACATCAAAGGACAGAGTCAGAATTAACTCAGCAAAAAGGAGGTTGAAACAATCCATAGAGGAATATACAGAACATTGTCACACGTTCAGAAGAAGCAAATTTTCCACAAGAAAGTTGATCAGTTTTAAACTGTTATATAAACCATCTAGTTTTCCACAAAGCTGTTTTGTAGTTTTGATCTGTACACAAAAACTTCTCAGAAAAATTGCAAGACATGACAAGCAACTAAATTGCACTTCCTAATTTCTGCAAATAAGGCAATTTACTTATTCATTACAAAAGCTGAAAGCATTCTGAAACGCTATGAAGTTTCCCTTACAACAAATAATTGCTTTAGTTTTAGTTGATACTCTCTGGTTTGTTTTATTTTTTTTCCAATGGCAAATCACAGCAATTATCCAAAAAAAAAAAAAATTCCCAAACTGAACAAACTGCAACTAAATCAATCAGTATTTGACATTAATATCTGTGTGTTACTTGCTAACACTACATTGCATTTCAGCTTGCCTTAACCTTGCAGAATTTAAAATAAGGATATGTTTATGAACATATTAAATAGCACAGACCGTGGAAGATCTTACACAAGCTCTTTCTACAGTGAAGGGGGAAAAAAATCTATATATCTGTGTATAGTGCTTTGTCCCTAAATCTTGGCAAGCATACCTGCGTCTGGGGTTTTAGAGACTTCTCTTCCTTCCCTTGCCATGGATGCAGAAGGAGAAGGGACCCCCAAAATGCTCTTGCATCATTATGCACCAGGAAGGGGACATGAATTCTGCTCGCTTGCAGGTAGGCAGGATAGTTGGTGGCTGCTGCTAAGGTAAAGGATTCATTGTCACGGCGATGACATCTTTGAATCACCTTTGACAGACTGTGGAAGACTTTACCAGGCTTAACCTGTCTGGAAGACTAAAGGATGTTAAGGACGAGCCTTATTTCCTCTCAGCATCCATCGGAGCTGAGTATTAGAGCCCTCTAGTGAGGTTTCTCGGAGT
This sequence comes from Rhabdornis inornatus, assembly GCA_013397075.1. NCBI lineage: Eukaryota > Metazoa > Chordata > Aves > Passeriformes > Rhabdornithidae > Rhabdornis > Rhabdornis inornatus. The sequence goes on along the minus strand of VWZS01001838.1, from coordinate 61,224 downwards.
GGATCCCCGCCTGCAGCCCGTGGGGAGGAAGGAGTCTCCTTCCTTCCTCGGGGAGAACCGAAATTCCCTTTTGTGCTGCAGGACACGGCCGGCGGTTCGCTCCCTTCAGGGAAAAGCCCCGCGGGAGCGTGCGTTCACCTGCGCCGCCCCACCTGAGCGCCCCGGAGATGCCGGCGGTGCCCCCGGCCCGGGACCCCCGGGCGCTGCTCCGGGCCCGGGACCCCCGGGCGCTGCTCGTGCTGCTGCACGAAGGGTGCCTGGGCTCGGGGGATAGCGCACACACAGCAGCAGCGCTGCGGCCGAGCCCCCCGAGCTCTCTGCTGCCTGGGGAGGGAAGGCAGGAGGGAAGAGAGGGCAGCTTCTTCCTGAAAATACCTCCCGGTCAAATTCCCGTGAGCCAGGGATGGAGATGGTAACAAAAATGCCTTGAATCGGTAGGAGCAGTGAACAATCTTCGTGCGTTCCTCATCATCTTGGAATAATCAGTGGAATTAACTGAGGTCGAGGAAACAGGCTCTTGGGTTAGTTGTGGGAGGCTGTGAGAATAGGGGGCAGCCATTAAAAGAAACATGATCGCTATTCATCAACTCGGAAGAGGGGAAAGGAGGAGGGAAAAAAAGAGACCTTCGTGGCTGGAGCTCATACCAACCTGGTCTATCTCTGATCAAGAAGATCCCTGGAAACAAGAAGTTTACAAATATTGTCAAATTGATGCTTGTAGAGTGATTTAGGTTGTCAATCCCGCAGAAGCCCACCAGAAGTTTAGATTCAATACCCTGCATTTCTGGCTAGTTATTGCCAATCCCCTAAGGCAGAAAGCGCTCTCTCTCTCTTTATTTTAACCATATGTGCCTTTTGTTGTTGTTGTTGTCTTGTCTGTTAGCTGTACGCTGTGTGCCGAGAGAGTCCCCTTGTGCCGCGGAGCATCTGAGGCGGTCCCCGCAGCCGGGAGTGGGGCGGGGGCTGGGTGGGCACCGGCCCGGGCCCCCCTTCTGTTCCCTCCCGTCCTCCCCCCAGCCGTCTATGGACTCCGCGGGGTCTGTGGGAACACCCCAAATAAATATCCATGCTGGGGGGGAACGGCCGGGAAGGGTGCTGATGGCAGAACTGGGTGAAAACTCTCAGCCCCTCGCCCGAGATTGAGAAAGGATAATACAGAAGTAATCAGGACGGGCCGCATTAATCGGCTGGGGGGGCTATCGTGTTTCGTGGGGAGCTCAGGAGGTTACAGCGCCTTGAGCTGGGGACATAGTGCCGCCCCCGGAGTCCCATTTCACCGGGGGGTGGCCGGGGGACGGGGGCGGGAAGGTTCACCGAGGCCGGCTCAGTCACGTCCCATCAGGCCCCATCTCCTGATTAATGCATCTCTTTCGAAGATGTTACTCGAGCATCTCAGGTCCAGCCGGCGGGGAAGCGGCTCCGTGCGGAGAGGAGCGGCGGAGCTGCGGGCGCGGGGCGGCTCCGTGGGGCAGAGGCTCTGTGGGGCAGAGTCCCCCCAGTGCCCAGCACCCCGCTCCGCGCCCCGCACCCACCAGCGTTCTCTTTCAAGCGGAGTTTGTCAGCATAATCGAGTTACCCGCTACATATCTGAAATCCTTGACCCGTCCCCTTGAGGAACGGCGCATTGTGCGCAGCAAAAGCTTTGAATTATCCTTTTCTCCCCAAATCAGGGAACAACAAGCAATTCTTGTTTGTCTTAATTTGGTTATGCGCAGTGATCGTCTGCCGCGCTTTCTTTTTTTCAGTCGAGAAAGGAATTTGGTGCCATCTCTGATGGGATAGATTCGAGTTTTAAACAAAACTCAAAAATAAATAAAAGCGTGTATAAATAACGCGAGGGCGCGGGGAACAACCCGCGATCCAGGTTGCAAAACTCTCTCCAGGAATCCCGGGTGAGCTTTGGCCGCCTAAAGAAGCCCTAGTCCCGCCACGGAAAAACTTGTGAGCCCGGGGAAACTGAGCTGAGCCCCCGGGTTGAAGGGTGTGGGGCAGGTAGGCCCAGTATCGCGGCAAAGGTCGCTATGATGCCTTAAAAATAAAATAAAATAAAATAAAATAAAATAAAATAAAATAAAATAAAATAAAATAAAATAAAATAAAATAAAATAAAATAAAATAAAATAAAAACCTAGGCGGAGTAGCAGCTTAATTGCGGCAGGCTTTCAATCTCGGTAAACCCCACCGCTTTTAAGGGGAAAGCATATTGCAGTCCCACCAAAAGGAAAGAAAGAAAAATATTTAAAAATTTAGAAAAAAGAAAGAAAATAAAGAAAAGAAAGAAAGAAACGAAAACTTGGAGTTCTGTGTCATTTTGGTTGCTCTCCCTACAGTCCTCGCCACGGTAGTGGACATTTGCGGGGAAGATGTATTTCCTTCTGGCATGTGAAAGTTGTGGGGTTCATCACTTGTTCGCTACCCGTGCCGATAAAAGCGCCCTTGGAGGTGGCCCTGTCTCCCTGCCGAGCCCACTGGCTGGCTGGCAGGAGCGGAAGGACGTGTCCAGAGCCCTGTGAGAGTGGATGACAGGTTTGTCCCGAACCCAACTCGGTGAAAAGGATAAGAGGCTCCGCAGAAGCAGTGGTCGAGGAGCCTGGCGGAGAGGCGTAGGGCAGCTTGGGCGAATTGGCTCCTGTGTTTAACAGGAACGATGCGGGCCTGCAGCCCCCCGTAAAGGCTGTTGTCTACAAAGGGACGGTGAAGGCAGAGCCCAAAAGGCGATTTCCAGACAACTGCAGCTCTACTTCGGCACTCACTCGTGGGCACGGAGCAGCTCCGTGCAAGGAAAAGCTCCTTGGAAGAAAACAGCCCGCCCACCCCCTGTTCCTCAGCCAGTCTGTGTCGCAGCTAATGAAAGGAGCGTCGCAATAAAAACCACCTTTTTATTTCACTCAGGTTTCCCAGAGATTGTGTTGACACTGACGGTCTGACACGCTGCTGCGCCCAGGGATGAGGCGCTTCCCGAGTGGACCCTCGGCAAAGTGACAGCCGGGCCCGGAGCCGGGTGAAACCCCGGCCTTCTCCGCCCAGCGGCAGCGGAGCCGAGCGAAAATCAGGGTCGGCCCAGCTAAAACTTTCCACGACAGCTTAACGGGGGAGAGCTGGCAGCCGCCGGGCGAAACGATCTCGTCGGTCCAGGGGCAAACGCGAGCAAGCGATTCCCTCCTCCTGCTCTGAAATATAATGGCAGGGAACGAGAGCCCTCGTAAATGCCAAAAAAAGCTCCTCTCCCGACCGCCTGTTTCGCTCTCAAGGCACTACAATGCGATTCGCCCCGTGCCGTGGCTGTGCTGCCAGTATCTGCTCTGACTTCAAGCACATAGGAAAATTTTTCTCTTTCCCTAAAGATAAAAGCAGTTATGCAGAATTTGGATCCATATGTCACTAATTTACGATTGCTCTAGGACGCAAGCTGATGCAGGGTGCCCGGGAAGGGGGTAGCCCTGCCTCTGCCCAGCTCTCTGGGAAATGAACTTACGTTACATGCAAGCTGCAGCCCGGCTAAGGCAGCCTAAAGTGAAAGCGCCTACGGAGGAGCTGGAGTGTAAACACTGTACTCACATTTTAGGGTGCTAAGAAGACTCTTTTTCAGGTCTAAATCTATGCAACAGGTTTTGACTTCTCCTTTCCAGCTAGGGCTAGCAGCTGCTCCCGTTCAGATTCAACCATTGTGGTTGTGAGATAGAAAGAGAGGAAGAGGGGTCAGGTATATCCCTAAGACCGAGCATGGTAGCGAGGAGGCGGGAGACACAGCTCAGACCTCACTAGCTCACTACTTTTCATTATTTCCACGGTCCCCATTGAGGGAGGGAGCGCACGGTGTGTGCGCGCAGAGGTCGGGGACAGGAGAGGGGATCTGTGTTTTTGTTGCCGTTTCTGCTCAGAGCAACCTTTGAAGTGGCGCGGTTGTCCCGTCCCGTCACTGTTCGCTACAGCTGCGGCTGTGAACTACTCAGCCGCTTAGGTTGGCTAGGAAGCCCTGGGATCGGGATGCTTTCGTTTATTAATCCTACAGAGATCGGCCGGAATCGAGGCACAAGCGGTCGAGAGCGCATTTTGTAAAAGAACGGAGGGAGCATCATGCGAGGGAGCTTTACCGACCCGCCACCAACATGCCCGATTTTGTTTTAAACGAATTTGAGCTGTTCTTTTCTCGATCTGAAAAAGAAGCCTCTATTTTCTGTCCCCGGAGGATCCAGGGCGGGAACCGCCCGCTTGCCACTGTTTCCTTATGGCAGAACTCGTGAAAAGGCCGGACAGACAGGTAGGAGGACAACGCAGCTTCCACAGCGGAGTGCGCTCCAGAAAGTACGGGCATACGCCGCGGATATGCACAGGCATTCGGACATGCTGGGAGCTGGACACGGTTGATCCGCTGCCCCCCTACCCCGCCCTCTTCCTCCTCCTCCTCCTCCTGCCGCCCTCCCCCGCCGCATTTCCCCCTGCCGCAGCCCTGGCGCGGCTCCTCTCCGGGAGCCGCCGGGCTGCGCGCCGCCGCCCCAGCCTCGCCTTCCCCGGGGACGGCCGCTGCGCCCGCCCGGGCCGGCGTGGAGCCTCGGCCCGTCAGCCGCGAAGGCTCAGGCTGCGGGGCGGGGAGCCCGCAGTCCGGTCTCTTGTGGCTTCGCTAAATCCCTGACGCGCCGGGGCGGCTAAAAAGGTACCGTGGCAGGAACCCACAATTGCAGAGACCTCTCCTGTCAGGACTACAAATACCGTAGAAAGAGCTTGTGGGATTAATTATTATTTCTCAGCAAAAGGGGAACACAACAGTCCGTGGAAACTACCCTGAGTTTGTGGCCCGGAGGCCCCCCCCGAGTGCCCTCACCTGGGCGATCCCCGGCGCCAGCCTCCGCCCCGGCGGTCCCATTTGGCCGCCACCCCGTGCGCCGCTCCCGCGGAGGCACCGCGGCTCCCTTCGCCCGCTCATCGCACCCTCTCCCTCGACCTTGCAGCTGGCACAACCTCTCTCCCTCGCCTTTCACTTTGTGTAGACCAACAAGGGACGGAAAATTATGCGGGTCCCTGCCCCTCAGAGTCGGTAAACTTAAAACGCCATGTGCAAAGGGCACGCGTGGGTGGTAAGGGTCCGTTTAATCAAGCGAAGTGTTTCTGACTTTTACACTTTTGCGCGTGTTCGCCTCCTGGATGAAACACCCTAACACCTTTGGAAATAGAGTATAAGTAAATGTCCGGCGTCCAGTGATCACAAATGCCAGCGCCTTTCGCGCCGAAGCGCGGTGGGGCACGGCCGGCGATTCATGGAGAGGCAGTCCCTCTCCGGCCCCGTATCATCGTGCCTTCTTCTCGCTCCCGGGCAGGTACGAGAAGAGTGTAATGGGATCCCAGGTCACGAACAGGGTCTCCATTGTACATGAGAGGCCCCTTCCTTATAAAACTCTCCAACAGTTGTTACTGGGCGCTGGGGAGAGGGGCTATATGGGAACGTTTTTAGAAAAAAAAAATTTTGCAAGGGCCGGAGACTGGCTTTTCCTCCCACCGCGGGGACGGCGGAGCCCGCTGTCAGGAGCAGCGGGGCCGGGATGGGGCCGCGGGATCCAGACGGGGCGGCGGGGCCGGGCCGGGTCGGGCCGGCGGCTCCGTCCCGCCGCGCCGCAGTGCCCTGCGGCGAGGAGCAGGGGCCCGGGCTCCGCGCTCCCCCTCTCCCCCGACGGGCGCCTGCAGCGTCAATCACGACGGAAATTTCTCCCTCGCTAGCTAATATCTCAGCTCGCAGGGCCGCCTCTGAGTGGATCTGAGCAATCTGTCAACCCAGCCAGGGAGCCACCTCAAAACAGATCGGGTTACTCCTGATTGACAGCGTCACCATGGCAAATAATTTGACTAAAACTATTGTCTTCTCCTGGCAGTCCCCGGGTCAGATAACCGGACCAATCACAGCGCGGATAATCACTTTTCATGCCAGCTTAGAATAATATTATTAAAAAAAAAAAAAAGGAGAGAGAG